>BSBK01000385.1:367500-412500 GCA_027943335.1 Chamaecyparis obtusa
TTGGTGTCTACATTAAGTGGTTCTCAATTCTCAATTATGCACTAGGTAGAAATATGTTACACAAATATGCACATTTGTGTCATGTAATGCCCACCCCTTTACTTCCACTTATGTTTATGATGCTAACCCATTTAGACCACTTTTCATGAATATTAGATCTTTGGTTACATTTAATGATTCAGTTCTATGATACTTTAAATCATTTGATTTATATCATGTTAGTTAGAAGATGATGATTATTCACATATGATGATGTTACTTATGTTATAATTTTACCAACCCCATACTTGCATGTGTATGGTTGGCATGTATGTTTTACTTTTCTATTTGACATGTTTGATGTGGTTGAGGGATGAAGTCGAAGTTAATTGCTTGCAAGATCCACATGCTCGGTTGATCCCCACCATTGTCTATTATATATAATACATGCTTGTACATGCTTGTCTTTTATGCAAAATTTCAGGTACTAGGCATCAACTTCCTTGAATTGTCAGGATGAGTGTGCCCTATCGCATTATCTCAATGGTTAGAGAAGGGATATAGCATCCAGGTCTAAATCCCAACCTAAGCCATTTATTGTCCTCAAATAATGGATACGAATCTTTTCTGCTACCCTTTGAATTCATCAAGGTGATGTCATTCGTGAACCCTTTCTTTGAGCTTGATTATTACTTTATGAGTTTAGTCAGTTTTTCCTTTGTGTTTGGTTGTCAGGTGTTTTGATGTGAATTTTGATTTATTAATGCATTAAAGATTTAATTAAGATTAATTATGAGATTAAAATAATTATATCTTATGAATATGAAATATTAAATATTAAATATATAGATATTTAATTAATGAAAATTATTTAAATATCATTAATTATTTAAAAGAATTAGTTAAAAGTCTAATTATAAAAATAAAGATTTAATTAAATATTCAATTAAAATCAAAATTAAATGTTTGAATAATATAAATTGATATTAATTATCAATTTACTTATTAAGTGGTGCCAAATATATTAATTATAATTAAAATATAATCATGTGATTATATGCAGACTAGTTAAAAGGAATTGATTTATCAGTTCTAAATTAGAAGGTTGAGTTAAGAAACTTAATTGAGGGCTTAGTTATAATTCTTTTAATAAATCAATAAATTGATATTTAATTATCAATTTGCATATTATTAATATGCTAAAAATATTAATTATTTTATGCAATTAAATTTGCACATTCAGTTAATAAAATTGAGATATAAGTTTAAAATTAAAAGTTGAGTGATTTGCATGAATTAGAATTAATAATTAAATATATAATTCTTTTAAATGGATAATTGATATTAACGAGGTTAGAGTTTAGTTCTGATTTCTATGATTTTGAGTTAACTATTTTATTATTTTTACCAGCTGAGTTCTTATTTCTGATTGTGAGTTTCATGTTTGAGTGGAGTTTGTTGGGTTTTCTATATTGGAGTCATTTTTGGTCATTTTGAGAGACACAGGTTTTAGGAAGCTTTTTTTTACAGGTTCAGCTCTGGATTGAAATTCAAGAAATGTTTTTAAAGCTTGGGATCTTTGAGGGTCTTTGGATTTTGTGTTTTGGCCTTTGCATGTGTTTCAGATTCAGCTTGTGGGATTAAGGTACAAATTGAAAACCTTTGCAAATTTTTTCTCTTTGAAAATATTATTCTCTTTCTGTCTTCTAAATAGTTATTGTGTTCGAATTAATTAGAATGTGTGTCTTTCCTTGTTTGTGTAAATTGAATGAAAATCATTACGGTTGCTTTGTGTGTAAGAGATTTTATGGCTATGTTAAAATTTGGTTGAAAACCCTAAGCTCCATGTGAAACAAAATTGTACTCCAAAATAACTGAGAAAACTTTAGAATTCAGTCACCTAGGGTTTGATCTAAATTCTAGATAAAAATCCTTGTGAATATGTCAAAATTAGAATTAGAAAATGAATTGGGTAAATTTATATTTGAATTAAATTTATGAAAAAAATAAGAGATTAATTATAGTTTTTATCTTTATTTAATATATATATATATATATATATATGAGATTATAGAAAATGTGTTTTGAAATAAATTAAAAATAAATAAATAAATTTATATAAGGAACTTTATAAATTAATTTATAGAGGTAAATCTTATTGATGGTTATTAGAATTTAATTATATTGTTAATTAGTAATTATATTTAATAAATTAATTTATATAACGAAAATTATAAATTAATTTATATAACGAAAATTATAAATTAATTTATATAACGAAAATTATAAATTAATTTGTAAAAGAAAATTAAATGTTTGTTTTACTTTTAATGGAATTTTGATGTGGGTGGATTTTATAATATAGTCTTCTTATTAATGGATTAATCGTGGTAGTGTTTCTATTGTTAAAATTATTCTAGGAGTAGGCTCTTGTATTTATCTTTTCTCCCTTTTATAGTTGTCAGATCTAGATTTCCTAGGTGCTAACCCATTTTTAGGCAATGTTATTTAGCATTCATTTGCAAGTTTGGAGAAGATTTAACGCTTGCCCCATTTTGAAAGGGTAAAAATAAGCTACTTCATTTTCAAAAATTTTGAGTATCTATGATAAGGACAAATTTTGTTTTAGGACATACTAACAAGGATCTTACCCAGATTTTAAAGTTATTACAGGTAAGGAGGAACATAAGTTACGAAAGGAAAACTGGTCGTGAGTGTGATCAGTCGAATGATAGGCTTCTATATTAGTTACTCTGCTCTCGAAAAACTTAGTCATGACTGTCTCCACAGCTCCGAGTAAAAGAATAAATTGTCTGAACCAAAGGAAGACTTTCCACTTTCGAGCACTGCAAAAAGAACATTAAAACACTACTTATTCTGAAACAATACTTTAATTTGGGTTTTAAAATGAACCTAAGATATATCATGTGATTATGCTATGAATTTTTCTTAATAGATTAATTTATATTTATGTAGTTTTATGTCATGGAACCCTTGAGACTTGTAATATGTAAATGAGTTACATTTAGGACTATGCATTGTATTACGTCCTATTGCTTCTGCATTGTTATTTATTATTGATTGTAAACTCTTAAGAAAAACAATTATTCAATAAAATTAGTAACATGTTTTAGGTTAATTTCTCTTGGGTTCTCTGGCAGGGCATTGCACTTGGTATCAGAGTTTGAGTTTCTACACTAGGAACTTTGGGAGTTTGTAAGCCCATTAGGTGTCTTATAGTAAAACACAACTCTTTTATTTAAAAACTATTATATCATAATTAAACATTTATGTCTTTTCTTTCTCTTAAGCTTCTTTAAGATATCGCTTTGTTTATTGATTGTCATAGGTGAAATACCTATTGAGGCTTGAATCGTTGTTAGGACTTGAGTTAAAACACTGGGATCTCTAGCCACGTTGTTTCTCATGAAGTTGGTAATTATCTATGTGATTGTTTTGTTGTGAGTGATTAGATAGCTTGATTCTTGTAGCCCTTGTGTGGTTTATGCATGTAAATGATTAGTGATCATGGTTAGGTTTCCTTGTATGAATTAGCATGATAATTGATGAGTGATTTTGTTTAGGATTTATATGATCCTTCTTGGTATTGAATGTCCTAGTTTGAGGAGCTCCTTATTGATGACCCATATCTCTTTAAGCATTATATGAGTGACCCTATTTCTATGCCCTAGTAACATGATATTACTGTTTGTTAATGACTAGAGTTGTATGTTATTGATTGGATCTTATTTAAGTATTGCATATTATATTGTGTGAGTGTTGCAATCAGACTTGAAAGTATAGGATTGATTTCAAAATTAGGAAATAATTAATAATAATTTCATTTAAGTTGAAATGCATTGTGCATCAATTAGAAATAATGTATCATTTGTTATGAGATGTACATTTATAAGATTAGATATGTTTATCATGGTATTAGGCCAGTTGAGTCAATGACCTAGGTCCCCAATTGAATTAGGTATTGCATTCATATGAGAACCATTGTAACATATAACCTAATTGTAGTATTTCAAAAAATAAAATAAAATTGAATAGATACATTAGCATATGATTACATAAAATATGATTGTAACAAAGAATGAATGATTTAGTTGTCTATTATGTTTGGGGTACATTATCTAGAACACATCTAGTATATTGGATCCATGGATGTCATGAAGTGGTTACTTCCTTGAGTGTGGCTAACACTAGTCAACTTGTTATGTGAAATATTTTATGATTGATAATTTATTTTAGTTATTGATGGTTTTGTTCATGTTGTGTGTGGGCTAGCATTGAACTTTTGAAATTTCTTATACTAGGATTATTCACCTAACTATCTTTTCGCTATCTATTTTGTGACACTGGTCATGCTTGATTTATTATTAAAATTGCTAGCATTTTATAATTTAAATGTTGAACTTGGTATTCTCTCGCTTGGGTTTTACCTTTTTGAGTTTTGTGGTGGCTATTCCAAATGTTTGATATCATTGGCCTTGTTTTGTGAGGAGTGTTGTTTCTATCATGTTCATCATGGAACCCTGATAGTATGTATTAGGGAGGACATCGTGGAGATTGTACTATGTTTGGTTTGCGAAAAAAAATCATTGTGTATTATATAGTCTTGCATTAACTAGGTTTGCATGAACTTCTCAACTTATTATTTGATGTAGATACGAATGTGTGTTTTATACAATTGATTACTAGGTGTTTTCTATAATGATGAATGAATAAAATATTTAGCCCTAGTTAAGAAATTGATAATGATGAATGATTGATCAATGTGATTTTTGGTTTATGCTTAAACTAGGATTATATTTCTCAAGTGATTTTTTATGTGTGTCTTTGTGTGAATGGATGATTATGAAATATTTTGTGTGAAGTATGACTAGTTGATGGTAATGTGCATCTTATTCTTTGTGTGACATTGGTAGGTAGTCAATTTTGATTTCTAGTCTATCCTGTTCATAATTGTTGGCTTCCAGGAGTAAGCCTAATTTAAGGGGGAGAGGATGTAATGCCCATCCCTTTACTACCATTTATGTTAATGATGCTAACCCATTTAGAACACTTTTCATGAATATTAAATCGTTGGTTACATTTAATGATTTAGTTCTATGACACTTTAAATCATTTGATTTATATCATGTTAGTTTGATGATGATGATTATTCACATATGATGATGTTACTTATGTTATGATTTTTACTAACCCCATGCTTGCATGTATATGGTTGGTATTTATGTTTTAATTTTCTCTTTGATGTGCCTGATGTGGTTGAGGGATGGAGTCATAGTTGCTTGCGAGATCCACATGATTAGCTTATCCCTGCCATTGTCTGTTATATATATACATGTTTGTACATGCTTGTCTTTTATGCAAGATTCCAAGTATCAGGCATCGACTTCCCTGAATTGTCAGGATGAGCGTGCCCTATCACATTATCTCAATGGTAAGAGAGGGGAGATAGCATCCAGGTCTAAATCCCAACCTAAGCCATTTATTGTCCTCAAATAATGGACAAGTATCTTTTTTGCCACCCTCTAAATTCATCAAGGTGATGCCATTCATGAACCCTTTCTTTGAGCTTGATTATTACTTTATGAGTTTAGTTAGTTTTTCCTTCATGTTTAGTTGTGAGGTGTTTTGATATGAATTTTGATTTATTAATGCAGATTTAATTAAGATTAATTATGAGATTACAATAATTATATCTTATGAATATGAAATATAAAATATTAAACATATAGATATTTAATTAATGAAAATTTATTAAATATCATTGATTATTTAAAAGACTTAGTTAAAAGTCTAATTATAAAAATAAAGATTTAATTAAATATTAAATCAAAATCAAAATTAAATGTTTGAATAATATAAATTGATATTAATTATCAATTTACTTCTTAAGTGGTGCTAAAGATATTGAATATAATTAAAATATAATCATGCAACTATATGTAGACTAGTTAAAAGGAATTGATTTATCAAATCTAAATTAGAAGGTTGAGTTAAGAAACTTAACTAAGGGATTAGTTATAACTATTTTAATAAATCAATAAATTGATATTTAATTATCCATTTGTGTATTATTAATATGCTAAAAATATTAATTATTATTTAAATATTATTATTCAATTAAATTTACACATTCAATTAATAAAATTGAGATATAGGGCTATGAACGAAGTTTTTCTTCCTGGTTATTTTCTTTGGGAGCTCCTTTTGAACCAGTGTAAAATTGTTTTTGATAAAAGTAGTAGCAAGAGGGTGTTGGTCTAAAGTACAATAAACAACACTCTAGAGGCAAATTAACAATAGATTAACCACACCTAGAGTACTAGTCATATTAAGATATATCAGCATTCTACCTCTATCACAAATTAAAACATAGAAAATGTAGCACCACCAACAGATATCCATAGTCTAAACAAACCAAGTTCATAGTATGAAAATTAAAAAATTTGATAGCGTGCCACACAAGGCATGCATAAAAACCTTAACAAAAACTTAGCATTAAAGTTGTAAGCTAAAGAAAAAGCATAGCCCAATGAGCTAGTTGGAACATCCCAAAAAAACATAAAAAGGGTCAATTTCCTTTCCATAGGTGCTTAGACAACATCAGATCTATCCACTCCTCCTACATGAACTTGAAGAGTTCCTGAGGGTCTTCATCCTTAGCAACCTTCCCGTTTGATGCCTTCTCATTTAGAATACAAAGGGTGATGGAGGAAGTGTGCATGACCTTCAATGTGAACTTTCTAACATCCATTAGCCTCTTGTTGGTACCCTCCATGTCCACCTTTAATTGGGCCACATTGCGCTCGATCTAAGAAATTTGATACTTGAATTTTCCCACCAACCTAGAGCCCGTGTTACCCACCTCCTCATTGGTCACCTTAGTCGCATCCACCTCCTCTGTGGCATTGTTCACTATATTATCTTTTTTCTTAGCCAGGTTTTGAGTGTCTTTCATTCCCTCACGACTATCCGAGTCCACCATGACCTCCTCTTATTTCAACATATTATTAATGGATATTTTACCTATTTTCTTAGCTAGATTATTAGAGTGGTGAGTTTGGCCTAGATGGGGGTTCGCATCCTCAGAGGTCTAAAGATTTAGGATAATCCTCTTACCCTTTTTATTAGGGTGGTCTCCAGAAGCCTCCAGGGTGCAGTCACGTTTCATTTCAACCAAGGAATTAGGGATAGGGTGGATATTGGAGGACTTTGGGCTCTCAGCACAGGAAGAGTCATGTTAACCCTTAGACCCATAAGGATTAGGAAGGCCTTTATCCAAAGAGATCGAAGGAGATGGATGGGGATAAGGCATGGCTTAAGAGACAATAGATAAGGTGAGAGGTGGGCAGAGAGCCCTATGAAAATTGTAAAGCCTTAGCATTAGGCCTTGGTGAAGGAAGACATATTTTTTCCTCAAATTTTTTTCTTCAGAAACATCAACCACATTTCATGGAGTGCAATAGATAAAATAGAATAGAGATCGAGTCTATATGCCTAAGATGATTTAGAAAAGGCAGATGGTAGTAATTAAAAACCCTATATCATCCTTCCAGCATGAAGTAGTTCATGATGATCTTGCAAATCTTAGGCCAGAACTTCGGGAGGTCCTCAATGCTATAGCCACCATGCTTTGGGAAAGGATTCTCCTCAGGGCTCTGGAAGAATTGAGACAATTCCATCTTGGCAAATGTTTTGCTAGTATTTTTCCACTTACGGCTCATGGTGGCAAGGCTAGTGGCCTTTCCAATGACTTCTTAATTGATCTCAAATGAGATATAGTTCACAAAGATCCTCCTCTCATTACAGGACACCATAAATTGCTTGGAAATCATCTCGACATGCCCTATCATGTTCTCCATATAAGGTAGAATGTCTCCCTCTTTTCAAAAGTACATAACCATCAGGTCAGAGGTAAATTCTTCCTCAATTTTATTTGGCTCAATTATATGATGATCACCACCCATCTCCATCAAAGAGTAGAAACCCAAAAAGAAAATTAGCGAGGGCTCACACCAAGTGAAGAAAATGTGACCCTTAGAGTAGTTTTTGTTCAGCACTAAGAAAATATTTTGAAAACTCCAACAAAAACCCTTCTTACCAAAACAACTCTAGTGAAAAGCCAAAGGACAAATGATTTTTGCATAAGGAAAATGGACGTGAAGCAGAGAAGTAATCGACTCATAATTAGCATCATCAATAGGGTGATAAATGCATATCCTAGCCATAATCCTCACCGATACTACAAGGAGAGATAACACGCAAGAGTTATGTTGAGAAGTAAAAAATAACTCATAAAAATTAGCACCATATCTATGGAAATCCGTTGTATAACACATATGCTAGCAAGCCAACTTACCAAAAAGGTGATGATTCAAAATCTCAGGGCTGAGGTCATGTCGAGTACTCATCTAGTGTAAAATTATTTTGATTAAGTAAAAATAGGATTTGAAAGGTCCCGAAACCTTGTACAAAAGATCAAAAGATATTTAGTACCAATCAACCTTTGAACAAAAAAGACAACAAAAACAAAGGCACTCAGCCCAGCAAAAGATAGTAGAAAAAGACTGCCAAGTAGTCAGAAATAGAGAAAGATAACACAGACAAAAGACAACCGCAGAAAAGAGAGAGCTAGTTGATATTCATAAACTCAGAGCTTTTTCCTATCTGGTCCTCCAACTCCATCTCTTTTTTCTTCGTGCTAGCTCTAGTATGGTTACCAATGCCCATATCCTTGAAATCCTTAATTTCCTCCCCTCTGTAGAACTCCATCTTCTCTGTGGTAGGCTTACTTTGATCATCAGAAAGATTTATAATATGGGCACTCTGCTCACAGTTCTTATTAATGGGCTTTTCCAAATTTTGGACTTTCTCTTCCAAAAAGATGATTCTTTCCTCATACCTATTTTTATCAGTGTTGAGCTTGTCTAAAGTTTTTTCCAAATCCATCACCTTGCCACCCATTTCACCGAAAGCTTCCCCTTTGCGAATAGCCTCCATCCAGTCCTCCAAGAAAGAAACCAAAGGCTTGTCCCCAAAGTAGCACATTTAATCATATTCATGATCTTTTTCTAATCTTGGAGGTCCTCCTTGATGACCTTAATGTCATAAGCAATAGATCCCAGAAAATGCCCAAAGGAGATGATACTCTCCTTGTGGTAAGGATCAATATTACTATTAGCAGTCTTCCTGAGGGGATCATTGGTCCTAGCTTGGTCATTGAGGGGAGTCTTGCCGAAGGATTTTTCCTTCTCCTTATCTTTCTAGTTGTTGTGGATGTCGGTCCAGTCCTCTTTGTCATTATCTTACTCAACAGTGTTGTTTTTCCCTTTGCTTTTCTATTTTCTTTTTGTGGTATTCTCCTCTTCATCAGAAGAGTCAAAAAGCCCTTTTTTCTTGGACCCCCTATTATTGTCTATTTTTCTCCCCTTAATCTTTGGACTCTTCCTTTTTTAACTATTCTGGCTCTTGTACTCATCCTCAGAATTAAGGTAGTCATCATCAAGAATCTCAATTTTTCTCTTAATAGTACCAACCCTATTTTTACCTTTTCTTCTTGCCTTCAATAGTTCTTTCATCTTCTGTGTCAACTTTGAACATCCCATTCAAGCCCTTATCCTTAGAATCATCCTCATTGGGGTTTTTACCCTTGTTGATAGGTCTTGCAATATTTTTATCTTTTAGCTGATTGTAGAGAATGACCATAAGACCTTGATGGGATGCATGATCCCCTTTTGGGTCATCCTAAAGACTCTTAATAGTGTTATTCATGGAGCACATCAGATAATAGGGCATATTGATAGATTCATCATGCCTAAAATGATTCAGGATGACGAAATGGTGGCCGTAGGCTCTAGAGAATCTCCCATCAAGGGTTAAGTAGCTAATAGCAGCATAAAGAACAAAGCACCAAGGTCTACTAATATTAGTAGGATTGATGAACCCACCAACCTATTTTACCATCCTAGCCTCTTCTTCTTTGTTATCTGGGAATCTCTCGGTCGCCTTGTCAAAATAGCTTCTGTCACTGTAGAATTTCATACCCTCCTTGGGAAGCCACGTCACATCAACAATAAGGTCTTCATTGATATCAATCTAGTGGTTATTGAAAATAATCTTACCATTCTTCCAATTCTTCATGAAGTACTAAGTAATTCCCAGATTCCCACCCTGGATTTTCTCCATGTAGGCATTGAAATTCCCCTTCTTAAGAATCTCCCAAACCGCCTTCTTATGTCTCCATTCATTACAGTTAATTGGTTCATATCTTTTCTTTCCTCCTCCCATTTTGTCAGTTTGGGGAAAATGCTTCACTTTGATGTTATTAATAGCTACCCCCTTAGTAATATTATTGTAAATACCCGATCTTTTCGGAACCCAGAATCCGTGTGAGGATAAATCATCATACCAAGTGGAGGCTTTGGAAATGACATTGCAATAATTATTCTTTACATTCCTCATTTTTTTCCCCATCATATCTTAGTTGTATTTCACTTCTTTGATTTCTATAAGATCTCTCAAAATGGATGATGGATTTGATCTCAAACGGAATACTGTCCTCATTCTTCCATGAAGTGATGTCCCTTTTTTTGCAAGCGTGGTTAGCAGCCCAATCAGCTGCCACATTAGCTTCATGGTAAATGTGGGTAATAATGCAATCTATCATGGTATTAATTTGATCTTTAGCAGTATTAATAATATTATTGATTGTCCATGAAGGATTGGATTTCTCATTAAGGCAATTAATAATCTTTTTTGAATCTCCTTCAAGCCACAATTTGCTACAATTGTGCTCTTTAGCCAGAAGGATTCCCTGGTATGCCACCATAGCCTCAGCAACATGGTTACTATGGGTACCAATCAAGATAGCCTTTATAGATTTACAATTGCCTATCTCATCCCAGATAATAATGCCACATCCCACAGTGCCAGGGTTCCCCTTAGAGGCACCATCAAAGTTCACTTTCATCCAACCTGGAGGGGGCAGTCCCATTTCACATCATCTATGGGATCTTTTTGGTCCTTTTTGTTAATTTGAATTCTCCACTTATTAAGGATTTTAATGTCCTCTTCAGCAGCATTGGTAGCCTTCAAATTAATTGTTCTATAGTTTTCACTAATCAAACTTCTAGTTTTCTCAAACAAGATCTTAGGAGGGTTCTTGATCTCATAGAAGACTCTGTCATTCCTCTCTTTCCAGATGGCCCAGCACATGTGAGGCAAGGTATAATGCCACATATCTTTGATGTCTTTGTTTCTTAGAGTAATATTGCATGAATTGAACATTCCCTGTATGTCTTGGGGGAGCACCCGGTTCAGGTTGAAGGTATTTAAGAAGAGAGCCCACATCTCCTAGGTATAAGCACAGTGGATAAAAATATGATTAGAAGATTCTTCTTCTTCCCTGTACAAATTAAACATGTTAGTTAAGCACATACCCCTCATCTTGATATTATCAAGAGTCAAGATTTTGTTTTGTAACATCATCCAAAAGAAAATGTTTATTTTAGGAGTGAGACCTCTGATCCAGGCCTTAGTCCAAAAGGGAGCCAAAATAGTACTGAAGTTTTGAGAGTAGGCAAAGCCAACAGAGAAATGACCATTAGGAGTATGCTTCCATATCATAGTATCTTCATGATAAGAAGTCACAGAAGCTTTAAGAATAACATTTAAGGTATGAAGATTGTTGTTAATCAGAGAAAGATCAATCCACTTATTGTTCACCCAATAATTGGCAACTTTAGACCCAATTTTTTCTTTGTAGGCATCCGTATACTGATTCCATTCAGGATTCTCAAAGAGAAGAAATTCCCCAGTCCAAGAATCTTCCCAGAAGTTGATATTGTCCCCCTTTCCAATTTTCCATTTAACTCCTTCCCAAATGATGCTCTTAACTTTAGTAACATTTTTCCATATGCAAGAACCCATAATTTCTAATTTAGAATCCAAGTAATTCTGAAGGTTAGGAGTATTCCTTTTATATTTGCTTTTCCATATTGTGTTCCATTCACCCTCCGAATTGAAACTTCTCCAACAAATTTTAGCCAACAGGGAGCCATTCAGGTATTTGATCCTTCTAATCCCTAGCCCCTCTTTAGAGTTGCGTAAACATACCTTATCCCAGGAGACAAGAGCCATTCTTCTCTTCTTCTCAACACTAGTCCAAAGAAATTTTCTTTGGATTTTCTCAATAGCTTCAACAAACTTATTTGGGATTCAAAAAAGACTAAGAGCATAGATGGGAATACTCTGAAGTGAAGACTTTAACAGTTGAACTTTACCAGCCTGGCTGAGGAGAGCACATTTCCAACCAGAAAGTTTTCTAGTGTAAAATTGTTATTATATTAATATAAATACATTAAGTGGTTTTTCCACCTTGTTTAAAATTTTTTTTTTGCATATAAGTTAAAGACTAAAAGTTGAGTGATTTTCACATTTGTAAATTTTAGCCTAATTTTCGAAGTGAATTAGTCAATTTTTCGATGCACATTGGTTGACTAAACGACCAAAATTATTGTCAAACTTTTTGCATCGATTAATCGACCCATAAAATTATTGTCGAATATTCGAATCTCCTAGTGGTCGAAACATCGACTAATCCAACGTCAAAATAACCAAAGGGGTGTTGAAGAATGGTCGACATATCTTTGATTTTTTTCAACCAATATATGTCAAACATTCGACCAATGGTTGGTGTAAATAAGTGACATACCTTTGATCATTTTCGACCACACTTGGTCAAATTCTCGACTACTGAATACGTTGAGAGTTTAGCATTGGCATCAAACTATATACTCATTTGGGTCAAACTATCGACAAATGAATACGTCAAGAGTATAGCATGGATGTTGAAGTATACAATTTTTGTGGTAAAAAAATTGACAACATATTCAGTTTTTTTTTAAATAATATATATTATGAATCTATTAATATATTATTCATGATATGACCATGCTATTTTTACCAATATGAATCAATAGGATGACATTAAAGGGGTCACATAGATGGCCTATGAAGGATGAATGATTTATAAGGTCAATCTATTAATGTAACATGGCTTAAAGCCAATTTGATGTAATAAGCATGAATATATATAAGGCATGACAATGATGTAATAGGAAGTAAATGCCTAGAATCACATAGTAGGAAATAAGGGATAAGAATAGGTCTTAGAATCAACTTAGTGGACTTTTAACATTGTATTAGTCCTAAAAGGACAAATTTCAAAGTCCTAAAGTATGGGGAGTTTAATTAAATAAGTTTTAAAATTTAAATATTTGAATAGCAATGGTCAAGTGTACTTGGAGGGAAATTACAAAAATGAGGATTAGTTACATAGTTAGAGGATCCAACCACTTTGAATCAATTAGAAAATTTAGTTTGAATCTATGTAAGCCTTGAGAGGCATGAGAGAAGTAAGAGAGTATTGTTCTAATTTACATTTGTACGTCAGACTGTACTTGCCTAAAGCAATAAAAGTTTGAGTTCTTGCATTTTTGGTCAACTATTCAATATGTGTGGTCAATTATTTAAACTGTCATGCCATACATAGTTCCAAATGTCAACATGAAATCACTAGCTCTCTTGTACTAATCATCAAAAGATGATCAATCTAATCAGGACCATACTTCCACAAGCAATCCAAAGATATAAACCATTAGACTTGTTATCACTACATACTCTTCTCATGAAATAACCAATACTATTATGAATAAACAATCTTTGTAGCACAATACTTGCAAACAAGACCATTGAAATTTTCAATTTTTATGTTTACAACTAAAATGTATATATCACCAGCCAACACTATTGACAAGATAATACATACTATGACATTCATATGACAAACCTTGTGACATCCATGTAATCAGTGAACTAAACTTCACATCCCCTGCATATCCTGCATCCAAATACATTGTAAAACACATATTACATGAAAATAACTCCTTCCACATTCCATCCTAACTCTAGAAGTGGAGGATCACACATATTCACTATTTCTTCAAAACAAATGACTGTTGTTCATGGTCATTGTTCAAGAACAATCATTCAAATTAGTGGTTAAACACTTTCAAAACTTCACAATACAATTCACATCAACTCAAGAATGAACAACCACACTAATCACATTCATTCCCCTCACATTTTCAATGAAAGAAGAGTTTTAAGTCTCTCAAAATGGAGATTGTACCCTCATGGGCAGTGACAGGGACATTTGAAAGGAATTTACATTTATTGAATAAAAATACAAATTAAATTGTTGTCTCCATTCCAATATCCCTTTCCACTCTTTCCTTACTCCTTTTTATCTATTCCTCATGCTCTGCCATTAAAATATCAATCCCCAAGATCAATAGATGGTTTAACTACCCTGTTAACTGCACATAGTCAGTTATGATTGATTGTCTCTTTTTTTATGTTGTCAAAATGATCTTTCTTGAATGGAATGACTCGTTACTTGTACATTGACTAGAATGTTGGTGGAAGAAGGATGATTTGTTTGCAACCTGTAGATATAGACACTGAACAACCATTTTATCAACTCTAATTTTCTCAACACAAACAGATATTTATCATAGCCATAGAAACCTGATTATTTTAAAATGGAATACACCAAGGAGTACCATCAAAAATATTGACCATTTACAATCATGAATAGTAAACCTAAATCAAATAGCTCATTTTTTATCAGCATGTGTAGTCTCTATGTATATGAAAAATGAATGAAATATCAAGATAAAATAAAATAGTGAACAAAATAGTATTCCACTTAGAGGGAATGAAATATACCATCAAAATAAGGTGAAATCCACAACTGGCACAAATGCGGACATGGGAAAAGTCATATTCAAGTACTACTTTATCAAGAGAAAAAAACAATGCAGAACCCCACAATCGAAAACATGAAACCTAATAAAAAACAATGCAAAACTTGATTGGGGTCCAATGAAATTTACAAAGGAAAGGTGAGAGGATCAATCAAATAATAAAAAAAAGAAACACGATTTGTCAACAATGTTCAAAATTTTGTCACCAAGCATAGACATAGGAAATAAAAAAGGGACAAAAGATAATAAATAAGAAAAATCATTAGGACTATATAAAAATCATTAAGACTATAGAAAATCAAGTTCTAGAAATGGATGGTGCTGATGCTTTTCCATTACAATAATTGAGCATTCATCATTTGGTATATGAATAGTTGAAAAACATGCATATTTGACCAAAACATTCTGGGAACTAGACCCAGCAACAAATGGACTTGTGATGATTTTCACAACAGTACATGTGTTGCTGGGTCAGCTCCCAATACTACTTAGGAAAATTTGCATGTTCATCACCTGTGCATATGAAGTGCCTCTAATGGTAGATACAGTTTTAATCAGAAAATGAAACACGCTTTGTCAACAATGTTCAAAATCATTAGGACTATAGAAAAATCATTAATACTATAGAAAATCATGTTCTAGAAATGGACGGTTCTAATGCTTTTCCATTACAAAAATTGAGCATTCATCATTTGGTACTTCTTGGTGTATTCCATTTAAGTATATCAGGCACAAAGTATTCTATATAGATATATTCAAATTTTTTCCAGTAATGATTTGTGGAATGCAATCATGTAAAACACAAACTAATATTATTATTGTTATGAGAAGAGGTCAAAATAATATTCAAATTATTATTATGAAATATGCATGTTCATCACCTGTGCATATACCTTCTCTAATCACACAACCAATGAATAAAATTTCTTTAACAATTGAAATGTCTCAAGTAGACAAGATTCTCAATGGAACTACTTTGATAACATATAGATACAAATAGGAGATTGGAGTTGATCAAACTTCACCTGTGCATATAACAGTTGACCAGAGAAGGTATATGCACAGGTGACAAACATGAAGATTTGACCAAGTATTACTCGAAGCTAGACCCAAAAACAAATAGACTTGTGATGATTTTCATAATAGTACATGTGTTGCAAGGTAAGCTCCCAGTACTGCTTAGGAAAATCTGAATGTTCATCACTTGTGCATATAAGAGTTGATCAGATAAGGTATATGCATAGGTGACAAACATGCAGATTTGACCAAGCAATACTAGGAGCTTGACCGAGAAACAAATAGACTTGTGATAATTTTCACAATAGTACATGTGTTGTTGGGTAAGCTCCAAGTAGTGCTTAGGAAAATCTGCATGTTCATCACTTGTGCATATAAGAGTTGACCAGAGAAGGTATATGCATAGG
Source organism: Chamaecyparis obtusa (assembly GCA_027943335.1). Taxonomy (NCBI): domain Eukaryota; kingdom Viridiplantae; phylum Streptophyta; class Pinopsida; order Cupressales; family Cupressaceae; genus Chamaecyparis; species Chamaecyparis obtusa. The sequence continues at coordinate 383,750 of BSBK01000385.1, forward strand.
TGACAAACATGCAGATTTGATCAAGCATTACTGGGAGCTAGACCCGAAAAAAATGGACTTGTAATGATTTTCACAATAGTACATGTGTTGTAGGGTAAGATCCCAGTAGTGCTTAGGAAAATCTGCATGTTCATCACCTATGCATATAAGAGTTGATCAGAGAAGGTATATGCACAGGTGAAAAACATGCAAATTTGACCAAGCAATACTGGGAGCTAGACCCAGCAACAAATGGACTTGTGATGATTTTCACAATACTACATGTGTTGTAGGGTAAGCTCCCAATAGTTTTTAGGAAAATCTTCATATTCATCACCTGTGCATATGAAGTGGCTCTAATGGAAAATACGGTAATTAATGAAGGCCCACATAACCTCTCTTTTGGTCTTTGTTTCAATCAATTTGATTAAGTTTTAACATAGATATCAAAGTTTATGTGAAATATAAAACCCTCGGCCTAAGGAATCTAGTGCATGGAGAATGATGTAAAATATTTGTGTTCCACGTCCAATATACCCTCAAACCTCATTGGTTAATGGGAGAGGGGTTGTAATTTATGTCTCCATATTTGTATAAGACCATGCATCTGTTGGCACGTGCATTGGATGAAGGGAAGCAATATGATATTGTCTCAGACTAAGAAATGGCAGTAATTAGTGGAGTGTGAATGAGTTTATTCATTCAATGATATCTGATTTAACTCTTACCACTGGAGATGCAGCTGAATTTAGACACAATCACCCCAAAACCAAAATAATGAAATCTAGTTGAACGGGATGACATATTACACAAATGTTGTTAACTTTAGGACTAAAAGTAGTTATAAGTAGAGGGAAATTGACATGTACGGTGAGCACTCAATCGGTAGATAAAGGGGCCTTAAGTCATCAATTGATAGGTTGAGTGAGGAGGAACTTTTGTCCTAGCTTAGAGTGATAGTAGCATCAACCACACTGTCAATTAGAAGAATGTCATCTGCATATTATATTTTTAAAATAAAATAGATTAAAGGGTCAATTCCTAAGTTTTTAATAAGAGTTAGTGTACCAAATGTGTTTTAATGGTTGGTAGAAAGATAACACATATTTAAGTTGCTTTGTGTGATTTTCCCAGAGAGTAAATGTATGACTACCACAGTTGACAGTGAGTTGATGTTACATAACTTAAGATGAAGTCAATGTTGGATTGATAGGGTGAATTGAGGGGTTAGTATTGTGTTGAGGCAAGGGTCTCTTACTATTGTAATAATTTGGGATCCCAAGAGGAAGGGATAGTGCCAATTAAGGTTTGTGGAAGTGTTTTTTGTAGTGTGAAGAAAGTGGGACAATCATAGTCCATTTAATTGTTCAATATGTGAAAGAGTTTGCAAATATTGTTAAAGTCTTGTGAGGATGTGGAAGATACCATTAGAATGGTCAGGGAGAAAGGAGTCTAGTTTCCATTGTGACATTTAGGCCCCATTTGTTTGTCGGAAGATGATAGGAATATGAGGATGATAACCCGATTATGACCCATATCCACTGATTGGAACTTGTAAAGTCATAATCGGGTTATCATCTCAAAACCCGAATATAGGCCGAAAATGAGAATATCGATCTTCCAGCTGAAGAGGTGGAATATGTTTTCATAACCCGATTTTGGTGGATTATAAGCCCAATTTAATTATTGGTCGGGTCCGCCACTTCCCAATGCGCGGATTGTGGATACGGACGCGTGGATACAAAAATGAAATGTGGATACGATAAAATGAAACGCGGATACAATAGTTGTTGGGTGTTGAAGGGTTTCAAGGCCGTGGATTATGACTATTGAAAACAAAAGGCCACAGATTCAAGGTTTGACGAGCTGAAGGGTTTCCAGGTTTGTCTGAAACTCTGTTTGAAACTCTATTTTTGTGGGTTTTCCTTATTGCGGGTTTTTATGCAGTATCATATTCAGTACAGGTTATCTTCATTAGTATGTTCTATTATAACTGCAAACACCACATAAAAATTGTTGAAGCTAAAATTACTAAAGAGCAATGGCCTGTAAATTTGTAATATTGTTAGAACATGGGATCTCCAAACACAAGTAATTTGGAGGGAACATACGCAGTGAGTTTCTTACCATTCTGCGAAAGTACTAGATACTTGAAGGGCTTCAGATGAGCTTTTGCAGGAACCCAAGTTCTTTTCGAAGCAGCCAATTATTGAACATAGCATGTATGCAGTCAGGGTGTTTTTTTTGGGCCGGGTTAAACAAGCCGGCTAATTATAAGAGAGTTGTACCCCAACAGCTAATTGCTTTAGCATAAGATAGCTCCTCTACCCCATTCCACAAGCCACATTAACACAAAGACCAGTTAATGTGAGTGCCCTTCCATGTTTGCGCCTAGGTCATCATTGCAATAATTACCCCGTTTATTTAGCAATGGGCTTGAACTGGGACCTTTTATTACAATTCCATTGCTACAAAATAAATGTTTCCAGTACAGGATATTTGGTTTCTAAATTGTTGGAATAAAATGGTTGCAAACTGTATCATGGAGTTATTCGAGATAGAAAATGAAATAAAATGGTTGCAAACTGTATCATGGATATTTTCTATCTCGAATAACTATCATGGAATAAAATGGTTGCAAACTGTTTCACCCATGAACTTTTATTGCAATCGGTGGGAGACATGAATGATGAAGCATGGAGGATTATGATCATATGCCAAACACTGTCATGTCGAATAACTCCATGCTTCGTCATTCATGTCTCCCACCGATTGCAACAAAAGTTCATGGGTGACTACTCTCACCTTCAAATCAAAGAGGGACTTCATAGGGGATATCCAAGTTTTTATTGTTATTTTGATCAATAAAAGGCCTAAGCTGATAAGAGATATATTAATAATAATAAAGATAATTACATTCAGAGTTTCTATCAAGTCCATCAAAAGTAAGAATAGATCTACTGTCATTATAGAGTCCAATGACTATTTCATCCATAGCTACAAGAGCATCATATAGTCTCAAAAAGATGCTCAAATAATTTCATTACAATCTCAAATATCCACCATTATATCTTAACTAAATCGTTCACAAGCTAAACTATTAGCCATTAAGCAAAAAAACAATAACAACTATTGATCAGTTTATGACTGGTAAACACAAAAGGGTTTCTTATCACAAAAACTGCTCCAACTATCCAATAGAAATGTCAATAATGTTATAAACCAACTATTAAAATAGTAGAAAGGCTTCACTAAGCCCAGAAGAACCTAATCCAAAACTAGCACGGAAAATATCATTATGGCCTTGTGGAAGGCATAGCTTCTAAGCTTCCTTGGGTTGAAGATTGTCCTCTAATCTGTCAAGCAACATGGATGTCTTGACCACTTGCTCTCATCATCTCTGCAACCCAATGAAGAGTCATTTCTCTTGCCACCCAATTCGGATCCCATTCTTCAATGCCTAGTGGCTACAGTCCCTGCTTGCCAATGATTTTAACTAGATCATTTTCCACCTTAATCATTCTAGCCTCCCCTTGTTCCTCAATCACCAAATTCTCTGCTCTTAGAAAGTTTCTAATCCAAAAGGGTCCCTCATTCTTCCACAATTTATATAATTTCATGAGAAAATCAATTGCTTTGGCATCAAATGAGAAAACATTTTGCTATATCAAATACATGATCATGATGGTATTTTCAAATTACAATTTTATGATAATTACGATGTACGACAGCAGTTAACAGAATCCTAATGAGTTCACAACTCTATGTAATTGGTTACTATTCCACATCTGCCTATGTTACTACCTTGTCCATAGTCCATTGTGAATGCTCTGCAATTTTCCTTTTACCAGACAACTTTCCACTAGAACTGTGGGAAAGAGGAAGAAGGCAAGTTCTTGATCTTCTGACTGCTCTAAACTATGCCATTTCTACCCATCCTCTATTTTCTTATTCATGTCTGAATTGGGCTTTCTTTGCTTATACTCTATTTTCTCATTCAAGTTTGAATTGGGCTTTCTGAGCTTATACTCTGTCTTCTCATTAATGTCCAAATTGGGTTTTTTAAGCTTATAATATGCTTTCTGATTCATGTCTGAATTGGGTTTTTCACATACAAATTTCAGGGCTTTTGGCTTCATCACATTGCTGAAACCCTTATGCCCAGAAAGTGTGGTCTGATTTATTGTTTTAGCAATTTCTATTCCAATGGGTTTCCACTGAGAATAGAAATTTTGAAGCAGGTTCTTTGCCATCTCATGATAAACACTAGTTGTAGGATTGTACCTCATTGCATTGTCAAAAGTCAGATCTATAGCATGAGTAAATTCCATGGGATGTGAGTAAAGATTATTTTGTAGCCGTGATCTTATGGTAGAGAGATCCATTGGGTCTTTGATGATATGTTTATATCTTGGAGCATCCCATTCATTAAGATCCAAAGCTTCTCTGAAAGGCCAAGCATGAGGATCAATGATTAAACTTAGGATTAAATTCATGCACTTGTATTTTAGTGCAGGCCCAAATCTGTCAAAGTTATGGCATCCCTTAAAAACTCTTCTTTCATTATGTACACCGTCCTTGGAATGTCTCTGCATCCTCGAATTCAAAAACAGTGATTCCAGTGAACCCACTCTCTCTAAGTTTGAACACCCACTCAACTGTGTAGTCTTTTGAGTCAAACTCATTGACCCATGATTCATGAGTAGTGGTGATGCTCACAGAGGTGAAGCACCAGGACTTCCTAGTAGGTCCCGGTGCTTCACCTCTGTGAGCATCACCTAGATTTATTCATTCTCATGGGAGATGGGTTCATGTTGAACCAGTACTCATGAATCATGGGTCAATGAGTTTGACTCAAAAAACTACACAGTTGTCGGGTTTTTTGCACCCTGCAGAAAACTCGACAACTATCGTATCCACATTTCATTTTATCGTATCCACATTTCATTTTCATATCCACGCGTCCACCGAAAATCATATCCACAATCCGCACATTGGGAAGATTGCGGACCCGACCAAGAATCAAATTGGGCTTATAATTGGCCAAAATCGGTTTATGAAAACATATTCCACCTCTTCGGCTGGAAGATCGATATTCTCATTTTTGGCCCATATTCGGGTTTTCAGATGATAATATTCAACAATCATATTCATGAACAGTAGTATCATATCCAGTATCATACAATAGTATCATATTCAGTATCATACAATAGTATCATATTCAGTATCATAAGCAGTATCATATTCAGTATCATATTCACGAACTACAGTATCATATTCATTATCATATTAGTTGGTTGTTAGGTTCTATAATGTCTAGTTAGGTTCTATGAACAATAGTATCATATTCATGAACAACAGTATCATACAACAGTATCATATTCAATATCATATTCAGTATCATAAGCATGTTCATATTCAGTATCATATTCATGAACAATAGTATCATATTCAGTATCATAAGCATGTTCATATTCAGTATCATATTCATGAACAACAGTATCATATTCAATATCATATTCATGAACAACAGTATCATATTCAGTATCATAAGCATGTTCATATTCAGTATCATATTCATGAACAACAGTATCACATTCAATATCATATTCATGAACAGCAGTATCATATTCAGTATCATATTCATGAACAATAGTATCATATTCAATATCATAAGCATGTTCATATTCAGTATCATATTCATGAACAGTAGTATCATATTCAATATCATATTCATGAACAGCAGTATCATATTCATGAACAACAATATCATATTCATTATCATATTAGTTGGTTGTTAGGGTCGATAATGTCATTTTGATTCAAGTTTTGGTATATCTCTTGATCTTGCTATGATATCTTAAGAAAAGAATGAGGCTTTTCTATGTATGTGGGTATGTTTCTATGTATCTATGTATGTATTTATCTATCTAATTGTTTATATGTATGAACTATCTAACCCTATATATCTATGTATGTAGGTATGTATCTATGTAACTATTTATCTATCTAATTGTATATATATGTACCTATCTTTTCAGGCCCTTGATGGATCCTATTAAGAATATTGACATTCTAGAACGGGTAGTTGTGGGGACCACATATTCTTAGCTTCTTACAGCTCTGATTGCTTGTGTTGCCGCAACCACAGCAGTGGTGGCCCTAGAATCTAATGCAAATAGGGGTAAACGATATAGAAAAGGAAATAATTTCTATAGAATGGTTATTCATTCCAATGACGTGGATTGTCATGATCAGATTCGCATGAGTAGGGGAGCCTTCTTTCATCTAGCTACTATCCTAAGGTTGAATGGATCCTTGAAAGATACGATACACTTGACATTAGAAGAACAACTTGTGATGTTCCTCCACACCGTTGGCCACAATTTGAGGAACCGCAAGATTGCCCACAACTTTGGCCACTCAGGAGAAACAATTAGCCGATACTTCCACAAGGTGTTGAGGGCTATCTTAGGACTCCACAAGGATTTCTTTCTACCACCTAGTCCAAACACTCCTCCTGAAATTAGTGGGAATGAACGCTTTGATCCATTCTTCAAGGTAATTGTTGTGTTGTTACATTTTTCTTGTACACATTTTTATCATTGAGGACTGGTTGACCTTACAATTGATGATTGTATCATATCGTATAGGATTGTGTTGGAGTTATCGATGGAACCCATATACTAGTCACCGTCGATGTCGACATGCAGGGTAAATATCGTGATAGAAAAGGCAACTTCTCACAAAATGTTATGGGTGTGTGTTCCTTCGATCATAAGTTTCAGTACTGCCTTGCTGGTTGGGAAGGGTCTGCCGCAGATAGTCGTGTTCTAGCTTTAGCTCTGTCAAGAGCAAATCCTCTTGTTGTTCCCTCGGGTAAGCAAAATCATACTTTAATAATATGCTTTATTTATGTAGCAAAATATTTTCACGTTTCGCATATTAATAATATACTTTATTTATGTAGGAAAATATTTTCACGTTTCACATATTAATAATATACTTTATTTATGTAGGAAAATATTTTCTAGTGGATGCTGGATATCCCAATGCACCTGGATTTCTTGCTCCTTATCGGTGTACACGCTACCACCTAAAAGAGTTTTCAAGAGAAAATCCAATAAACTCAAAAGAAGAGTTGTTCAACCATCGACACTCCTCTCTTAGAAACTCAATAGAGCGTACATTTGGTATTCTCAAGCAGCGTTTTCCAATCCTGAGGCATGCCACGTCTTATCCTATCATGACACAAGCCCATATTGTATTAGCATGTTGCATACTACACAACTACATTACGGTAGAGGATGACATTCCACCAAAAATTGACATTGAAGAGGAAGATGATCGTGATGGGGTAGATGTACCAGTGCTAGAGACATATGGGTTGTCTCAGAATGATAGAGACCGGTGGGCACAGTTCCAAAATGATATAGCAAGTAGAATGTGGGAAGAGTATAGATCCCGATAATAGTTGTATTGGTTTCCTTTTTCTTGTCTTTTTATCTGCAAGTATTGGACTTGTAATGGTCAATGTGTTTTATTTGAGTAAACTGATGTATGAAGCTACTTTGATTAACAATAATTTGTATACACAGCATGGCTTACATAGAATCATTGATGAACATGAATGAGATTGCTAACACGAGCCAAATATCTTCTTTGTCAAAGAAGATTATGTGGTCAAAGGACATGGAATGAAAGCTTATAGACTTGCTCCTTGAGCAAGTACAACTAGGAAGAAAATGTGATGGAGGCTTCAAAAAAGAAGCCTCGACTGCAATTGAGAGGCGGTTCAATGCTGATTTGAACCTCAGTCTATCCAAGGACAACTTCAAAAAAAAGTTGAAAACTTGGAAGCTTGCATATAGAGTCATGAAGGAGCTTTAGAATACAAGCGGTTTAGCTTGGAACGAGGCTACTCAGTCCATGGATGCTGAGGACAACATGTGGGATGAGCTTCTCAAGGTAGGGTAATCTCTCTACTATTTTGATGGAAATAATATTGTCTTCTTTTTAAGTTAATAATGAAAGACAAAGAACCTAATCCATTTATTTATGCCAACATGCAGCGAAGAGAGTTCAAAAATGCAAGAATGTATAAAAAGAAGCCCTTTCAGTACTTCACTGAATTGGGTGTAATTGTCGGTAATGACATGGCTAAAGGAAATGCAACTACCACGACCCTTGAGTTTGAAGAAGGGAACCCTTTGGAAGAGCCATTCGATGTGAATGATGAAGAGGACACTGTACATCTTGATAGTGGTGTTGATTGGGATGACGAGCCTTATAATTCCACTCAGTCCACTGCAACAACAAGTACTAGAGGGACTCCTAGTTCATCAGGCAGAAAGGTGGGAAAGAGGAAGAAGGCAAGTCTGGCTGCTTCATTGGATTCCATGTCTAAAACAATGAAAAAAATAAAAGAGGGCATGAACAATATTCACCTTGTTAAAATTGATGAATCTAGTCATGAGAATGCTTTGACGGATGCCTATAACGCTCTCAAATCCATGCCTGGATTGAGTAGAGGTGTATTCCTCAAGGTATACGAAACCTTCTTGGGTCAACGTGAAAGAGCCAAATGGTTCTTATTGATGATGGAGGAGGAGAGAAATGACTGGATTGTAGCCACATATGGTGGTTTATAGTTAATTTAAAGGACATCATTTTGTGATTTTAAATGAGTTGGAAGCCTATAAAAGGCTAAAAAACTGACATGATACTGCTGTTCATTTTGAATATGACATGAAATCTGAATATATGTGTATGCCAACTTTAATTCAATTTTTGCTAAACATGATAGTGAATTTGTACTTTGTACTTTATCATGTTGTTACTGATTTTCAGTGGATTTATACTTTATCATGTGGATAGATATATATTTAGATTTTTTACTATTATATGCTCATATTGTCACAAAATGATTATTTGAATATTTTAATTTAAATGCAATTGATGAATATGATACTGTTGTTCATGAATATGATTGTTGAATATGATACTGTTAGTCATGAATATGATTGTTGAATATGATACTGCTGTTCATGAATATGATTGTCGAATATGATACTGAATATTCAGTATCATAAGTAGTATCATATTCAGTATCAGGACATACCATCATATTCCATGCTTATCCATTTGCATTTCATAATTATGCTCAATTTTCAATTTTCAATATGACATGAAATCTGAATATATGTGTATGCCAACTTTAATTCAATTTTTGTTGAACATGATAGTGAATATGATAGTGCTGTCCATGATCATGATTGCTGAATATGATACTGTTGTTCATGAATATGATTGCTGAATATGATACTGAATATGATACATATATTTAGATTTCATGTCATATTGAAAATTGAAAATTGAGCGTAATTATGAAATGCAAATGGATAAGCATGGAATATGATGGTATGTCCTGATACTGAATATGATACTGCTTATGATACTGAATATGATACTGAATATTCAGTATCATAAGCAGAATATTCAGTATCATAAGCATTATCATATTCAGTATCAGGACATACTGAATATGATACTGCTTATGATACTGAATACTGAATATGATACTGAATATTCAGTATCATATTCAGTATCATAAGCAGTATCATATTCAATATCAGGACATACCATCATATTCCATGCTTATCCATTTGCATTTGTCCTGATACTGAATATGATACTGCTTATGATACTGAATATTCAGTATCATATTCATTATCATAAGTAGTATCAGGACATACCATCATATTCCATGCTTATCCATTTGCATTTCATAATTATGCTCAATTTTCAATTTTCAATATGACATGAAATTTGAATATATGTGTATGCCAACTTTAATTCAATTTTTTCTGAACATGATAGTGAATATGATAGTGTTGTCCATGATCATGATTGCTGAATATGATACTGAATATGATACTGTTGCTCATGAATATGATACTAAATATGATACTATTGTTCATGAATATGATTGCTAAATATGATACATATATTCAGATTTCATGTCATATTGAAAATTGAAAATTGAGCGTAATTATGAAATGCAAATGGATAAGCATGGAATATGATGGTATGTCCTAATACTAAATATGATACTGCTTATGATACTGAATATGATACTGAATATTCAGTATCATAAGTAGTATCATATTCAGTATCAGGACATACCATCATATTCCATGCTTATCCATTTGCATTTCATAATTATGCTCAATTTTCAATTTTCAATATGACATGAAATCTGAATATATGTGTATGCCAACTTTAATTCAATTTTTGCTGAACATGATAGTGAATATGATAGTGTTGTCCATGATCATGATTGCTGAATATGATACTGAATATGATACTGTTGCTCATGAATATGATACTAAATATGATACTATTGTTCATGAATATGATTGCTGAATATGATACATATATTCAGATTTCATGTCATATTGAAAATTGAAAATTGAGCGTAATTATGAAATGCAAATGGATAACCATGGAATATGATGGTATGTCCTGATACTAAATATGATACTGCTTATGATACTGAATATGATACTGAATATTCAGTATCATATTCAGCAATCATATTCATGAACAACAGTATCATATTCAGTATCATATTCAGCAATCATATTCATGAACAACAGTATCATATTCAGTATCATATTCAACAATCATGATCATGGACAACACTATCATATTCACTATCATGTTCAGCAAAAATTGAATTAAAGTTGCCATACACATAAATTCAGATTTCATGTCATATTGAAAATTAAAAAGTGAGCGTAATTATGAAATGCAAATGGATAAGCATGGAATATGATGGTATGTCTTGATACTGAATATGATACTGCTTATGATACTGAATATGATACTGTTGTTCATGAATATGATTGTTGAATATGATACTGAATATTCAGTATCATATTCGGTATCATAAGCAGTATCATATTCAGTATCATAAGCTGAATATGATACTGAATATGATACTGTTGTTCATGAATATGATTGCTGAATATGATACTGACTATTCAGTATCATAAGCTGATTATGATACTGAATATGATACTGCTGTTCATGAATATGATTGCTGAATATGATACTGAATATTCAGTATCATATTCAGTATCATAAGCAGTATCATATTCAGTATCATAAGCTGAATATGATACTGAATATGATATTGTTGTTCACCTCCATTACAAAATATAGTTTTATGAGAAATGGAGGCATTGGATATTTATGTTGGAGCCACTGGTAAGTACCCACCGGTATTTTTATTGTGTTAATTTCTTGGATCCATGCCAAGATTATTTTGTGTTGCTAGTGATTATGTTGGCTTTCACAGAGTGTGCTTGTCATTTTATACTTCATTTTATATAGTGCTCGTCTTCCTCTCCATTATTTTGTGTTGCTAGTGATTATGTTGGCTTTCACAGAGTGTGCTTGTCATTTTATACTTCATTTTATATAGTGTTTGTCTTTCTCTCCATTTTTTTGTTTTTCTCTCCAGTTTTAGGAAGCCTTGTTTCTCCCATCTTTTGAATTTAGAGTGCTTTCAGACATATTAGCTTGCATTTGTTAGTGTTGTTGCTTTTTTTAAGTGGAATACATGAAGGAGTACCACATGATGAATGCTTCATTTAATGTATTATTAAGGTGTAGTCTCTTAACTATCCATTTCTAGTTCTTCAGACATGATTTTATAAATGTGTTTTGGTAGACGACTGTATTGTTCATGATTTTGTATGTATTAACCATCTTGTTATTATTGTTGTGTTATGAAATTAAGTTTAATAATTCTACTTTGTTTAATGCTCTATTTCATCTTCAATTTCTTTTCATTTTTCATTCATTTTAAAAAAACACGTGATAGGTACAGAAATAGAAATGGATAGTTTTGAGACTACACGTATGATAAAGTGAGACTACACATATGCTGACATTAAATATGTTTGAAATAGCTTTTGGATTTGATTTTGTAGATATTTTATGGTCATACTCTATGATCCTTCATCGGGATGGAAGAGATAAAAATGATTGAAAAAAAATTCCATCATTTTGGTCTATTGCAATCATTTTGGTCTCAAACTATCTATTGCAATCCCGATGATGAATCACAAAGTGTGATCCAAAACTATCTACACAATCGAATCAAGAAGGTATTTCAAACATCGATGCAAAAAATATCCACATATGCTGATAAAAAAAAGAGCTATCTGATGATTGTTTACTGTTCATGTTTGTAAATGGTCAAAATTTCTGATGGTACTCCTTGGTGTATTCCATTTAAAAATGAACAAGTTTTAGTTTTTGTATCATGTTTACTTTGTAGATGTAGGATTGATCATCGAATGTGGGGCATAAGGGCATAGACCGTGGATCTACTTGCGTTTTCTTATTTAACGGTGTGTTTTCACACCACCAACCAGTTCATGGATATTGTTATATCTGATGCTATAGTTGTGTCATTATATTTTTTGTATAACTTTTTCAATTTGTACTCATAAAATATAGTCATGTTGTTATAGCGAACAAAATTAGTATGAATGAACAAATTTTTGCTTGATATAGTGCTGATGGCTACGAGGAATGCTCCTATGTGTGACTGCGGTGATGGATTGCATTGTGTGTTGAAGAAGTCACAGACAGAGGACAATCTAGGCCGTAAATTTTGGGGTTGTAAAAACCTCTATAAGGTTGTTAATTGCACAATATTTAAATATTTACAAATAATAAATATTAGTCATTATAGCGAGGCTAACTTAGATTTGTATTGTAGGATGGAGATGGATGCGGTTACTTCCGATGGGTCAATGACACCCCATCATTGTCTACATCATCAGTACATTCTACACACAGACCTGTTGTAGATGACGAGTGCAAGAATTGCAAAAGACTCGAGAAAACTATGGCAAAAGCGGAGGCTACATCTAAAGCCGAAATCTTGTTTTTACGGAATCTTCTTTGTGCAACAATCATACTATTTAGTTTGATCATCGTACTACTTAGTTTGATCATTTTTTGGAGATAGATATATATGTGGACTAGATGACTTATTTATATTTTGATGTGATATGAGCAATGTTATAATTATTTTTTTTGTTATAATATTGTTTATGATAATGTATAAAAGTATTAAAAAAAGCTAAGTTTACTGTTCAATATTGTTTTTGTTAATGTATAATATTATTTATTTTTTTTGTTAATGTATTGAAAAAAATATATTAAATTTTGTTAAAGTTAAGTTTATTGTTTTTGTTAATGTATAATATTGTTTATTTTTGTTGTTATGATATTGAAAAAAATATATTAAATTTTTTTTATGATTTACTACATAAAAATATAAATTAATATAAAAAAACTATACATAAAGAATGGACCAAAATAATAAATGTATAAAATTATTTAAGTTTTCTATTCACAGAATTGGAAAAAATATATTAAATTTTATTTATGATTTAGTACATAAAAATATAAATTAATATAAAAAAACTATACATAAAAAATGGACTAAAATAATAAAATATCAAATTAAAAATTAAATTCTAATTCCAATTTAAAATGTAGAACCAAACAGAAAAGATGAATTTCTATCTTCCAATTCCAATTTGAAATTGCAAACCAAACACATAAAGAGGAATTTCTATCTTCCAATTCCAATTTTGAAAATGGCAACCAAACGCAGAAGATGGATTGTCTCATCCATCTTCCGGGTCAACCAAATGGTCCAAAACATATTCCAAATATACAAAATCAGAATATCAAAACCGTATTATGAGATAATCAAGTTTTGGGCCAAATTCCAATTCCACAAACAAACGGGGCCTTAAGGTGTATGGTGTTGTCATAGGGAATAGGAGAGTAAATGAAATCAGTCAAAATGAGAAAAGGGGTTGTGAATGAGTTGAAGTGTTGTGTTTGTGTGCAAATGGGGTATTCTTCAAAGGATTTTGGAAGCCTTGAAGAGGTGACTGTTGTTACAAAACAACAAGATATGAAGATTTTTAGTATGAGAAGGTAAAAGGATATAAAAGAGATCACAGAAAAGCATTAGTGCATCCAAAAGTATTAGAGAACAGGGAAAAATGAGTAGAAGTGAAAGGTAGGTTGAAACATCCCTTTTCCAAAAATGTTAAACAAAAGATAAGCATGATGCGGCAGTCACTAAAGAGTTTGAAAATGTTTGTGAGTTGGAGAAAACACCAAAAACAATTTTTGGAGAAAGATCTAAGATTTTTTTTTAAATAATAATAATAATTAATGGCAATGTTGAACAGGATAGACCATGGTATGGTGATGACATAGACTAAAGCTGTGATAATGACAACACTCCAAGCCTTTCTATGTAAGCCTTTTAAAATGATTACAATAATGCAATGCCAAGAATATAAGAGTCTAAGATATATACATAATCAAAACTTTCGATAGGATAGATAAAATTGAATATCATAATGAAATATACCTTAGAATCATTAGCTATAATGATTTAGAAGTGACAACATATAAAAAAGAAGTTCAATAGCATGTTTCTATTTAATGTCTGAAAACTTATCAATCCGTTAATATGTACTATTCTCAACAACATTAAGGGAAAGAAGAACATTTTTCTGTGAGGCTACTTGGATTTTCAATATAAGAAAGTATGGGTCCATTACCCTATGCATCAAACTCATAGAAAACCCATCAATAACATTCAAGATACTCCCCCTTCATAAATGAAAATTTCTAATATCAAAATTTGAAGCATGTTTTCGCTCCCAAGGAAGATGTAGAGCACAAGTATGAGGAGAATTCTGGCAAGTGTAGAGACAGTTCACCACCATCACCACCCCTTCCTATCAAAGGGCGATGAATAATGTGCAGGTTTTTTTTTAACATCACAAGCTTCATCACCGATCAGGTTTTTTTTGGATGTCATGGACTTCCCCTACTAGACCAAAATGGTGGTGGCATAGGGTTTATAAATGGCTTGGATGCCCTACATTGTACATGGCCTCTTGGCTATGTACAGTGTAGGGATTTACGCAGTAGAGGGATGAAGATCATAAAATGACAATTCACGGAGGGATGAAGCTTTCCAAAACTTATAGGTGGTGTAGTCGAGAGATACCCTCCTTCCCTCCTTTAGCTCTGCTTTGCGCGCAGAATAACAAAATGAAACCAACATTTTTTAAAAAAGTTATATGCTCGTGTTGGTCGTAATTACGACATGTTATGGTTGTCATAATTCCGACCAACGCAAGAATGGATTAAAAAAACAAATTTTTTCATCTATAAACTGACCAAGGAAAACCATTTTAATGCTTGGTCAGAAATGTGAGTCAAATGTATTAGTGGCATGAATTAGAATTATTAATTAAATATATAATTATTTTAAATGGAGAATTGATATTAACGAGGATAGAGTTGAGTTCTGATTTTTGTGATTTTGAGTTAACTATTTTATTATTTTTAATAGTTGAGTTCTTATTTTTTATTGTGAGTTTCATGTTTGAGTGGAGTTTGTTGGGTTTTCTTTATTGGAGTCATTTTTGGTCATTATAAGGGACATAGGTTTTAGGAAGGTTTTTTTACAGGTTTGGCTCTAGATTGGAATTCAAGGAATTTTTGAAAAGCTTGGGATCTTGGAGGTTTTTTGGATTTTTCATTTTGACATTTGCATGTGTTTCAGATTTAGCTTATGGGATTAAGGTAGGGGTTAAAAAACTTTGCAAATTTTTCCTCTTTGAAAAGATTGTTCTCTTTGTGTCTTCTAGATAGTTATTGTGTTTGAATTAATTAGAATGCATGTCTTTCCTTGTTTGTGGAAATTGAATGAAAATCATTATGGTTTCTTTATGTGTAAGAGATTTTATGGCTATGTTGAAATCTGGTTGAAAACCTTAAACTCTCTTTGAAACATAATTGTACACTAAAATAATTAAGAAAACTTTAGAATTCAATCAACTAGGGTTTGATCTAAGTTCTGGATAAAAATCCCTGTGAATATGTGATGCAGGAGCATCCTGGGTGTAAGAGCAATCTTGCATCACCCAAAAATATTTTTGTTTTTATATTCAATAAGGGTTATTTTGTGCAGAGCTGCTATTTATGGAAAGTTACTATTTTTGGTAATTTTTGCATGTGCTCAGAATGATCTTATTTCTTTCTTGGAGGTTCATTTTGGTCATATAAGTCTGCCAGTAAAGTTTCATTGCCAGATCAAGTGTATATTGGAAGATATTGAAGATTTTCGGTATTGGCAGCAGGGTACAGAAACTTTGAACTCAATTTTGAAGGCTTTAGAGGCCCCGGATGAGGTCAAAAATTTGCGTGACAAATGTTTGCGCCAGTTATGCCTGTAGAGCGCTTCGTGGCGTTTCCGAAATGGGGTTATAATAGCCGATCGGGTCAACTGGTGATGACTTATGGTCTTCGGAAGTTGGGCCACCTGAAATGGCGAAAAATAATTTTCTTCAAAATTTCTGTTCGGGTTTCAAAGGTTATCTTGAGCCGACTATGATGTAATAAAATGTAAAATAAAATAATTCTAAATTGTTCGGCTTTATTGGCTAAAATTTTGGAACCTTCCCAGGCGGTAGAAAATTGCCTATATAAGGAAGGCTGTATTATTGTCTTAGGCAGTTCAGAATAGTTCTGGGTAGTAGATCTGGGTATTGATTCGAGGCTTTGTCCTACAGAATATTGTAAGGGAATGCCCATGTGGCTTTGCATATTGTAATTCTAAAAGTTTGTAATTCCACATTTGTGGAGATAATAAGAAGCCAATTTTCTATTCTTGCATATTGTTGTGGTTTCTCTGTTTCTGTTATGTGTTTGTGGTATTAAGGGGAGCACCCTTCATCAAGTGGTATCAGAGCAGGAGTTCTTGAGTGTGTAAATAGATCACCGACTGTGAGGCAGTTTGCACTAGGACCGTGGCTAGGGTTTCAGCGCGCATCGCGAAAATGCCTCCACGAAGGGAACGTGGCGGAAGAGCTGGTGTTGTAACACCTGAGGTTAGAGAGCTGCAGAGACAAGTGCGAGCATTACAAGAAGAGATTCATAGAGGAATGAATCTTAATGTCAGAGACGAAAGTGAGGATGAAGCCGAAGAAGAATATCAAGAAGGAGAAGCTGAAATTGTGAACCAGGAGGAAAAAAGACTTTTTCGGGCGATTTCCAAGATTGAGAAAAGACCTAAGATTGAGGTTCCTACATTTTCTGGAAATCTTAACCCAGAGGAATTGATCGACTGGATCAATGAATGTGAGGAGTATTTTGAGTATGAAGATGTTGAGGATCCTGATAGGGTCAAATTTGCGAAGGCCAGACTGAAAGGTCATGTGAAGATCTGGTGGCAAGAAATTCAATTGGAGCGAAATAGAAGAGGGAAAGATAAAATCACAAGATGGGATCGGATGGTGGATAAATTGAAGCGACAGTTCATTCATGTTGATTATGAGCTTGACCTACTGAAGAAAATACAAAGTTTGAAGCAAGCAGGAAAATTTGTTCAGGAGTATACAGAGGAGTTCTATCGACTCCTCATCAGAATAGGCCATGCCGAAGCTGATAAGGAGAAAGTTGCCCGATACCTTAATGGGTTAAGGCCAAGCATTCAGGAGGAGTTGAATCTGGTTTGAATGAACAGTATTGAGGAGGCATACCAATTTTCCCTAAAAGTAGAGGAAAAGCTGAACAAGAAGTTTGAGAGCAGACAAAACGGAAGAGGTCACGGTGGACGATCTGGTGGACGGTCATATGGTGGCCGAAATGAACATCCGAAAAAGAAGGATGAGGCTAGTAGTAGTCAAAATCAGTGTGGAAATAATTTCAATCGCTTCCAGGATCAGAATAATAGAGATCAGAGAGGAAGAGGAAGAGGACAAGGATCTGGAAGAGGAGGCTTTCGTGGAACATGTTTTCACTGTGGAGAAGAAGGTCATAGGGCATTTGAATGTCCTCAGCGCCAAGGCAGAACAGATAGAAGAAATGAAGGCCAGGCCAGAGTTGCACATGTAGATGAAGATGCCAGATCATCAAATTCTGAAGATGCTGAAAGAGGAGAAACGTTGATTAACAAAAGAGTCATGTTGAGTGGTGAGAATGAACCTGAGCAAAGGAGGAGCCTGTTTCGCACCAGGTGCAAGTGTGAAGGTAAATGTTGTGATGTGATCATTGATAGTGGAAGCACTGACAATTTGGTGTCAGAAGAGATGGTGACAAAGTTGAAGCTCAAGAGACAGAAACACCCACATCCATATCGGATTGCCTGGGTATAGGATGACCACAAGGTCATGGTCAATGAACAATGCCTAGTGAAGTTCAAGATTGGCGGATACCAAGATGAGGTATTGTGTGATATCATATCTATGGATGCATGTCATATGTTGTTGGGTAGACCATGGCAGTTTGACAGATGTGCTGTACATGATGGTTGTGCGAATACCTATTCCCTGACAAAGGATGGAGTGCGACATAAGCTAAAACCATTGAAGGAGACTGAAGAAAAGGTATGTGGTAATGCAAGGATAACTTTTGTTAATGGAAGAAATTTCCTAGATGGTATGAGGCATGAGCAGGTATGTTTTGCTTTAATTCCAAAAGCTGGTAAAGAGGAAGTAGAAGATGTTCCTGTAGAAGTTGCAGATTTGTTGAATGAGTTTCAGGATATTGTATCTGATAACGTGCGTGATGGATTACCACCAGTCAGGAAGATCAGCCATCAGATGGACTTGATCCCAGGAGCGAGTTTTCCGAATAAGGCAGCACACAAAATGACACCTGCAAAAAGTGAGGAGTTGAACAGACAAGTACATGAACTGTTACAGAAAGGATTGATCCATGAGAGTCTGAGTCCCTGTACTGTACCAGCGGTATTAGCACCAAAGAAGAATGGAGAATGGAGGATGTGTACAGATTCTAGAGCAATAAACAAGATCACAATCAAGTATAGGTTTCCATTGCCACGAATGGATGATATTATGGATTGTTTAAGTGGAGCTGTATATTTTTCAAAGATAGATCTAAAAAGTGGATATCATTAGATTCGGATCAGAGAAGGAGATGAATGGAAGACTGCCTTCAAGACAAAGGAAGGACTATATGAGTGGTTAGTCATGCCTTTTGGGCTAACCAATGCACCGAGCACTTTCATGTGGCTCATGAACGAGGTTCTGAAAGAATTTCTGGGTAAGTTTGTCATTGTTTACCTAGATGATATTTTGATCTTTAGTAAGACATTGGATGAGCATATGATGCATATTCGTATGGTATTTGAGAAGCTGAGAGAAGAGAAATTGTTGATTAATTTGAAGAAGTGCAGTTTTGTGAAGAAAGAGTTAGTGTATTTGGGATTTGTAGTTTCAGCAGAAGGTCTAAAAATGGACCCAGAGAAGGTACAGGCTATCCTTGAATGGCCTACTCCAAGGAGTGCTACTGAGGTAAGATCTTTTCATGGTCTAGCTAGCTTTTACAGAAAGTTTATCAGAAATTTTAGCAGTATTTGTGGACCCTTGACTGAAACAATGAGAGGGGATAGAAAAGAGTTGAAGTGGACTAAAGGAGCAGAAAAGAGTTTTCAATTATTGAAACAAAAAGTTATAGAACAACCTATTTTAGCACTTCCAGATTTCAATAAGGTGTTTCAAGTAGATTGTGATGCTAGTGGTACTGCAATAGGAGCTGTTATGAGCCAAGAAGGTAAACCTGTTGCTTATTTCAGTGAGAAGTTAAATGATGCCAAGAGGAAATATTATGTTTATGATCAAGAATTTTATGCTATAGTTCAGGCATTAAAGAAGTGGAGACATTATCTGCTTCCTAAGGAGTTTGTTTTGTATACTGATCATCAAGCTTTGAAATATTTGAATAGTCAAGGAAAGTTGAATCAGAGGCATTTGAAATGGGTTGAGTTTTTGCAGAGTTATACATTTGTTTTGAAACATAGGAGTGGAAAGTCTAATAGGGTTGCAGATGCTCTTAGCAGAAGGCAACTATTGCTGACAGAAATGCAGATTGAAGTGGTTGGGTTCAAGGAACTCAAGAATTTGTATCCAGAGGATCCTGATTTTGGTGAAGCTTGGAAAGCTTTTACAGAACCTGTTACTCTAGACAGGACGAAATGGTTGGATTTCATCATCCAGGATGATATGCTATTCAGAGGGAGTCAGTTGTGCATTCCACAAAGTTCTATGAGGGAGAATCTCATCAAGGAGAAGCATAGTGGAGGATTGGCTGGACATTTTGGTCGTGATAAAACCCTTGGTTTGGTTAGTGAGAATTATTATTGGCCACAGTTGCAGAAAGATGTGAAGAAGTTTGTACAGAGTTGCAGAGTATGTTAGATGGCAAAAGGAGTGAAGCAGAATATAGGGTTGTATCAGCCATTATCTGTACCAGAGAAGCCTTGGGAGGATATCAGCATGGACTTTGTTCTTGGTTTACCGAGGACACAGCGGGGACACGATTCAATTTTTGTGGTAGTTGATAGATTTTCAAAGATGGCACATTTCATTCCCTGCAAGAAGACTAATGATGATGTTCATGTAGCAGAATTATTTTTCAGAGAAGTAGTGAGACTTCATGGTTTGCCAAAGACCATAGTTTCAGATCGGGACACTAAATTTGTTGGATATTTCTGGCGTACATTGTGGAAGAAGTTGAAGACAGATTTGAAGTTCAGTTCATCACATCATCCACAGACTGATGGACAGACAGAGGTGGTGAATAGGAGTTTGGAAAATTTGTTGAGATGTTTGGTTGGAGATAAGCCAACAGGATGGGATTTGATTTTATCACAGGGAGAATTTGCATACAATAATTCTGTCGATAGAAGCACTGGTAAATCAACATTCCAGATTGTATATGGAAGTAGTCCAAGAAATGCATCTGAATTGAGGAAGATAGATAAAGGAGAAATAAGTAGTGCTGAAGCTAAGGATTTTGCAGAACACTTGAAGAACATCCATGAGGAGGTGAGGAAGCATATTACCAAGATGAATGCACAGGATAAGGCTAAGACAGATGAGAAAAGGAGGTATAAGGAATTTCAGGTTGGTGATGAACTCATGGTTCATTTGCAGAAGGAGCGGTTTCCAGTTGGTACATATAACAAGTTGAAAATGAAGAAGTTTGGACCATGTAGGATACTGAAGAAACATGATTCAAGAAATGCATATGAGGTAGAATTACCTACTGAGCTAAATATTTCGCCAGTGTTTAACATTTCAAATCTGACAGAGTATCATGAAGGAGGTGTTGAAGATGAGATCACAGCAGCACAGTGGAGTATTCCAGCAACTAGTTTAGACACTAAGGAGATCAAAGACATACTGGACAGTCATGTTGGTAGAAGCACAAGGAATAGGACATATGAAGAGTATTTGGTCAAATGGAAAGGATGACCTGTAGAAGATTCATCGTGGCTAACAAAGGAGAAGGTTAACCGTCTTGGTTTTCCTCTGCACACCTGAGTCGTGACAGGGTCACTTCTCAAATTACCCTGGGTGTCTGATGCAGGAGCATCCTGGGTGTAAGAGCAATCTTGCATCACCCAAAAATATTTTTGTTTTTATATTCAATAAGGGTTATTTTGTGCAGAGCTGCTATTTATGGAAAGTTACTATTTTTGGTAATTTTTGCATGTGCTCAGAATGATCTTATTTCTTTCTTGGAGGTTCATTTTGGTCATATAAGTCTGCTAGTAAAGTTTCATTGCCAGATCAAGTGTATATTGGAAGATATTGAAGATTTTCGGTATTGGCAGCAGGGGTACAAAAACTTTGAACTCAGTTTTGAAGGCTTTAGAGGCCCCGGATGAGGTCAAAAATTTGGGTGACGAGCGCTTGCGTCGGTCAAGCCTGTAGAGCGCTTCGTGGCATTTCCAAAATGGGGTTATAATATTCGATCGGGTCAACTGGTGATGACTTATGGTCTTCGGAAGTTGGGCCACCTGAAATGGCGGAAAATAATTTTCTTCAAAATTTATGTTCGGGTTTCAAAGGTTATCTTGAGCCGACTATGATGTAATAAAATGTAAAATAAAATAATTCTAAGTTGGTTGGCTTTATTTGCTAAAATTTTGGAACCTTCCCAGGCGGTGGAAAATTGCCTATATAAGGAAGGCTGTATTATTGTCTTAGGCAGTTCAGAATAGTTCTGGGTAGTAGATCTGGGTATTGATTCGAGGCTTTGTCCTATAGAATATTTTAAGGGAATGCCCATGTGGCTTTGCATATTGTAATTCTAAAAGTTTGTAATTCCACATTTGTGGAGATAATAAGAAGCCAATTTTCTGTTCTTGCATATTGTTGTGGTTTCTCTGTTTCTGTTATGTGTTTGTGGTATTAAGGGGAGCACCCTTCATCAAGTGGTATCAGAGCAGGAGTTCTTGAGTGTGTAAACAGATCGCCGACTGTGAGGCAGTTTGCACCAGGACCGTGGCTAGGGTTTCAGCGCGCATCGCGAAAATGCCTCCACGAAGGGAACGTGGCGGAAGAGCTGGTGTTGTAACACCTGAGGTTAGAGAGCTGCAGAGACAAGTGCGAGCATTACAAGAAGAGATTCGTAGAGGAATGAATCTTAATGTCAGAGACGAAAGTGAGGATGAAGCCGAAGAAGAATATCAAGAAGGAGAAGCTGAAATTGTGAACCAGGAGGAAAAAAGACTTTTTCGGGCGATTTCCAAGATTAGGAAAAGACCTAAGATTAAGGTTCCTACATTTTCTGGAAATCTTAACCCAGAGGAATTGATCGACTGGATCAATGAATGTGAGGAGTATTTTGAGTATGAAGATGTTGAGGATCCTGATAGGGTCAAATTTGCGAAGGCCAAACCGAAAGGTCATGCGAAGATCTGGTGGCAAGAAATTCAATTGGAGCGAAATAGAAGAGGGAAAGATAAAATCACAAGATGGGATCGGATGGTGGATAAATTGAAGCGACAGTTCATTCCTGTTGATTATGAGCTTGACCTACTGAAGAAAATACAAAGTTTGAAGCAAGCAGGAAAATTTGTTCAGGAGTATACAGAGGAGTTCTATCGACTCCTCATCAGAACAGGCCATGCCGAAGCTGATAAGGAGAAAGTTTCCTGATACCTTAATGGGTTAAGGCCAAGCATTCAGGAGGAGTTGAATCTGGTTTGAATGAATAGTATTGAGGAGGCATACCAATTTGCCCTAAAAGTAGAGGAAAAGCTGAACAAGAAGTTTGAGAGCAGACAAAACGGAAGAGGTCACGGTGGATGATCTGGTGGACGGTCATATGGTGGCCGAAATGAAGATCCGAAAAAGAAGGATGAGGCTAGTAGTAGTCAAAATCAGCGTGGAAATAATTCCAATCGCTTCCAGGATCAAAATAATAGAGATCAGAGAGGAAGAGGAAGAGGACAAGGATCTGGAAGAGGAGGCTTCCGTGGAATATGTTTTCACTGTGGAGAAGAAGGTCATAGGGCATTTGAATGTCCTCAATGCCAAGGCAGAACAGACAAAAGAAATGAAGGCCAGGCCAGAGTTGCACATGTAGATGAAGATGCCAGATCATCAAATTTTGAAGATGCTGAAAGAGGAGAAACGTTGATTAACAGAAGAGTCATGTTGAGTGGTGAGAATGAACCTGAGCAAAGGAGGAGCCTGTTTTGCACCAGGTGCAAGTGTGAAGGTAAATGTTGTGATGTGATCATTGATAGTGGAAGCACTGACAATTTGGTGTCAGAAGAGATGGTGACAAAGTTGAAGCTCAAGAGACAGAAACACCCACATCCATATCGGATTGCCTGGGTACAGGATGACCACAAGGTCATGGTCAATGATCAATGCCTAGTGAAGTTCAAGATTGGCGGATACCAAGATGAGGTATTGTGTGATATCATATCTATGGATGCATGTCATATGTTGTTGGGTAGACCATGGCAGTTTGACAGATGTGTTGTACATGATGGTCGTGCGAATACCTATTCCCTGACAAAGGATGGAGTGCGACATAAGCTAAAACCATTGAAAGAGACTGAAGAAAAGGTATGTGGTAATGCAAGGATAACTTTTGGTGATGGAAGAAATTTCCTAGATGGTATGAGGCATGAGCATGTATGTTTTGCTTTAATTCCAAAAGCTGGTAAAGATGAAGTAGAAGATGTTCCTGTAGAAGTTGCAGATTTGTTGAATGAGTTTCAGGATATTGTATCCGATAACATGCTTGATGGATTACCACCAGTCAGGAAGATCAGCCATCAGATGGACTTGATCCCAGGTGCGAGTTTTCTGAATAAGGCAGCACACAGAATGACACCTGCAGAAAGTGAGGAGTTGAACAGACAAGTACATGAACTGTTACAGAAAGGATTGATCCGTGAGAGTCTAAGTCCTTGTGCTGTACCAGCGGTATTAGCACCAAAGAAGAATGGAGAATGGAGGATGTGTACAGATTCCAGAGCAATAAACAAGATCACAATCAAGTATAGGTTTTCATTGCCACGAATGGATGATATTATGGACTGTTTGAGTGGAGCTGTGTATTTTTCAAAGATAGATCTAAAAAGTGGATATCATCAAATTTAGATTAGAGAAGGAGATGAATGGAAGACTGCCTTCAAGACAAAGGAAGGACTATATGAGTGGTTAGTCATGCCTTTTGGGCTAACCAATGCACCGAGCACTTTCATGCGGCTCATGAATGAGGTTCTGAAAGAATTTCTGGGTAAGTTTGTCATTGTTTACCTAGATGATATTTTGATCTTTAGTAAGACATTGGATGAGCATATGATGCATATTCGTATGGTATTTGAGAAGCTGAGAGAAGAGAAATTGTTGATTAATTTGAAGAAGTGCAGTTTTGTGAAGAAAGAGTTAGTGTATTTGGGATTTGTAGTTTCAGCAGAAGGTCTAAAAATGGACCCAGAGAAGGTACAGGCTATCCTTGAATGGCCTACTCCAAGGAGTGCTACTGAGGTAAGATCTTTTCATGGTCTAGCTAGCTTTTACAGAAATTTTATCAGAAATTTTAGCAGTATTTGTGGACCCTTGACTGAAACAATGAGAGGGGATAGAAAAGAGTTTAAGTGGACTAAAGGAGCAGAAAAGAGTTTTCAATTATTGAAACAAAAAGTTACAGAACAACCTATTTTAGCACTTCCAGATTTCAATAAGGTGTTTCAAGTAGATTGTGATGCTAGTGGTACTGCAATAGGAGCTGTTATGAGCCAAGAAGGTAAACCTGTTGCTTATTTCAGTGAGAAGTTAAATGATGCCAAGAGGAAATATTCTGTTTATGATCAAGAATTTTATGCTATAGTTCAGGCATTAAAGAAGTGGAGACATTATCTACTTCCTAAGGAGTTTGTTTTGTATACTGATCATCAAGCTTTGCAATATTTGAATAGTCAAGGAAAGTTGAATCAGAGGTATTTGAAATGGGTTGAGTTTTTGCAGAGTTATACATTTATTTTGAAACATAGGAGTGGAAAGTCTAATAGGGTTGCAGATGCTCTTAGCAGAAGGCAACTATTGCTGACAGAAATGCAGATTGAAGTGGTTGGGTTCAAGGAACTCAAGAATTTGTATCCAGAGGATCTTGATTTTGGTGAAGCTTGGAAAGCTTGTACAGAACCTGTTACTCTAGACAGGACGAAATGGTTGGATTTCATCATCTAGGATGATATGCTATTCAGAGGGAGTCAGTTGTGCATTCCACGAAGTTCTATGAGGGAGAATCTCATCAAGGAGAAGCATAGTGGAGGATTGGCTGGACATTTTGGTCATGATAAAACCCTTGGTTTGGTTAGTGAGAATTATTATTGGCCACAGTTGCAGAAAGATGTGAAGAAGTTTGTATAGAGTTGCAGAGTATGTCAGATGGCAAAAGGAGTGAAGCAGAATATAGGGTTGTATCAGCCATTATCTGTACCAGAGAAGCCTTGGGAGGATATCAGCATGGACTTTGTTCTTTGTTTACCGAGGACACAGTGGGGACACGATTCAATTTTTGTGGTAGTTGATAGATTTTCAAAGATGGCACATTTCATTCCCTGCAAGAAGACTAATGATGCTGTTCATGTAGCAGAATTGTTTTTCAGAGAAGTAGTGAGACTTCATGGTTTGCCAAAGACCATAGTTTCAGATCGGGACACTAAGTTTGTTGGATATTTCTGGCGTACATTGTGGAAGAAGTTGAAGACAGATTTGAAGTTCAGTTCATCACATCATCCACAGACTGATGGACAGACAGAGGTGGTGAATAGGAGTTTGGGAAATTTGCTGAGATGTTTGGTTGGAGATAAGCCAACAGGATGGGATTTGATTTTATCACAGGCAGAATTTGCATACAATAATTCTATCAATAGAAGCACTGGTAAATCACCATTCCAGATTGTATATGGAAGTAGTCCAAGAAATGCATCTGAATTGAGGAAGATAGATAAAGGAGAAATAAGTAGTGCTGAAGCTGAGGATTTTGCAGAACACTTGAAGAACATCCATGAGGAGGTGAGGAAGCATATTACCAAGATGAATGCACAGTATAAGGCTAAGGCAGATGAGAAAAGGAGGTATAAGGAATTTTAGGTTGGTGATGAAGTCATGGTTCATTTGCGAAAGGAGCGGTTTCCAGTTGGTACATATAACAAGTTGAAAATGAAGAAGTTTGGACCATGTAGGATACTGAAGAAACATGATTCAGGAAATGCATATGAGGTAGAATTACCTACTGAGCTAAATATTTCGCCAGTGTTTAACATTTCAGATCTGACAGAGTATCATGAAGGAGGTGTTGAAGATGAGATCACAGCAGCACAGTGGAGTATTCCAGCAACTAGTTTAGACACTAAGGAGATCGAAGATATATTGGACAGTCGTGTTGGTAGAAGCACAAGGAATAGGACATATGAAGAGTATTTGGTCAAATGGAAAGGACGACCTGTAGAAGATTCATCGTGGCTAACAAAGGAGGAGGTTAACCGTCTTGGTTTTCCTCTGCACACCTGAGTCATGACAGGGTCACTTCTCAAATTACCCTGGGTGTCTGATGCAGGAGCATCCTGGGTGTAAGAGCAATCTTGCATCACCCAAAAATATTTTTGTTTTTATATTCAATAAGGGTTATTTTGTGCAGAGCTGCTATTTATGGAAAGTTACTATTTTTGGTAATTTTTGCATGTGCTCAGAATGATCTTATTTCTTTCTTGGAGGTTCATTTTGGTCATATAAGTCTGCCAGTAAAGTTTCATTGCCAGATCAAGTGTATATTGGAAGATATTGAAGATTTTCGGTATTGGCAGCAGGGTACAGAAACTTTAAACTCAGTTTTGAAGGCTTTAGAGGCCTCGGATGAGGTCAAAAATTTGGGTGACGAGCGCTTGCGCCGGTCAAGCCTGTAGAGCACTTCGTGGCGTTTCCAAAATGGGGTTATAATAGCCGATCGGGTCAACTGGTGATGACTTATGGTCTTCGGAAGTTGGGCCACCTGAAATGGCGGAAAATAATTTTCTTCAAAATTTATGTTCGGGTTTCAAAGGTTATCTTGAGCCGACTATGATGTAATAAAATGTAAAATAAAATAATTCTAAGTTGGTCGGCTTTATTGGCTAAAATTCTGGAACCTTCCCAGGCGATGGAAAATTGCCTATATAAGGAAGGCTGTATTATTGTCTTAGGCAGTTCAGAATAGTTCTGGGTAGTAGATCTGGGTATTGATTCGAGGCTTTGTCCTACAGAATATTGTAAGGGAATGCCCATGTGGCTTTGCATATTGTAATTCTAAAAGTTTGTAATTCCACATTTGTGGAGATAATAAGAAGCCAGTTTTCTGTTCTTGCATATTGTTGTGGTTTCTCTGTTTCTGTTATGTGTTTGTGGTATTAAGGGGAGCACCCTTCATCAATATGTCAAAATTGGAATTAGAAAACATTGGGTAAATTTATATTTGAATTCAATTTATGAAAATAATAAGAGATTAATTATAGTTTCTATCTTTATTATTATTATATATATATATATATATATATATATATATATATATATATATATATATATATATATATATATATATATATATATATATATATATATATATATATATTTATATTTATATTTATATTTATATTTATATAATGTGTGTGTGTGTGTATTAAATAAGATTATAGAAAATCTATTTTGAAATAAATTTCTTTTTAAAATTTACTATTATTATTATTATTATTTATTAATTTTTGGAATTTAAAAAAAATTAAAATAAAGAGATGAAGAAAGAAGAGTCTAATTGGACTACCGATAAAAAAAATAAATGTCGTAATCAATTGGAACTTATAGTTCAGATTTATTTTAATGTAATTTAATTATATCGTTGCTTAGTAATTATATTTAATAAATTAATTTATATAAGGAACTTTATAAAGTAATTTATAGAGGTAAATCTTATTGATGGTTATTAAAATTTAATTATATTGTTAATTAGTAATTATATTTAATAAATTAATTTATATAACAAAAATTATAAATTAATTTATAAAAGCAAATTGAATGTTTGTTTTACTTTGAATGGAATTTTGATGTGGGTGTATTTTATAATATAGTGTTTTCTTATTGGAGTTTTATTTGGCCTTGTTGAATAAGGTCGGTTAGGATAGATTGATGTCGTAGGTGGAATCTTGTCTTTTGAACTTTAAATTATTTTATGAAATGAATTCTTTTGCACTTGAGGTCATATGTAATAAATTTATAACCATTTTGGTGTCTCAATTATAAGAGTATTATTTTGGGTTTATCTGGGATTTATGTCAG
>BSBK01000385.1:417500-685000 GCA_027943335.1 Chamaecyparis obtusa
TTATGTTGTAGACATGTTAGTGAAGCTATGTTCATGGACGCAGAGTCAGTTGTGTAGTACAGGTTGAGTTATGATCTCTCTAGTTGCCAGTTATAGTTTCCTAAGTTTATTTGATGGAACCGACATTGTTTATATTGTTGTAGTAGTTGCGCCTATCATTTTGATATGTGTGCTTGGTTCATGTTTGGTAATGAGTTAATAATGTTTGGTTAAGAGTGCATAACATATTTCAGCATGAGAAGAAAGTTTTAGTTAATTTGGTGGAGCCAACTGTGTGAAGCGACGTGTCTACTCATATTGAGTTGCGTGGTCCTATTTTGTGTTGTGTGCTTAGTATAGCCATTGGAGATGTTGTTGGAGAGTTATATTGTTTCTCTAATATGATTTCAAGGAATTTATAATAGGCCGAATTGATTATATCATTTGGAGAAAAATACTTATAGCCAGTCAATTGTGATCACTAAGTATGGCAGACAGTTGAAAGAATAGAGTAGAGCAGAAGGTGCAAAGTATTGAGCCATCAGTAGAAGGTATATGTGACTAAGAAGAGAGTGTATGCTATTCATTAGAACTGATCAAGACAACATGTCTAACTCAAAGTTCACCAAGATCTAGATATAGTGTGTATCTATTATGAACAAGGTTACAGCCTTCACCATTTGAGCAGTGTGCTCCCGGACAGTGTGTCCTCACCCCTAACAGGGTTAATTGTAAAAGACTCCTAACAAGGTCTAACCCTTGATCAGGTCATTGTACTTAATGCATTGTAAAGATCAACTCCTAACATGGTTGTAAGATCTTCTAACAGGGATCATTATACTCTAGTGCAATTTATAGTGGGTGCTAATTCCCACCAGGGTTTTTACCTATTTGGGTTTCCCCATAACCAAAATTGTGGTGTTGTGTTAAGTGTTCTCATATTGTGTTTATGCTTAATATTAATTAGTACTTAATTGGATAAAGAATTGAATCTTGTAGATAACTGATTCACCCCCCTCCTCTCAGTTATCTATTGGGACTATTCCTAACAATTGGTATCAGAGCCAAGTGCCTTGGAGAGAAATTTTAATAGCTTGAGGTTGATCAGATGGCATTCTTTAGAAAAGAAAGTCCTAAGTTTGACGGAGAGAACTATCTAGATTGGAAGAACAAAATGACAACACATTTCCAATGCATTGCTTTTGAGATTTTTGAAGTAGCTACTAAAGAAGTTCAGATTCTCTCTTTATCAGATCTTGCAAAGGAAGATGCAACTCTTAAGAAAAAGGAGATATTCACTCAAGATTCTATTGCAAAAGAAGCCCTTATCAGTGCCTTGTCTAACAGTGATTTTTTAGAGATCAAGAAAGTAGACAAAGCCTACAAGATATGGAAGTATCTAGAAGACATGTTTGAAGGAGATGTTCAAGCCAAGAATGTGTGCATAAAGACATGGAAGAAAAATTAAAATACACATGAGATGCTATCTGAAGAGAAAATCAGAGCCTACAATCAAAGGATTAATGAAACAGTTGCAGGAATCAGAAACAATGGTGGAGAAATTTCAGAAGAAGACATAATGGATAAGTTGATGACTACTCTGACAAAAGAATATGAGAGCAAGATAAACATCCTAGATGAAACTATGCATTTTTCAAAAGACTTCAAAAGAGAGACTTTAATAAGCAAGATTTCAGCATTTGAGATTTCAAGTTTGAAGACAGAGCCTAAAAGTGAGACAACCTTCAAAGCTTCAGTTCATGGTAAGAAATCCTTGAACACTTCTGGTAACTTTGATGATGATGATGAAGATAAAGAGCTAGATGATTTCATTTCTATGATTTCTAAGAAAGAAAGAAAAGGAAAAGGAAAATATGAAGGTTAGTTACCATTCAAATTCTTTTCATGTAACAAGATTGGTCACTTTGCATCTAAGTGTCCTACAAGAGTCAAGAAGTTCAAAACTAATTAAAAGCCTAAGTATACAAAATAATGTTACTATGTTAGAGATGGAGTATCAGATGAAGATTTAGTAGAAGATGAAATTGGATTCATTTCTATTGAAGATATGGAGAAGATGTTTGATGAGATGGATCTTGAAGATGAAAAGAAAGCACAAGAGCTAGCATTAATTTCACAAGCAGATATCAGAACAGACTAGATCATTGACATCGGTTGTTCAAAATCACATGACAGGAGACAAAGATAGATTTGTATATTTGGATAAGTAAAAAGGTGGCATGGTTAGATTTGGAGACAACACTCTTAAACCAATCATAGGTAGAGTAGATATCACCTTGGATGGAAAGAATAACAGTGATGATGTTCTATATGTTGATGGTTTGCAGCATAACCTAGTACGTGTTGGACAGTTTCTTGACAAAGGATATCAGTTGGAATTCAAAAACAATAAGTGCATCATTAATAACAAAGAAGGAGAAATGATTGCATCAGGTTCAAAGACAAAAGGTAATGTTTTTCAGCTTAATTCAGAAGCAAGTTTTTTTGTTTCTAAAGTAGATGATAGTTGGTTATGGCACAAAAGACTATGTCACATCACTTTTGACAATATAGTAAAGATAAGAAATGTAAAGGTAGTAAGAGACCTTCCTAGCATTGTAAAACCAGTTGATACAATATGCAGGGAATGTGTGATGGGAAAACATGTGAGGAATTCATTCAGAAGCAAGCATAATTCAGCAGAGAACAAATTGGATCTAGTGCATACAGACCTATGTGGACCAAATCAAACAAGATCATACTATGGTGAAAGGTACTTTATTTTGTTTGTTGATGATTATTCTAGAATGATGTGGGTTGCATTCTTAAAAGACAAATCATAAGCATTTGAGAAGTTCAAAATATTCAAAGCTAAAGTTGAAAATGAGTCTAGATTAAAGATAAAATGTATGAGATCAGATAGAGGAGGAGAATTCACCTCTGAAAAATTTTATGATTATTGTGAAGAACATGGGATAAAGA
The DNA here is from genome assembly GCA_027943335.1 of Chamaecyparis obtusa. Lineage (NCBI taxonomy): Eukaryota > Viridiplantae > Streptophyta > Pinopsida > Cupressales > Cupressaceae > Chamaecyparis > Chamaecyparis obtusa. The sequence goes on from BSBK01000385.1 coordinate 420,462, forward strand.
GACAGCTAAGTGCACCTAGAATCCCTCAGAAAAATGGAATTGTAGAAAGAAGAAATAGGATCATACTTGACACAGCGCGCACCATCATGATTGAAGGAAAGGTTGCACACACCTATTGGAGAGATGCAGTCAATACTATCAATATAATTTAATTAAGGCCAGGCGCAGACAAGACACCTTATGAGCTATGGTTTGGGAATGTACCTATAGTAAAATACTTCAAAATCTTTGGAAGCAAGTGCTACATCAAGAGAGATGAAGCTATTGGCAAGTTTGATGCAAGAAGCAATGAAGGTATTTTTCTTGGTTACTCTACTAAAAGAAAATCTTATAGATGTTCTAACTTAAGATTGAAGAAGATTATTAAAAGTGCACATGTAAAAATTGATGATAATTTTATGATTCAAGAGAGATATCATGATTATGCACCTATGATAGAAGAAGAACCTAGACCTACCAGTAGAGAAATAGTTATTGAAGAAATGTTTGACAACATTGATGTATTGTTCAATGACCCTGAAACAAGTGAAGAAGAATCACAAAAGACATATGATAGAGTCAAACCTAATGTTCCTAAATTCACATCTAGATACCATTCAAAGGAAGGCATCATTGGAGATTAGAATAGCAAGGTCATGACAAGATCAAAAGAAAAAAGTTCCTTAGTTGATGAAGCGGTATGTTTACTTTCACAAATTGAACCCTAAGTGTTGAAGATGCTTGTGCTAATTCAGATTGGCATGAAGCAATGAAAGAAGAATTAGATCAGATAATTAAGAATGATACTTGGGAACTTGTCCCCATGCCTAGTGATAAGAATGTGATTGGAACCAAGTGGATATTCAGAAACAAGATGAATGAAGATGGAACAGTAGTAAGAAATAAAGTAAGACTAGTATGTAAAGGATATGCACAAAGAGAAGGAATTGTTTATTCAGATACATTTTCCCTTGTACGAAAATTGGAAGCCATAAAGTTATTTCTAGCCTATGCAACATTTGAAGACTTTAAAGTATATCAGATGGATGTCAAGTTAGCATTCCTGAATGGAGAGTTGAAGGAAGAAGTCTACATAGAGCAGCATGAAGAATTTACTTTATCAGACAAACCTGATATGGTATGTAGATTGAAGAAAGCCCTCTATAGACTTAAGCAAGCCCCTAGAGCATGGTATGAAAGATTAGATGGTTACTTGACTAATAGGACTCAAGAAAGGAGCAACAGGTTGTAACTTATTCATAAGAGAAACACCTGATGGACTACTACTAGTTGCTATTTTTGTTGATGACATTATTTTTGGTGGTAATGGCAAGCTTAGTGTAGAATTTGCTAAAGAAATGCAGTGAGAATTTGAAATGAGCATGATTGGACCTATCAAGTACTTTTTAGGACTGAATGTGCAGTAGATAGACAAAGGTATTTTCATTAATCAGTCTAAGTATGTGAAAGAGATATTGAAGAAATTCAAGATGGATGATTGCAAGCCAGTAAGTACCCCTATGATAACAGGATGCAAGCTTTCAAAAGAAGATGATTCTACAATAGTAGACATAACCCTATATAAGTTTATGATTGATAAAATCATATATCTTACTCATTCTAGACCTGATATTTCTAATGCAGTTGGTATAGTTGGAAGATTTTCAGTAGAACCTAAACAAATTCCTCTTATGGTAGTAAAGAGGATATTTAGATATTTGAAAAGAACTATAGACTATGGTTTATGGTATCCTAATTCAGAAAATGTAGAACTTCATGTGTATGCAGATGTAGATTGTGCAGGTTGTGTGGATGATAGAAAGAGTACCTCAGGAGGAGCAGTATTTCATGGAGATAGACTTGTTGCTTGGACAAGAAAGAATAAGAATTTTATTTCTCAATCCACAACAGAAGCAGAGTATGTAGCAGCAACATTAAATTGTTCTACAATTGTGTGGATCAAGCAGATGATAAAAGATTTTGGAATTTAGATTGATTATCCTATTGTTATTTATTGTGATAACACTAGCACTATTAGTATGTCAAATAACCTTGTGATGCATGCAAAGAAAAAACACATTGAGATAAAATATCACTTCCTAAGAGAGGAAGTTACAAAGAAAGAAGTAAAATCAGACTATGTGAGCACAAAAGAACAACTAGCAGACATATTCATAAAGCCTTTACCGAAGGATACATTTGAGTGTCTCAGGGAGAAGCTGGGAGTAATTCCCTTCCCTGGATCTGATTAGAGTTTGCAGGAGTGCATCAGTCCTCAGTGACTGATGAATGGTTGACTACTCTACTTTAGGAGTAGTACCGATGCTTTTTTTTTGGTGCCCTTTTCCATTGATGTCAAAGGGGGAATGAGTATATAGTCATGAAAAATAAAATATTTAGGGGGAGTATATATAGGTGAGGAGTAAGTATTAGTAAGGGGAGTATATAGCAGTTGATATTCAGAGCATTCAGTAGTAGATGGAGGATTCATCCTTGGGGGATTTTTGTTGAGGAAATGGAGAATGTTATAAAATAATTGTACATTTGGATTGGTGGTGTTTCTCATTCCATATGTTGCCATCAATGCCAAAGGGGGAGATTGTTGGAGATTTTTCAGCAAGCCAGTGTTGATTGTACTATTTGTCATTGATGACAACATATGGTAAGCAGCATGTGTGGAAGCCTTATGGACAGAACCTTGAGCATATGTTGTATGGATATGTTATCAACTTGATATCATAGACACAGAGGTTGATTATGAGTGAAGATAGTAATACAGTTGTTTATATCAGTAGTGTTCCTAATAGGTCCCAGGAAGAGTTTTGTATGTAATTTTCAGTATGGTTATAATGGAGCCTTATGCATTTATATTTATGTTGTATACATGTTAGTGAAGCTATGTTCATGGATGTAGAGTTAGTTGTGCACTACAGGTTGAGTTATGATGTCTCCAGTTGTCAGTTATAGTTTCCTGAGTTTATCTGATGGAGTCGACATTGTTTATATTGTTGTAGTAGTTGTGCCTATCATTTTGATATGCGCATTTGGTTTCATGTTTGGTAATAAGTTAAGAATGTTTGGTTATGAGCGCATAATGTATTTCAACATGAGAAGAAAGTTTCAGTTAATTTGGTGGAGTCGACTGTGTGAAGCGATACGTCTACTCATATTGAGTTGCGCGGTCCTATTTTGTGTTGCGTGCTTAGTATAGCCATTGGAGATGTTTTTGGAGAGTTATATGTTTCTCTAATATGATTTCAAGGAAGTTCTAATAGGTCGACTTGATTATATCATTTGGAGAAAGATACTTATAGTCGGTCAGTTGTGATCGCTAAGTATGGCAGACAATTGAAAGAATAGAGCAGAGCAGAAGGTGCGAAGTATTGAGCCATCAGTAGAAGGTCTATGTGACTAAGAAGAGAGTATATGCTATTCATTGGAACTGATCAAGACAATAGGTATAACTCACAGTTCACCAAGATCCAGATATAGTGTGTATCTGTTATGCAGAAGGTTGCAACCTTCACCATTTGAGCAGTGTGCTCTCGAATAGTGTGTCCTCACCCCTAACAGGGTTAATTGTAAAAGACTCCTAATAGGGTCCGACCCTTGACCGGGTCACTGTACTTAATGCATTGTAAAGATCAACTCCTAATAGGGTTATAAGATCTCTAATAGAGATCATTATACTCGAGTGCAGTTTATAGTGGGTGCTAATTCCCACCGGGGTTTTTACCTATTTGGCTTTCCACGTAACCAAAATTGTGGTGTTGTATTAAGTATTTTCATATTATGTTTATGCTTAATATTAATCAATACTTAATTGGATAAAGAATTGAATCTTATAGATAACTGATTCACCCCCCCCCCCCCCTCACCCCGTCCCTCTCAGTTATCTCTTGGGACTATTCCTAACAATATATGTATGTGTCTGTATCAAGTTTTAATACCAATTTATATTAATCTAAACCCAAAGTTTTAGTTATATCTTAAATTATTATAAACATTTCATAAAATTCAACTATAAAATTAAATAAAATTTTAAAATAAATTATTAATATAATATAAAAATTATATTTAATATTATTTAAAATATTAATATAATTAAAAATAAAAATAATATAAAACTTATATAATATAATAGTATATTATACAATGTAACATATAATAGTTTCTTTAAATTGAAGAATGGCCTTCAAATGCATCCGTCTCTTTCGTCCACCAAAGATTTACAATGAAAAATTTATTAATACGATTTATGTATTCTTATATTACTAATTAATTAGCTTAACATTATCATTAAAAATACAAACACAACTATTATTAATGAATACAATTTGAATATATATTAATTAATATTATTTTATGATTATAGAATTGATTTAAATTATGAAAATTTATATAATTAATTGTAATTAATTATTGTAAGTTAAAATTTTTTTTTTTTTTTTTAACATTTAAGTTTTTAATATAATTTTATTTAATATTTTGTATTTAATAATTTATTTTAGTTACTATATCATAAATTCTTTTAGGTCGTCAACATTAGAATGTAAATTAAACATTTAATTTGAAATCAATATTTAAACATTTACTAAAATAGGATGTAGCCCTCAAAGTCATAAAAAGATATTGATTCAAATTTGAGTAAAGTAACTTAATTAGAAATAATTAAATAAATATATTGGACTATGTTAGCGGCCCCTACCTCTCACTAAAATGAAGAAGTGAAAGATTCCTAATCTATGAGTATTAATGAGAGGCAATTATTACCCAATTTTTACAAACATTAATATTAAATATAATTGTTTTATTATTTTTTTCTATTAAATATAAGCAGATCAAATACAAAAAGAGTAACCACCAAGAGTATCAAAAGAAGAGGCCCAGCCTCACCACGAACTCAGAGTATCATAAGAATAAGAAAGAAAATAGGAGGAAGAAAAGGAGCAACTAGTCTAAGACATCATGATGGGTATCAACCCAAGCAGTCCAGCCAAGCAGACCCTCCATCCAAACAATGCTCCTACACTCCTGAATCTGCATAAGCATGCAAAGCTCATCTTTCCTGGAATGAATATTTTTCCTGATCTCTTGATTCAACCTTCTGCAAGTACTCTCAAACACTTGAAGGTCATCGAGGTTCCTCCTCCACTCATATCCATGCTTTAACTTGTAGACGAAAAAGTTGGCATGCCCATCTTTCAAGAATCTCCTCAATTTATCTTTCTCAAGCATCATAGTAGTGTGAACCTGAAGAAATTTTTTTTTAAAAGTGAGTTTTCGAGAAAACTCAGTAAGAACTCTAAGGTTACCTTGATACCTTTCCTCATTCCTACACTTCCAAATCTACCCTAGGATGTTAGAAGACAACATATTCCAAAATAAATTAGCATCTTTTTTAAGACCATCAATATGACTAGTGACAATTTCCAGAATATTCACATTTAGAGGGTAATAAATACCAAACATGTTCCAAATTTCTTTAGCAAAGATACAATCAAAGAGGATATGTCTACCCATTTAAGGAATCCTATAGAGAATGCAAATGTCAGTAGTGTGACCATATTTTCTAATAGGGAGTCTATCAAGCAGAGTAAGCCATTTAAAACATCTGATTCTAGGCTCAACAGGACCTTTCCAGAGAATATCAAAATACTTTTTCCAGGCACTAGCATCAAGAGAGGAATACCAAATAGCATTGATATTACTAAGAATACTTTCATTATGATCAATAATTCTATAGATATTCTTGGCTTTGAGGTTAGTCATGATGACCCCATCTGGCCATTTGCATTTCAGATACCTATGGGAATCCACATGACAGTCAAAAGGCATGTCCTTAGTGGCCTTGACAATCATATTATACATCTTCTTTTGGGAGTTCAGAATATTAAATCTGAATTTGAGATCATCCCAGCTGATGAGATTATTAAATTCAAAGAGATCACTAAATTGGGAGATCCCCATTTTAGCCCACAACCTAGCAAAGCATCCTTGGGAGAGGGCTAGGGGTTTACCAGCCAGGTGCAAGTTCCACCGAATGGACCTTTTACCATAAAGATGCTTGGCATCATGGAAGTCCTTATTGGTAATAAATTTCCTAACATGATCTCGGGCTCTCCAAATGGATCTGAAAACCGTAGAGCCTTGGACAATGACAGAAAAGTTACCAATAATTAAGTCACAAAAAGGGAGATTTCTCCAAGTTCTAGCTTTTTTAGGAAAGCCTCTTTCAATATTATGCTCACTAGCACCTTCCATGGATTGTTTCCTTCCATAGAATGAAAGATCCATTTGGTAGATAAAGCAATGCCCTGAGTCTTAAGGTCTTTGAGCCCTAGCCCCCTAAGGATTCTGTCAGTATGACACTAGTCCCACTTGACCGCATGCATTTTTCTGTTGCCTTTACCATCAGACCAAAGGAATTTCCTAATGGCCTTTTGAATCTCTAAAATTTTATAGTTACTGAACATCCAAGCAGAGGAGTAATATATGCTATAAGAAGACAACATTTTTTGACAAACCTGAATTTTGCCAACAAGAGATAACGATCTGTTATGCCACTTATTCAGCTTCTTGTCAATTTTTTCTTTTATCCAGGACCACATGTCTTTGAGGGAAGGCTCAACAGAGAAGGGGATACCTAAATACTTAACAATCTTATGAGGTCCACCCCATTGGAAATTATATTGGCTGAACCAAACAGGAGGATCCTCTTCCCATCCAAGGTAAATAGACTTGGAATGGGAAATACGGGCACCAAAGATAGAGCACAACAAATTGAGTTTGGATTGCAAGGCATCAAGGTTATTACTGGAAAGTTCAAAGAATAAGGCAGTATCATTAGAAAATTGATAGTTAATGAGCTCATCATCATTGGGAAGAAAGAGGCCTCTAACATCAGGGGAGAGCATATTGTCTCTAAGGATATAAAATAGGGCTTCTGAAGCAATGACAAAAAGGGAAGGGGCTAAGGGACATCCATGTCTGATGGACCGACCAAGGTGAAAGGGATCGGAGAGGGATCCATTGACCTCAACCTGGGTAGAAGCATCGTTAAGCAGAGTGTGAACTGAATTATAAAAGAAGGTCAGGAATCCAAAAGCTTCCAGCATCATAATGATAAAATTCCACTCAACCCTATCATAAGCTTTTTCAAAGTCCAGGAGTAACATTGCAGTATTCTGATGAGAACATTTCGCCCAATTCATAGCTTCCCAGCTAGTTATAAGGTTTTCCAAGATGTATCTACCTTTGATAAAACCAATCTGGGTAGCACAGATAAATTTAGGGAGGATATGAACAAGTCTGAGGGCCAGGATCTTGGCAAGGATTTTATAGGAAACATTAAGGAGGGTGATGGGCCTCTAGTTTTTTATAAGGGCTTTATCCCCATTTTTAGGAAGAATTTTAATGATACCACTGTTAATCTCAGGGCCAAGGGAACCCTTAGCTATAGCTTCAACATACATGTCATGTAAATCCTTACAGATCCAACTGATATTGGCCTTATAAAATTCAACAGGGAACCCATCAGGGCCAGGGGCCTTATCATTATTGAGAGACTTAATAGCAGTTTCAACCTCTTCCACAGAGATGGCCTTAGATAAGATCAAAATATCATCCTTATCCAATTTACTGGGAATAAGAACTTTACATTTATTCCTAAGATCCGCAGCCTCCATAGAGTCCTCGGAAGTGAAAAGAGTCCTGTAGTAATTGGCAAAGGCTTGATTAATAATAACAGGGTTCGATGTATCCTGATTGTCAATTAGGATTCTGTCAATAGACTCCTTGGTGTGCTTTTTCTTAAGAAGGTTGAAAAAGAATTTGGAACCACGGTCCCTGTTCTGGATCCAATGAGCGCGGGACCTAATTTTGGCCCCACGTATTCTAAATTGTTGATGTTTACTCAGGGCATCTTTAGCAGATATAACTTGGGAGACAAGGTCAATGTTGGAGGAGTCATTTTGAGCCTTGTTTTCGACCTCTTGGAGATCAGATGAAAGACGTTTTTCAATGAATCTAAAATCCTTAGCATTCTTTTGACCAATGGTTTTGAGGAAGCAATGCCAGGTTGGGAGATTGATTTTCCATTTGTCAATCATGGAGAGATTAGGAAAATTGACCAAATTGATATTGCAGATAATCTTGATGGCGGCAATGATATCTTCATCAAGAAGGAGGTTGGTATTCAAAATAAATTTGGGGTTAGCAGGCCTGGGTTGAAAAGGGGCAAAATTGATGCTGACATGGGTGAAAATGGGATGATGATCAGAGAGAGTAGTGGCAATGACGAGGACAATGTGATTCTGGTTATCAGGAAGGAAAGAGAAAACATTTTGGTTACCATAAAAGTGGTCAAGTTTGGAGTAAATACGGGAGTGGCCCTGTTGGAAGTTGCACCATGTGTGCCATATCCCAGGGTTAGAGTCTTTATTGCTAGCCAACAGGTCAAACAGGTTCTTAGAACTGATGAACTTATTCCACTGAGTTCTTTCATTATCTTTCCAAACAAAAGGAATACCTCTAGATTTATCTTGCTGGGACTCAACCATGTTAAAATCTCCTCCAACCAGCCAAGGAATATCAGGGAGAGTGGTCATCCAATACCAGAGATTAGCCCTCTCCTTGGAATCATTGGGGGCATAAACAGAGCAAATGCCAAATATTTTATTATTATGATTAATGGTAATCCAAACAACCCTCTGGCAGGGAGAAGTACCATTAGCAATAATATAATTCCCCCAATTGGGGCTGACGAGGAGAGCAATACCACCTCTACCTCTATCATGATTGTTTTATTATTAATGTTTTTTGTTAGAGAATATATATTTATAATTGAAAACTTAATCATTATTAATTAATTTCATCTCTTATTTTACCTCTTACACAAAAGGAAATGGAAATGTTATTAGTACTTGCCATAGGCTAAGCGAGTACTATTTTGCATCACTTTTTGGATTTCTTCCATGATTAAAACTAATTTTTTCCACCAATTATAATTTAGTTTAATTTTATTTTGTAAAAATATATTTTTTGATTGGCTAAAACATTTAAGATCTTATAGACCTATTTTTAGGCATAAATAGATTTTATAGAAGTTTTTTAGAATCTATAAGAATTTTTTAGGATTTTTTTATTTTAAATTATTTTGTTAAGTTCTCATGAAGTTTTTAAATTTTTTTTATTAATATATTTTAAATTAAAAATTATGTTATTTGAGTTTATTCTAGTTTATACTATTAATTTTTACAATATATTATAATTTAAATAAAAACCTATGATATTATAATATATATTTATTTTTATTCATATTTTTAAAGTTTTTAAATTTTTTTTATTATATATTAATTATACTTTAACAACTATTTATGTAAAAAAAATTATGTGATTTTATTTGCTTATAATTTTTATTTTTTCTTTACAAAGCATTAATATTTAAATTAAACTATATTAAATTAATATTTAATATTATTATAACAGCTTAATTTTTAAAAACTTATTAAATTTAGTTCAAAATATTGATTTATTTAAATTTATTTATTTATAATAGTTTTAATGAAAATTCTTCATTATTATAATTATAATTATATTTTACTTTATAGTAAGTAAATGACAAGTAAAATTAGTCATAATAATTAAATATAATTTCTTTTTATAGTAGTTCAATTCCAAAACAAAAATTCTTCATTATTATAATTATAATTATATAAATTTATATTAAATAGAATTATATTTAATAAAATATAATAAATTTATTAAAATTCTAATTATATTTCACAATATAATTACAATTGATTAGGCAAGTACTAGCCACTATTTGGCACTTGCTCTTTCTTGAAAACATTATTCTTTCTTCATCATTATTAATTAATTATATCTCTTATTTTCGTTCTTACACAAGAGACGATAGAAATGTTATTCTTTCTTGAAAACATTATTATTTCCTTTTATTTTTATTCCTATGTGTGAAGATGAAATATTATTGTTTCTTAGTATCTTTTCTCCTATTCAAATGAAGATTTTATTATTTCACATCTTTTCTTATATTAAAGTGGAGATGATAATTTACTTTGGAGATTTTATTCTTTACCATCTTTTCTCATATTAAAGTGGAGATGATAATTTACTTTAAAGAAGATAGAAGTACAAATCTACCTAAAAGATCTTTTCTTTTCTTAGAATACCTATTGCATTTATTTAAATATATTCAAGTAGAGATGATAGTTTTTTTTAAAGAAAATAGAAGTGGAAATTTACATAAAGGACCATACTTTTTTTCTTAGAATTCCTATTGTATGTATTTTAATATATTTCACTCTCAAATTTTTAAAAGAGAGAAGGAATAATATATAGAAAATAGATAAAAATTTATAATTTAAGGATAAGATTAACTATGTATTAGGTATTTTAATTATGAATTATTATTATATATAGTAAATATGTTAGTAATTAGTTATGAAAGAACTTTTAATTATTATAAATAAATGTATAACGAATATAACAATGTGAATATTTCTTTTATTTAGAAGGAAAATTTGATATTTTATCTTTGTCAAATAAAGCATAAAATTACTCAGTGTAGACTTGTCATTTGACACCTACCTTCTAGAAAGTAAATGGTAATTTAGTTTTCTGGTCAATGTAAAATATGGAATTAATATAACATTAAGCTTGTTAACTTCATAATGACTTTTAAATTAATTGATGATAATAATTTGTAAACAAACTATGCATGGTATTTGAAAAAATAAATTTATTAAATTACCAATATTAAAAGTGACATGCATTAATTGTAAAAAAAATTAAATGATAATGAATTTCATCATATCAAACTTTGTACTATCATATTTGATTTGAGTTGAACTATTAGTTTGGGCACTAGAAGGATGTTTTCTTTGAAATTGATTCATATAGGAAAATTGTTAAGAAGTTATAATATATAATATGTTCTAGTAGTTTGACAAAAAATTAAAAAAGAAAATTATGACTAAAATAAATTATTAAATATAAAAAATATTAAAAAACTGAATATAAAAATTATTCATATTAAATTCTAACTTGCAATTATAATTTATGGATACATTTACTTATTTAGTTAATATATACATAATTAAAAATGATTTAGAATGCATCTATATGGTAGTTGAAGGACGTAATATGGGTATGTAATGGATGCACATACATTACGGTTTAGTTTTCTATTTAGACATTACCATTTTTAATGTAGAGTAATGATTTTGGAGTAAGAGAGAGAAGGAGAAATCATTAAATAATGCAAGATTCAAATGTATTAATGGCTTATACACCTAAGGATGACGTGGACAGTGCATAGATTACTCTCTATAGTGAAGAGTCTAGATTAAGCTAATGCCCAACACGTGAGAATGTGGTGTAGGGAAATAAGAAGAAATGATGGTATTTTGATGGGATTGAATTACTCTTTTCTTTTAGCAGAATAGGAGGTTGCAAAGTGAGGGATGTTGTAGAGAGGAGCAATAGAAGCTAATTTCACGCTAAGGATGGTGAGGCAACAGCAATGTTTCTTGGGGGAGGTGGCTATGAAGTGTAGGGAGAGTTTTTTTTAGAGTGGGTAATCCACAACTTTTGCAAATAATTGAATTGTTTTTGGGACAAGAGTTCATTTTCTTAGACCACAAATATAGATCCAATATTGACATATCATTGGCACTATTGGCATGGGATTTGGAACTTGATTCAAAGGAGAATGTAATGTAGGTGATGAAAGCATATGTAAAACTAGAATGGATGGGTGGTTTTATTCCCATGGTAGCATTTGCAGAAGATGGGAATTGGAGAGTGGTTGAAGGAACATCAAAAGAAATCAAGCCCTTTCTGGTGTGGAGTGCAAATTTTAATAGGGGGAAAGGTGGAATGATGTGATGAATGGTTGGGATTTGTGGAAGGGTCATTTGTAGGCACAAGAATTGGAGAAGAGAGAAAGCGAAGTCAGGGAGCAGAGCTTTGTAAAAAAGAAAAAAAATATAGCGGGTTATGCTTTACAGGACTTCTAGATAAATGGGCCGATGGGCAAGGCAAGAAAACCATAAGGATTGGAGTTGCAAATAAAGTATTTTTATTATTTACTGCTTAAATGTTAGTTGAATTGTATATTTCTTGGCAAAAATTCTTATTTTGTTATTGTAAGGGCGTATGAAGTAAGGAGTTTAGTACTGTATTCAGATAGCATAATGATTATCTTGTTTTATGTGTTCATACTTGACTTTAGATTTTGTAAAGAATGGGGATTAGGGTTTTAGGCCGAGGAAAGTATAGTTTGATGAAGCTCAAAGACAATATAGAATGTAATTTTTGTATTACCATTTTGATATAATAAATAAAATAATTGATATTACCAATAAAAAAGTTATTCTTTCTAATAATTATTTTTGCATTATTAATAGAGGAAATTGCATTTCTACTAGATTGTTATTGTTTTCTTTTATTCTATGAATTTATTTGCACATATTAATAATGATAAGCACCACTCTTTTAATGTTAATCGTTCCTTGGTAATTATAGTTTTTGTTTCTCACTTGATCATTTATCCATTGATTGTATTATATGTCTCTATCAAATGTCAATTTTCTCTTTATATTGAATTCCCTTTCTACATAGTGCAATTTGGATGAGGTTATCACAGTCTACCCTCCCAAAGATTTCTTGTCCTCAAGCAATGATGGAGTTTAACTCATAATTCACCTTTCACTACACTACTAATATGATATTATCATAAGTTGTAGACATACATAGTTTATCCCTTATTTCAATGTGAATTATGATCAATATTTGAAAACTAGCAAATCAATTTAAGATAAGTCTCCTATCATCTTTTTGAGAGAAGGAACAAGGTCATTTTCTACTAGCATCAAAACTAATTGGGATTGCCCCAATGTTTGCACACTATCATGGACACCCCTTTGTTCTAACACAAGACCTTACTATGTATTAATATGGGGATTAAAAGAATGACAAACATCTATGAACTCAATTGGTGATGTTTTCTATTAACATTGACTTCTTTCCTGGTTATTGTCATCGATGCATTTTAATTTTTCATCATACAATATGAAATACCCATGTCATGTATAGCATATAAGAGTTTCAAATAGTAATGTCAACTATACTTCATGAGATGGAAACCTTTTGATGTTAGGAATTTGTTCAATGAATCCCATGATTTGAATGGTAGTTGTACCTTAACACCATTTTAAAGGTTAAGTTTGAATATATATAGTGACTAATATGTTCAATCAGTTTTTGAAACTTGAATATGGTTTAAGTAGGAGAAACATTTTTTTATAAGTATTGTTAGGGTCAAGAAATGTAAGAGATATCGACACCAAGAGTATGAGTTTAACCCTAGATGATGTATTACTTCCTCATTATATATTGTTCCTAAAGGGTATGTTATGCTTTATAGGCTATGAGATTATTACATCTAAGGAAAAGTTGAGAAACTAAAGTGATAACTTTCTTAACAATGTACAAAGGGTAGTACCACTTTATGGAGGTTATTTGATCAATTAGTGAAGTTAATATAGACTATTGTCTTATAGCTTAGCACCTTGTTATTGTTTGTCATAAATATATTGTGAATGTATATCATTCCTAACACATTTTCTTTCATTATCATTTCATGTATTTAGAGTATGTGTATTATCCTTCCTCTCCTTGGGCATACCCTTATGGTATTGATTGTCCAACAATCCCTAGGTTATTTTTACAATCAGCTTACCAATATTCAATAGCATATAGTGAGACTCATCTTTGTATAAATTATGCAAATCATTTTAATTTGATTGCAATAATACATAGCTCTTGAAACATTTATAATCATTCATGGAATAAACATGGAGTGTGTGATGAAACACAATAGACATGAATCAAATATGTAAAGAATGTAGTGTTCACCTAAATACATAGAAGGAGGGAGTCATACAAATGAATACATAAAGTGTATGAAGTATTCACTTGAGTGCACATAGGGCATCAAGCACATGAATACTCACAAGACATGAAGCATATATGTATATATAGGTAGCACGTAAGTATTACTTAAGTCACAAAGTGTACATGTGAAAACTCAGAGTGCATAAAGAATGAAGTATACACGTGAATTCACTTAAGTTGAGTATCATACACGTAGGACACAAAGTATAGACATGAATTCACTTAATTCATGAAGCATGCATTCGAATACATGTATCTCACAAAGCATGAATTATACATATTAATACACATGAATCATACACAAAAATATATGTAAGGCATGAATCACACACAGGAATACATGCAAGGCGTGAATTATACACATGAATACACATAAGGTATGAATCATACACAAGAATACACTTAAGGAATGAATCATACACAAGAGTACATATGAATACACGTAAGGCATAAATACATGAAAGGCATGAAGCATACACAATAATACACTTAAGGAATGAATCATACACATGAATACACATAACGCATTGTACAATAAGAAAATATGGCTAGGAAAATAGTAAGGGGTTCTAGAGTGGTTCCCTAATGCAGTGCTTAACCAATTATTTATTGCACAATTGAAAATTCCTTATAATTCTTGAGAGATGTTTGAAATCTTGATCTTGAATGATTTGATTCAAAATTATAAGATATCACTTGAAAGTATTGATCTTGGTTACTAAAATGAGGAGAGAGAGAGAGACAGAGAGGTTACTTTTATACTTCTCGCAATATTTTGGAGCTCAAAACATGAAGGAGGTTGATGAGAATTTAGAAATCCCCCTGAATCAATCAAACAAGCCCCCAATTCTAATTTTGAGGAAAAAATAGAGGAAGAGGTTGGCCAAGACATCCTCTTCCTACCAAAAGAGGATGAAATTTAATTTGGGAGTCAAGAAGATGGAAAGAAAGCTACAAATGTAGGCAATGGAGGGCTGGATCAAGCATAACAAACATGAAATCTCGAGAATACTAAAAGGAGCCTAATTGAGTATCTAATTATAGGTGCTTACAATTTGGGATGGTACATTTAGCACCAACTTTAGCAGGAGTATGAGATTACCTCATGCTCATAGTAAAGTAGATCATAGTATTGGAAAAAAATTATCAAGGTCAAAGAGACAAGGAGACACCAAGCCCCCCAAGTTTCTTAAGTCATTTTCAAATCCAAAACCAAGATAAAATAAGAGACTCTTAGAGAGAGAGAGAGAGAGAGAGAGAGAGAGAGAGAGAGAGAGAGAGAGAGAGAGAGAGAGAGAGATGTCCAACTAGCCTAGCAAGGTTGACTTACTATGGGCCATGAAGAGAAAATACTACTACAAAAGATGGAACTTATAGTCTGGAAAGTTGTTTTATGCTATTCAATCCACCAAAAATGATAACCAAGTGAAGCATAGTCTACTAGGAAATATGCTAAAAGAGGATCAATACTTAAGGAAAGCGTTGTCTCCAAAAGGGGTCCATAAAAGAGACATTGGCTCTAAGGAAAGCATAGTATCCAAAAGGATATATTGGATGGTGCATAGGGAATGATAATGTAATGTAAAGGATAAATCTAAGAAAAAAATTCTCTCAATAGGCATTTTCATAAGAGATTGCATTTAACCAATGTTTATCTGTGTGCAAAATGTGAAACAAGGAGAAGAGTGTATGCCCCCATCATAAAGGGATTGCAAATTCTTTGATGAGATAAATGGCTTTAATAGAGCATACATGCACCCATGAGAGATGTTTCCACTATGAGATGCCCCCAAGTAAGGACAAACCAAGGGAATTATGGCACATGACAAAGAGAGAGAAAAATAAATCTACTAACTTCGAGGTTGGTATGATCAAATGATAATTCATGTATATAAGGAGTTATATCAAAATGAATTGACATCATCACCCAAAGGTAGAAGAACTATGAGAACAATGGAAGAATATGATATAAGAGATACAAAGAAGAATCTTTTTGGACCATCATTATGGAGACCAAAAATAATGGTCACTATCACTTTGCATGATCACGAATTAGACAACATAAAGGCACATTTACAAATAATAGAACATGCATGACATAACACATATAAAAAAAATAAAAGAAATAAGATAGAAATATAGGAATGATGCAACAAGTCAATTTATCTATCATGATGTGTCAATGAAGCAATAAGGGTTGTTTAAAGAAACCTAAACAAAACATATAGAAAGAAACATATCATAGGGGAAACACAACACAATGGGAAAACACACAAAAGAATATACCATACAAGAGGAGATAGTCTAGCATATTTCCTACCCCCCCCCCCCCCCCAATCTCATTTTTTATCATTTAAGGAAGGTGGAAAACATGTAAGAGGTGCAACATTGAGTATGGTAGATAGAGTTGCTGCAAGTCCTAAAAAAGGACCATGCTCTAATGATGAGTCACTTTGTTTGTCACTAGGAGCTAGGTATAATTATTTTGAGAATCTAGCAAGTAAATCATGATTAACATCAATAAGCTCATACATATCATTAGAATAATTCTCATTAGAAATATTGAAATCATCACCAAGAGTATCTTCTTCATCCAAATTAATCACAATATAATCTCTGATAGAAATAGAATCATCTTGTTTATGTAATTTCATTTTATTTAGATTAACTTCCTCCCTTGGGATATGCATAGGTTGGTCAAAGGGAATAAATGCATTACAAGGTGTATTAGGGGAAGAAATGTTTTGTAAGAAAACTCATAGGCCCTAGCACAACATTTGTTACAACAATCATGGGCACAATGGTTATATTTGGTTTTTCTTGAGATTTGAGTTGGTTCAGGATCAATCAACATTAGGTCCTTCTCTTCTTTAGTAGGAAGAATGAAAGGAACCACACTAGGTTGAGAGATGGAAGCTATAGGGAATTTTTAGGATATAGGAGGTGAAACTAAAGTAAAAACATGAGGTATAGAAAGTGTATGAAGGATATAGAGTCTAGAGAAAGGAGATGAAACTATCTTAGGATTGCTAAGTTCACAAATATTTTGGGCTTTAAATTTTTATATGATAAGAATAAATGGTATTGGTGAGGTTGACTTAGCTGAGTCAAGCTAGGCCAAAAGAAGTTAAGGTCAAATTTCCCTTGAATGGCTAAAGGTTGATAGAGACTATGGTTAATCATGATGATTTCTCTTTTGTAGAAAAATTTCAAATACTTATGAATAGGAGAGACAATAGCTTCCATGGAAGTGATCCAAAGAAGGAAAAGTCTAACTTGAAACTGATCGAAAGTTGGGATGACCAGAAAGGTGAAATTTAAGGATTTATTACTAACTTCTATGGGAAAGGTAATGTAACCATGACTAGGACAAGTAAAACCATTGAAATTTTTATCATTACATATAAATTTTCATAGGATTCATGATGAAGATTTCATGTGAAAAGATGTTCTTCAGTTATAAAATTCACCATGCAAGTAAGATCTATAAGGACTCCATAAGAGGGAAAACCATTAACTTTCACAACAATGTAAAGAGGAACATTAGGTGCCCTACTAGTATCCTTAGGATCAAATGTAATCCAAATCTTAGATTTTTATTTATGTTGGGGTTGATCAATAAGATTTAAAACATTATTTTCCTTGGTACACTCATCATCATATTTCACTATAGTGGGAGGGCCAATAATATTGGTGGAAGAAGAAGGCAAAGAGTGGGTAGACTCAATGGTATTGGTGGAATGGGAAGGTAAGGGATTGGTATAGATTTTCAAGTTTTGGTTGGGAGGGGTAAAAAAATTATTTCCTTGATCATTAAGACCCTCAATAGATATAGAATTAAAATCAATAAGGTCTTGAAAAATATATTTCAAATGGAAATATTTCATAGTATCATGAGTAGGTTAACAATGGTATTGAAAAAAAGCTTTGTGATCAAAGGATTTGAAATTTTGTTTGGAAGGATCACGTGGTATAATGGGAGAAAGTTTTAAAACATAGAATTAATCAACTTTGACATTATATTATGAAAAGATTAAGAAAGAGATGTAAACTTATGAGAAAGTTTAAACATATATGGCAAAGGAGCTACACCTTTGGATGCTACGACCACTTACGCATCAATATTATTTGATTAAGTGTTGATCTTGATAAATCCTTTAGGTTTTTGAAATTTTTGGAATGACTAGGATGCAACATCACTCTTATCAATCAAATCCATTGAAGTGGTACTCTCAAATTGACTCACTTGAAGCTAATAATTATGAAGCACTACACATAATTGAGTAAAAGAATATTTTTATCTCTAATGTCTTTTTATAAATCATCAATGAAAATACATTGAATATCAATATCTATTGAAATAAGTATGGAAAGGTGAGTACTAAGTGGGGGGGGTGAATCAGTACTTCAAAAAACTTTTATCTAACTTTCTTAACCATTCACCAAAATCATAACTTTGCATGTAATAACATAAAAATGTAAAACAATCTCACAACATATAACTCATAACACCATTATTTTGGTATCATAGAAATTCTTGTTAGAGGATAAGAACTATGGTGGGGATGACACCCACAAAACTTCACTACTACAGTAAAAATTCTTCTGGGTTAGAGCTACAATGAACTAGATCTTTCTAATCGCTTACCTTGTTAAGAGTATTAAACCTGTTAAGAGTCTAAAGACTAATTAATTCTACCTTGCTAAAGGATTTTACAACTCTAATCTAAGAGATGTACCCTATTAAAGGATTTACAATATAAGTGTTAGAATAACTGAGAGGGGGGGTGTATCAGTTATCCACAATCCCAAATCAAAATGTATAATCCAAAACAATTTACTTAAACTTACGCAACTCAATAACATAAAATACTATATTGTCTGTGCTTTTACCGATTACCAGTCAATAACATGTAATGATTACCGATCAAATCTAACATGTAATATGAAAATTATGATAACAAATAATCACCACAATGAACACATAACACAAAATATTTAACGTGGAAACCCTGTGAAGGGAAACACCACCTAGGACTGGCAACCCAAAAATGTTCACTCTTCTGAAGTGAGGTCGGTGAAGACCCAACCCTGTTAAAGGTTAAAAACACACTGTGAAGTGTGACCTTGTTAGAGGATTTTAGACCAAATTTTATCGTCCAACCAGTATTCACTATGGGGTTGACAGGACAACAATGTTCATTTTATGAATGATACATATAAGACTTTCAAGTCCACTCTGTTAAGAGATTTCTCTATTTACAATGGTTAAAATGTAATAGTAGTTGATCTGATTACAATACAACTTCAATTGTAGATGTTCAGATCTATATTATGCTCATTCAAATCCTCTGATCAATATATCAATTTTGTATCAATAATAATCAATGACTTACTGTCGCTCGGTAATATCTTTCTAACACTCGATAAACTCTACAATTCAGTTCTCCTTAACTAGTTTGATCAGGCATACATGAAGCTTTTTCATGCGATAATTCTATAGTCTCCTTCTTTCAGCATGAGTTTCACAATGAAACCCTAGTCTCTTAAATAGACAAGTAAACCATTTTCTTTTCCTCCACTAGATTATGCCACTTATTCTCCTTCATCCATTTTCTCGCTCAAACCTTCCTCGGCTAATGTGTCAGTAACACATTTTGATTTCATCCTTTAGATCTTCCTTAAATTATGCTAGTCGTTGATCTTCATAACAAACTTTATCTCCATTTCCTATCACGAGGTACTTTACAACTCATCAATCCTTAACGGCTAAACTAATCATTTAGTTCCTTTCTCCTACTTGGTTAACAAAGAAATGTGTCGGTGAACACAAGCTCAGTTTATACTATGCTCGGTATACACTACACTGCTCGGTGTATACTGTGATGCTTCATCAACCAACCACACTGCCTTGTGTCTTTCAGCTCTTTTCCTCATCATAGATGAATGAAACATAATCAAGTCAATAACATAAGGTCATAGACTCATCAACAAGTTATCCAATGTATTCCTTATCCTCATCTGTCATATACATCTTCCTCATGTAGATAATTTTGTTCTTCATCTCTCTTACTCCTTTTCTACAAATGTTTAGGTATAGTAACTTACAAAATAAGTGTTGTCAAACTAGTTGACATCAATGACAACATATTATTGATTTAATCATATTACATATCTAATCAGAAACTCAGTGATCTCTAATCATATATCTTCAATTAGGTTCTAAATCAATTGTAGTTCATCAATCTCTCCCTTTGGAATTGATGGCAACTCAAGAAATATGAAATATACTATACACATACCAAACATGTATTCTAAAACTCTATGAACAAATGCTATACATCCAAATCACATTAGTGACCGGTAGACAGGGGACGAACCCCAAGTCTAGTCTTCAAGTATTCAAATGTATCCTTTGGTAGAGGCTTTGTAAATATGTTTCCAAGTTGTTCTTTAGATGTAACAAATTCTAGCTTAACTTGCTTCTCCTGTACTTGTTCTCTCAAGTAGTGATACTTAATAGATATATGCTTTGTTTTAGATTACATCACTAAGTTCTTTGAAATATTTATTGCAGTTGTGTTATCACAATATATAATCACCGGCTTAGTGATTATCTCATTCATACCTTCCAGAACTTGCTTAATATATGCAATATTTGAACAGTTTGTAGCAGCAGCAACATACTCTGCTTTGGCCGTAGACTAAGAAATGAAAGCCTGCTTCTTACTTGTCCATGTAACAAGTCTTTCACCAAAGAAAAATGTTCCTCCGGTGGTACTTTTTCTATCATCCACATTTCTAGCCCAATCAGCATCGGTATAGACTTTGAGTTCAAACTTGCCTTCCTTAGGATACCATAATCCATAATCTTCTATTTTCTTTAGGTATCTTAAGATTCTCTTTGTAGAAACCATGTGTGACTCCCTAGGGTTTGCAAAATATCTTGAAACAATTCCCACAACATGTGCTATGTCTGGTCTACTATGCACTAAATACATTAACTTACCAATCATAGATCAGTACAGTGTCTAGTTCACTTTTGTAGTTTCATATTCCTTAGTCAGTTTACATCCAGTAGCCATTGGTGTTCTAACAGGTTTAGCATCTTCCATGCCAAATGTCTTCAATACTTCCTTAATATATTTGGATTGTGTGATGAATATACCATCACTTTGTTGAATCACTTGTAGTCCTAGAAAGAACTTAATCTCTCCGAACATAGACATTTCAAATTCACTTCTCATTTCATCAGCAAATGACTTACAGTTTTGATCTTGTCCTCCAAAAATAATGCCATCCACAAATATTTTAGCAATAAGAATAGTATCATCAATATCTCCTTTCATATACAAATTGTTGTTCTCACTTGTTCTAACAAATCCAATACTTAACAAATAAGTATGTAGCCTCTCATACTAGGCTCTCGGTGCTTGCTTCAAACCATATAAAGCTTTATATAATCTACATACCATATCTTTCTTTTCTAGATCCACGAACCCTTCAGGTTGTTCTATGTAGATGTCTTCTTCAAGTATTTCATTCAAAAATGCTGACTTGACATCCATTTTGTAAACTTTGAACTTTTTGTGTGCAACATATGCAAGTAACATTCTGACTCCTTCTAATCTATCAACAAGTGCAAATGTTTCATCATAATCAATTCCTTCCTCCTGTGCATATCCTTTGCATAACAATCTAGCTTTATTTCTTGTTACCTCTCCATTTTTATTCTGCTTGTTTTTGAATATCCACTTAGTACCGATAACATTCTTATCTTTAGGTCTGGGTACTAAGGTCTAAGTTTTGTTCTTCTCTATCTATTATATTTCCTCTTTCATTGCATTAACCCATTCATCATTTTCTAATGAGACTTTTACATTCTTCGGTTCATATTCACAAACTAGACATGTACCTTGTCTTGTCTTACTCCTTGTTTGCATGCCAACTTGTCTATCTCTAATGATTTGTGTCTTAGGATGATGTCTTCTAACAAAACTTGCTAGTATCCAATTTCTTCTTTCTTGTTCATCCTATGCAAGTTCATTTGTTTGCTCGGTAGGTCCTTCCTTCTCGTTGGTTTCTTTTTCCTGTTCCTCGGTATTATTTTCCTATTGACCGGTTGTCACTATCTGCTGCGTCGGTAGGTACTTAGGTTGTTCAATGTAAGTGAATCTACTGTAGTCATTAGGTTCCTTTATGCTTTCCTCTACATTCTTATCATCAAACTCATCAACTCGAACATTAGTACTTTCAATCATTTTATTAGTAACTCTGTTCAGACACTTGTATGCTTTACTTTTACTGGAATATCTTAGAAATATCCCTTCTTCACCTTTTGAGTCAAACTTTCCATTTCTTTCATCTTTAGAATAAAATATTTGCTTCCAAAAATCTTGAAATAACTTACAGTGGGTTTGTGTCCAAACCATAACTCATAGGGTGTCTTATTAGTGTCCTTCTTCAGTTGTACTTAGTTTAGCACATAGACAACAGTGCTAATGGCTTCTCTCCAATATGTCTGAGAAACATTCTTTTCTATCATTAATGTCCTTGCACAGTCAACAAATGACCTATTCCTCCTTTCAGCAATGCCATTCTATTGTGGTGTCCTCAGTGTAGAGACCTATCTTTTAATACCATGCTCATTACAAAAATTAGTAAATTCATTAGAGATAAATTCACCTCCTCTATCAAATATTAAGCATTTTAGTTCTTTACCAGTCTCTTTTTCTACTTTTTCTTTATACCACTTGAACATTTGGAATGCCTCAGAGTTTTGTTTTAAGAACATGACAGTTGTCAACCTAGTATAATCATCAACAAAAAGAATAAAATATTTGTCTCCATAATAACTCTGAGTTCTCATAGGACCACATAGGTCGATATGAACCAACTAAAGTATCTTCTTTGTTGAATAATCTTTTCTTTTGAAACTAGACTTAGTCATCTTACCTTTCTGACATTCATGACACATAATATGATCAGGTTTTGACAAGTTAGGAAAACCTCTAACTCTTTTCTTTTTACTGATCTTAATCATGTTATCAAAATTCACATGACATAACCTCTTATGCCACAACCATGCATCTTCATATTTCATCAATAAACAAGAAGACTAATCATTATCAAGATAAAATAGATTACCTCTGGATTGTGTACTAGTTCCAACAAGTCTTCCTCTATCATCAAATATTTTCACCTTTTTGCTCTGAAAAGCAACTCGGTGGCCTAAATTGTTCAATTGTGCCACACTTAGCAAGTTATAGTTTAATCCTCTTACCCAATAAGAATTTTCACATTTTAATCTATCATTCATCATCAGGGATCCTTTACCTCTTACCATACAGGGTGCATCATTTCCCATTCTTACAGATCCTCCATTGTATTCTTCAAGATAATCAATTTTTTCTTCATCACCAGTCATGTGATGTGTACAACCACTATCTATAATCCATGTATCATTTTTATTAACCTTAGAGATACGTGTTGTCTCTACATACCTTTCATCTTCTTCAGAATCATCCTTCATTTCCACAAATACTACCTCCACATCATCATCAATGTTGGTATCAGTTATATCTTCTTCCTCATCAATGTAGCATACCTTCTTGCCTTTGTCATTATTGTCTCAGTTGTCTCTATTGTAGTGTTAGTAGCCTCTGTTGTATCTTCTCCCATAGCTTCCTTTAGATTGGTCCTTGGTTCTATCATCATCTTTCTTGTGTGGACATCTAGCAGTAATGTGGCCAACTTCTTTATAGTTAAAGCATGCTAAAGGTAATTTTCCTTGATACCTTCCTTTTCCTTTAGTTAACCTTCTGGCCATAAGAGCTTCAAGTTCATCAAGCTCATTGTCAATATTGCTATCACTATCATCATTCTTATTTCTGCTACTAGACTTACCAATCTTCAAAGAAGTCATGAAAGAGGATTCAACATTGGGTACAACACTATTATCATAATTATTTAGTTCAAATGTTGTAAGCTTTCCAATTAGATTATCAAGAGTGAGTATGTTGTTAGGTGCTGACCTATTTTCATGAATTGTAGATATTCTGATGGCATAGATAGGCAATAGGGTCCTTCGAATTTTGCTTACCATAGTGTCTTCATCAATAACTCCATCTGATGCTCTAATAGCATGGACTACCTCATTTATTCTATTTGTGTACTGCACAATGTTTTCACCTTCTTTCATCTTCATGTCATCAAATCTTCCTCTTAAGCTTTTGGCTCTTTCTCTCTTGACATTCACATCACCACTATAAATTTGAGCTAGTTTATCTCACATCTGCTTAGTAGTATTACAGTCCTTGATGTCTTCAAATTCAGCATCTGAATAGGCAACAACAATCTTCATCATAGTAACATTATGTTCATGTCTATCTCTTACTTGATCAAGGGTCAAGGGACCAATGGGTGGTGCAAGGTATCCATTCACCATCAGATCTAGGGCAGAATTCCCAATCCTAGATATATGTAGCTTCATTCAACTTTTCCATAATGTGAAGTTATCCTTGTTTAGCTTTGGCACTTCCCTCTTAAACATTTTGAGACCTTTGTGTTGAAGTCCTTAAAACTCTATTCCAAGCAACTACAACTCTGATACCAATTGTTAGAATAACTGAGAGGGGGGGTGAATCAGTTATCCATAGTCCCAAATCAAATGTATAATCCAAAATAATTTACTTAAACTTCTGCAACTCGGTAACATAAAATACTATATTGTCTATGCTTTTACCAATTACCATTCAATAACATATAATGATTATAGATCAAATCTAACATGTAATATGAAAAGTATGATAACAAATAATCACCACAATGAACACATAACACAAAAGATTTAATGTGGAAACCCTGTGAAGGAAAAAAACACCTAGGACTAGCAACCTAAAAATGTTCACTCTTCTGAAGCGAGGTCGGTGAAGACCCAACCCTGTTAAAGGTTACAAACACACTATGAGGTGTGACCTTGTTACAGGATTTTAGACCAACCATTATCATCCAACCAGCATTCACTATGGGGTTGACGGGATAACAATGTTCATTCTATGAATGATACATATAAGACTTTCAAGTCCACTTTGTTAAGAGATTTCTCTGTTTACAATGGTTAAAATGTAACAACAGTTGATCTGATTACAATACAACTTCAATTGCAGATGTTCAAATCTATATTATGATCATTCAAATCCTTTGATCAATATATCAATTCTATATCATTAATAATCAATGACTTATTGTCACTCAGTAATAGCTTTCTGATGCTTGGTAAACTTTGTAGTTCGGTTCTCCTTAACCAGTTTGATCAGGCATACATGAAGCTTGTTCATGCAATAATTATGCAGTCTCTTTCTGGCATGAGTTTCACAACGAAACCCTAGTCTCTTAAATAGACAAGTAAACCATTTTCTTTTCCTCCAATAGATTATGCCACTTATTCTCCTTCATCCATTTTCCTGCTCAAACCTTCCTCGATTGATGTGTCAGTAACATGTTTTGATTTCATCCTTTAGATCTTCCTTGAATTATGCTATTCATTGATCTTCATAACAAACTTTATCTCCATCTCCTATCATGAGGTACTTTATAGCTCATCAATCCTTAATGGCTAAACTAATCATTTAGTTCCTTTCTCCTGCTCGGTTAACAAAGAAATGTGTTGGTGAACACAAGCTCAATTTATACTGTGCTCGGTATACACTACACTGCTCGGTGTATACTGTGATGCTTCATCAACTAACCACACTGCCTTGTGTCTTTCAGCTCTTTTCCTCATCATAGATGAATGAAACATAATCAAGTCAATAACATAAGGTCATAGACTCATCAACAAGTTACCCAATGTATTCCTTATCCTCATCTATCATATACATCTTCCTCATGTAGATATTTCTATTCTTCATCTCTCTTACTCCTTTTCTACAGATGTTTAGGTATAGTAACTTACAAAATAAGTGCTATCAAACTAGTTGACATCAATGACAACATATTACTAATTTAATCATATTACATATCTAATCAGCAACTCAGTGATCTCTAATCATAGATCTTCAATTAGGTTCTAAATCAATTGTAGTTCATCAAGAAGATATGTTAGGATCTTCTCAGTTAAGTGACTTTACAATTCTGATTACACACTTAATTAGTAACATAAACTTGTCTGTAATACTTGCATCAAATTATTATTTTTACACTCAATATTCTCAATGACTTTTACCTCATACTGTGCTTCACTCACAATATCAAATTTGTACTCGGTAACTTCAATTCTAAATCACATTCACAATCTTCTCTTTACTGCTATGTTACTCAATGGCTTCTCTGCTCATCACCTTCTTTCTACAATTTTCTCCTTTGCACATACTCTCTCTCTCTCTCTCTCTCTCTCTCTCTCTCTCTCTCTCTCTCTCTCTCTTATCTTCATACTCTGATCCATTTATACTCAATTCTAGAAGTGGTGGAAATAATATATAATCTTCTCCTTAAGCGGTGCTAGCATTGGTTACTTCTCTAATGCATATATCACATTTAATTCTTATTGATGAATCTCACCTTATAATCATGCAAAATCATTATATTTAAATCTCCAATGCTCCATCAAACAAAATCCTCAAGATTTATAAACCATTTTATGCTCGGTGTCTAGATTCAATGTATTTGTAGATTCTCTTTCCATCAATCTGTGATGCTCGATAATACACTTTTCTTTTACTCGATAACATGTATCTTCTCTCGGTTCGGATACTATTACAAATCGGTACTTCTCGGTGCTTAGTGTAGTTTATATACTATTACAACTTAGTACTGCTCAGTGCTCGATGCTCGGTGTGCCCTTCTTGGTGTCTTCTCCTTATTGTCGTTACCAAAATTACATTTTTCTTTATTTCCTTTTACCGACTAGCTTAATGTTTTTACTGACTTGACTTTCCTTCTTTACCGAATGACTTTGACAATGAATATGACTTAATCATAACTAATGACAACAACATAACTCTATAGGAGTATCGAAATCCCCCTTTGGCATTAGTCATCAAAAATTTTGTCCTTAGCAAAATCTACCATGTAAACACTTATCAGTAAAACCTTATATCTTCATTACTTATCTCTACTTATTACTCCCCATATAGTAATAATCCCTATACACATATCTATCCATCTCCTTTACATACATATCCTCATAACTCGTATATTTCCCTTTTTACCATAACACTCTATTATCTCCTTTATACACATATATTTCTCCATTTTTTAACAAAAATGCCAAAATAATAACTTAATATTTTTTATGGAGGGATGTTATCAAAAATAGATTTATACCTTTCATGTGCATCCTTCATTGATGCCTTCCATGAATCTTTTAGTGTATGTAACACTATGATCTATTCACTTATATCAGTTGTTAGACTTACCAAGCTCTCCATAGAACTTACATCTAGTGTACTCACTAAGTCTTTAGCCTTTTGCACATGTTTCTACAATGACTCAATTTGTGGTATTAAAAATGTTTGTAGCTCCATAAGATCCATTCTTATTTCATTCTCTTATTTCCTCAACTCATGTTGCACTCCCATTAAGTGTTTAAGCCTTTGATAATAAAATTTAAAAGTATCAGGCTCGGTAAATACCTTAGCTAGCTGCTCAGTCAGCTCCTTTTCAACATTTTCATCTTTAGCTTTTATGTCCTTTATGAAGTTGGAAATCAAACAATTTTTCTAAAATAATAAAAGAATATTTTACAACTCTTTTTCCAACTCGGTAACCAGCTCAGAAAGTCTTACCTTGTCAAGTGAAACCGATTGAAGTAATTCTTCAATGACTTTATTCTCCATTTGCTTCTTATGCACTTGCATCAAATATTCAGTGGTCTTAGTACCTAGTTTGTTAATTTGGCTCACCATTTCACTCAGTT
Organism: Chamaecyparis obtusa; assembly: GCA_027943335.1. Taxonomy (NCBI): domain Eukaryota; kingdom Viridiplantae; phylum Streptophyta; class Pinopsida; order Cupressales; family Cupressaceae; genus Chamaecyparis; species Chamaecyparis obtusa. The sequence goes on from BSBK01000385.1 coordinate 448,339, forward strand.
GGCTGTAAATAGTTCATTTCTCATTGATATCTACCTCTGGCACAATCTCTTATAGTATTTCTTTGACATTTTCTAGAACATCTATTTTTTGCTTCTTAGCTAATAATTTATAATGTGCAGCTTTCCTTTTGAGTAGATCTCCAAACTCAAATAATTCCTTGGGGCTCATGGTGGAGATATCAACCTTCGCTTTAATAATAGGTTGGTTCAAATCAACCTTCTCCTTTCAATTCTTCTTTTTCTTTGATTTTTCCTTATCCATAGATTCCTTCTTTGCATCAGATGTAGTAGTAGTATACTCATTTTTATCATATTTTTCTTCCTTTTTTCTCTTTTGGCTTATTTTCTTCCTTTTCTTGGTTTTTTCCTTTCTTCTTTTCTTCTTTGTCTATTTCCTTCTCCTTCACTAGTTCTTGTTCCTATTGGGGATCAATGGTCTTGGTAGGAGCAACTGACTCTGTAGTTTCCTTTTGTTCTTTCTCTTTTTTTGGTTCGGTGGGGGCATCTATTGGAACATCCTTTGTGACCTCTAAGATAACTTCTTCAATCTCAGGAAAATTCATTATTTGTTAAATAACAGGATCTTCATCCATCAACTTTACTTGTGATGAATCATCAAGATTCATTCCTTTAATCTCCTTGGCCTCAGTTTCCATTATATCTTCATCATCTTCAATAGCCTATGTTCGGTCTTTATCTATTATGTCTTCAATAATAACCTCTTCTTTGTATGTCTTCAAATCAATAGGATATGACTTGCCTCGAGTTTCCTTGATCTATGTCAGTTGGTTGGGAAAGAATATCGTTCTCCATAATTCATGTCTCATTTTGTACTTCTTCAAGCTTGTGAAACATTATCTTTAGTGCTCTACTCTTGACTAGGAATATCTTAGAATATTCTTGTAGTGCTTCTTTGATTCCTCTAGCTAATAAGTTGGATATTGTGATAGCCAAGGGTCTCTCCCTCATTTGATATTTGGATGGCTATCTCAACTAGAGTAATTCTAAACTTATGCAGAGTAAACACAATAGCTTCTTAAACCTTTTATTTTTCCTCATTACTCCTATTCTTGTATTTAAGTTTTTTTAATCCTGAATATCCTCCATACTTCTTAAGTGTTTTAAGTGATTCATCCAAGTTTCTCTATTTAGGTCCCTAGTTTCGCACAACTTTAAATTGTAAAACATCTTCCAACTCGGTTTCACTATCTTCTTGTAATCTCAACTTTCTTCTAGGTCTCCTAGTAGTCTTCTTTGATCTCACGTAGGTTTTAGGATTTGGTGGTTCAATCTCTTATTTCTTCTTCTCTCTTGGTGTGGAGGAAGACCTTGTCAATGGTCATACACCGATTGGACTAGGGGTATCATTTTTCATTCTTAATTTATTCCCTTTGATCTCTGAAGGATGAGCTTCATCTTCTTCAATAGTAATACCCAAATATTCTAATAAACTACTAATCATTTTTCTATTTTTCCTTAAGGCCTTAGGTATCAATATACCTAGTTTGATTTTATTCTTTATTTCCTCATATGTGCCATACTCAATGCCTTTCTTATCAAATGTATTCTCTAATGCTCCTTTAATTTATATTGATGTTGCATCAATATCTATTTCATAATCCATTGGTGGTAACCAAATGGTTCTTGACTCCATAGCTCTTACTATACAAGTGTCGGTATCCACTTCAAAACATATATCATCCTTGTATTTTTCCACTAGCTAAGATGGAATGCTTGATGCAGGAGCATCCTGGGTGTAAGAGAAATCTTGCATCACCCAAAAATATTTATATTTTTGTATTCAATAAGGGCTATCTTGTGTAGAACTACTATTTATGGAAACTTGCTATTTTTAGTAAGTTGGTCTTACAATCTCAGAATGTTCTAATTTTACATATGGAGGTTCATCTTAGTCATATTAGCTTGCCAGCAAAGTTTCATGGCTAGATCAAGTCTAGTTTTGAAGATATTGAAGATTTTTGGTATTGGCAGTAGGGTACAAAAACTTTGAACTCAATTTTGAAGGCTTTAGAGGCCCCAGATGAGGTCAAAAATTTGGATGACTAGCACTTGCACAAGTCAAGCCTGTAGAGTGCTTTGTGGCTTTTCTGAAATGGGATTATAAGAGTCAATCAGGTCAACTAGTGATGACTTATCGTCTCCGAAAGTCAGGCCACCTGAAATGGCAAAAAATAATTTTCCTTCAAAGTTTTTGTTCGGGTTTCAAAAGTTATTTTGAGCTGAATTTGATGTAATAAATTGAAAAATAAAGTATTTCTAAGTTTGGTCGGCCCTTAGGGATAAATTTTTGGAACCTTCTCGGGTGGTAGAAAATACCTATATAAAGAAGGCCCGTAGTGTTGTCTGGGACATTTTTGGGTAGTAGATCTGGGTATTGATTCGAGGCTTTGTCCTACAAAATATTGTAAGGGAATGCCCATGTGGCTTTGCATATTGTAATTTTAAAAGTTTGTAATTCCACATTTGTGGAGATAATAAGAAGCCAATTTTCTGTTCTTGCATATTGTTGTTGTTTCTCTGTTTCTATTATGTGTTTGTGGTATTAAGAGGAGCACCCTCCATCAAGTGGTATCAAAGTAGGAGTTCCTGAGTGTGTAAACAGATTGCCGACTATGAGGTAGTTTGCATCAGGATCATCGTTAGGGTTTCAGCGAGAAACACAAAAATGCCTCCACAAAGGGAATGTGGTGGAAGAGCTGGTGTTGTAACACCTGAGGTTAGGGTGCTACAGAGATAAGTGCAAGCATTGCAAGAGGAGATTTGTAGAGGAATGAATCTTAATGTCAAAGATGAAAGCAAGAATAAAGCCGAAGAAGAAGATCAAGAAGGAGAAGTTGAAGTTGTGAACCAGGAGGAAGAAAGACTTTTTCAGGCCATTTCCAAGATCAGAAAAATACCTAACATTGAGGTTTCGACATTTTCTAGAAATCTTAACCTAGAAGAATTGATCGACTAGATCAATGAATGTGAAGAATATTTTGAGTACGAAGATATTGAGGATCCTGATAGGGTCAAATTCATGAAGGCCAGACTAAAAGGTCATGTGAAGATCTGGTGGCAAGAGATTCAATTGAAGCAAAATAGAAGAGGGAAAGATAAAATTACAAGATGGGATCGAATGGTGGATAAATTGAAGCAGCAGTTCATTCCTATTGATTATGAGCTTGACCTACTAAAGAAAATGCAAAGTTTGAAGCAAGCAGGAAGTTCTATTCAGGAGTACACAGAGGAGTTCTATTGAATCCTCATCAGAACAGGCCATGCAGAAGCTGATAAGGAGAAATTTGCCCATTACCTTAATGGGTTGAGGTTGAGCATTCAGGAGGAGCTGAATCTGGTTCAAATGAACAGTATTGAAGAGGCATACTAGTTTTCCCTAAAAGTAGAGGAAAAGCCAAACAAGAAGTTTGAGAGCAAACAAAATGGAAGAGGTCACGGTGGACGATCTGGGGGATGGTCATATGGAGGCCGAAATGAAGATTCAAAAAAGAAGGATGAGGCTAGTAGCAGTTAAAATCAAAGAGGAAATAATTTCAATCATTTCCAAGATCATAACAATAGAGATCAGAGAGGAAGAGGAAGAGGACAAGGTTCAAGAAGAGGAGGCTTTTGTGGAACATGTTTTCATTGTGGAGAAGAAGGTCATAGGGCATTTGAATGTCATCAACACCAAGAAAGGATGGATAGGAGGAATGAAGGCCAGCCAGAGTGGCACATGTAGATGAAGATGCCAGATCTAAAAATTTTAAAGATGCTAAAAGAGGAGAAACATTGATTAACAGAAGAGTCCTACTGAGTGGTGAGAATGAGCCTGAATAAAGGAGGAGCCTGTTTTGCACTAGATGTAAGTGTGAGGGTAAATGTTGTGATGTGATTATTGATAGTGGAAGCACTGAAAATTTGGTGTTAGAAGAGATGGTGGAAAAGTTGAAGCTCAAGAGATAGAAACACCCACATCCATATCGGATTGCCTGGGTGCAAGATGACCACAAGGTCATGGTCAGTGAACAATGCTTAGTAAAGTTCAAGATTGGAAGGTACCATGATGAGGTACTATGTGATATCATACCTATGGATGCATGTCACATGTTGTTGGGTAGGTCGTGGTAGTTTGATAGATGTGTCGTACATGATGGTCATGCAAATACCTATTCCCTGACAAAGGATGGAGTGCGACATAAGCTAAAGCCATTGAAGGAGACCGAAGAAAAGGTATGTGGTAATGCAAGAATAACATTTGTTGATGGAAAAAAATTCCTAGATGGTATAAGGCATGAGCATGTGTGTTTTGCTTTAATTCAAAAAGCTGGTAAAGAAGAAGTAGAGGATGTACCTGTAGAGGTTGCAGATTTGTTGAATGAGTTTTAGGATATCGTATTTGATAATGTACCTGATGGGTTACCACCGATAAGGAAGATCAGTCATCAGATGGATTTGATTTTAGGAGCCAGTTTGCCAAACAAGGCAGCACATAGAATGACACCAGCAGAAAGTGAAGAGTTGAACAGACAAGTACATGAGTTGTTATAGAAGGGATTGATTCAGGAAAGCCTGAGTCCATGTGTTGTACCAGCAATATTAGCACCAAATAAGAATGGAGAATGGAGGATGTGTACAGATTCCAGAGCAATAAATAAGATCACAATCAAGTATAGGTTTCCATTGCCACAAATGGATGATATTATGGATTGTTTGAGTGGAGCTGCGTATTTCTCAAAGATATATCTAAAGAGTGGATATCACCAGATTCAGATCAGATGAGGAGATGAATGGAAGACTACCTTCAAGATAAAGGAAGGACTGTATGAGTGGTTAGTCATGCCTTTTGGGCTAACCAATGCACCGAGCACTTTCATGTGGCTCATGAATAAGGTTCTGAAAGAATTTCTAGGTAAGTTTGTCATTGTGTACCTAGATGATATTTTGATCTTTAGTAAGACATTGGAAGAGCATATGATGCATGTTCATATGATGTTTGAGAAGTTAAGAGATGAGAAATTGTTGATTAATTTGAAGAAGTGTCATTTTGTGAAGAAAGAGTTAGTGTATTTGGGATTTGTAGTTTTAGCAGAAGGTCTAAAAATGGACCTAAAGAAGGTACAGGCTATCCTTGAATGGCCTATTCCAAGGAGTGCTACTGAGGTAAGATCTTTTCATGATTTGGCTAATTTTTATAGAAAGTTTATCAAAAATTTTAGCAATATTTGTGGACCCTTGACTGAAACAATGAGAGGGGATAGAAAAGAGTTCAAGTGGACTAATGGGGCAGATAAGAGTTTTAAATTGTTGAAACAGAAAGTTACAGAACAACCTATTTTAGTACTTCCTAATTTTAATAAGGTGTTTCAAGTAGACTGTGATGCTAGTGGTACTGCAATAGGAGCTTTTATGAGCCAAGAAGGTAAACCTATTGCTTATTTTAGTGAGAAGTTAAATGATGCCAAGAGAAAGTATTTTATTTATGATCAGGAATTTTATGCTATAGTTTAGGCATTGAAGAAGTGGAGGCACTATCTGCTTCCTAAGGAGTTTGTTTTGTATACTGATCTTCAAGTTTTGCAATATTTTAATAGTCAAGGAAAGTTGAATCAAAGGCATTTGAAATGGGTTGAGTTTTTGCAGAGTTACACATTTGTTTTGAAACACAGGAGTGGAAAGTCTAACAGGGTTGCAGATGCTCTTAGCAGAAGGCAACTATTGCTAACAGAAATGCAGATTGAAGTGGTTGGGTTCAAGGAACTCAAGAATTTGTATCCAAAGGATCTTGATTTTGGTGAAGCTTGGAAAGCTTGTAAAGAACCTGTTACTCTAGACAGGATGAAATGGCTGGATTTTATCATCCAAGATGATATGCTATTTAGAGGGAGTCAATTGTGCATTCCAAGAAGTTCTATGAGGGAGAATCTCATCAAGGAGAAGCATAGCGGAGGATTGGCTGGACATTTTGGTCATGATAAAACCCTTGCTTTAGTTAGTGAGAATTATTATTGGCCACAGTTGTAGTAAGATGTCAAGAAGTTTGTACAGAGTTGCAGAGTATGTTAAATGGCGAAAGGAGTGAAGTAGAATATAGGGTTTTATCAGCCATTACCTGTACCAGAGAAGCCTTGGGAGGATACTAGTATGGACTTTATTCTTGGTTTACCAAGGACACAGTGGGGACATGATTCAATTTTTGTAGTAGTTGATGAATTTTCAAAGATGACACATTTTATTCCCTACAAGAAGACTAATGATGTTGTTCATGTAGCAAAATTGTTTTTCAGAGAAGTGGTGAGACTACATGGTTTTCTAAAGAGTATAGTTTCAGATAGGGACACTAAGTTCGTTGGATATTTCTAGCGTACATTGTGGAAGAATATGAAGATAGATTTGAAGTTCAGTTCATCACATCATCCATAGACTGATGGACAGATAGAGGTGGTGAATAGGAGTTTGGGAAATTTGCTAAGATGTTTGGTTGGAGATAAGCCAATAGAATGGGATTTGATTTTACCATAGGTAGAATTTGCATATAATAATTATGTCAATAGGATCATTGGTAAATCACCATTCTAGATTGTATATGGGAGTAGTCTTAGAAATGCATCTGAGTTGGGAAAGATAGATAAAAGAGAAATAAGTAGTGCTGAAGCTGAGGATTTTGCAGAACATTTGAAGAACATCCATGAGGAGGTGAGGAAGCATATTACCAAAATGAATGTGTAGTATAAGGCTAATTTAGATGAGAAAAGGAGGCATAAGGAATTTCAGGTTGGAGATGAAGTCATAGTTTATTTGCGAAAGGAGCGATTTCTGGTTGGTACATATAACAAGTTGAAAATGAAGAAGTTTGGGCCATGTAAGATACTGAAGAAGCATGATTTAGGAAATGCATATGAGGTAGAATTGCCTACTGAGCTAAATATTTCACCAGTGTTTAACATTTTAGATTTGACAGAGTATCATGAAGGAGGTGTTGAAGATGAGATTGCAGCAGCACAGTGGAGTATTCTAGCAACCAGTTCAGATATCAAGGAGATTGAAGACATACTGGATAGTCATGTTGGCAGAAGCACAAGGAACAGGACATATGAAGAGTATTTGGTCAAATGGAAAGGATGACCTGTTGAAGATTCATCATGGCTAACAAAGGAGGAGGTTAACCATCTTGGTTTTCCTCTGCACACCTGAGTCATGATAGGGTCACTTCTCAAATTACCCCGAGTGTCTAATGCAAGAGCATCCTGGGTGTAAGAGCAATCTTGCATCACCCAAAAATATTTATGTTTTTGAAATCAATAAGGGCTATCTTGTGTAGAGCTACTATTTATGGAAACTTTCTATTTTTAGTAAGTTGGTCTTACGATCTCGGAATGTTCTGATTTTACATATGGAGGTTCATCTCAGTCATATCAACCTACCAGCAAAGTTTCATGGCTAGATCAAGTCTAGTTTTGAAGATATTGAAGATTTTTGATATTGGCAGTAGGGTACATAAACTTTGAACTCAATTTTGAAGGCTTTAGAGGCCCCGGATGAGGTCAAAAATTTGGGTGACAGGTGCTTGCATGGGTCAAGCCTGTAGATCACTTTGTGGCATTTTCAAAATGGGGTTATAATAGTCAATTGGGTAAACTGGTGATGACTTATGGTCTCTGGAAGTCGGGCCACCTGAAATGACAGAAAATAATTTTCCTTCAAAATTTTTGTTTGGGTTTCAAAAGTTATTTTGAGCTGACTTTGATGTAATAAATTGAAAAATAAAGTAATTCTAAGTTTGGTCGGCCCTTAGGGCTAAATTTTTGGAACCTTCTCGGGCGGTGGAAAATGCCTATATAAAGAAGGCCCGTAGTGTTGTCCAAGACAGTTCTGGGTAGTAGATCTGGGTATTGATTCGAGGCTTTGTCCTACAAAATATTGTAAGGGAATGCCCATGTGGCTTTGCATATTGTAATTCTAAAATTTTGTAATTCCACATTTGTGGAGATAATAAGAAACCAATTTTTTGTTCTTGCATATTGTTGTTGTTGTTTCTTTGTTTCTGTTATGTGTTTGTGGTATTAAGGGGAGCACGCTCCATCAATGCTAAACCTTTTATGCATTTTATCTTGAAAATTTGCAAAATAATCATTCATAATCATGTCAAAGTTATCTCCTAAATTTTGAATAAACTCATTTATCTGATATATTATTGGTTTGTTCACATTCCACACTACATCACCGATTGATGGAAAGAAGTTCTAAAGTAGAAAAATATTCATACCAGTAGTGAACCGAATTTCAAAGTATTTTTTTTGCCTTGATTGTAATCATATTGGCATCTAACTACTTCAATAAGATCTCACAAAGATCTATCTTCATGTCTTTCTTCACAGTCTTGTAAGCTATATCAACAACTCCACACACTACATTGTCTACCCAAGATGAGTGGAAGATTTGGTAGGATATTATGCTGTATGTGAATCTCAGCTCAAGATCATCAATAGTAGACAACTTCAGACCTCTTCTATCCCATTTAGTTTGAGTAAACTCACAAAGTTTATTCTTGTATGTTTTATTGTGTACTTTTGGTCTATCAAATGAACCATGACTTCGTCACCAACTTGAAATTCTTTATACCTCCTTTTCTCATCTGCCTTAGCCTTATACTGTGCATTCATCTTGGTAATATGCTTCCTCACCTCCTCATGGATGTTCTTCAAGTGTTCTGCAAAATCTTCAGCTTCAGCACTACTTATTTCTCCTTTATCTATCTTCCTCAATTCAGATGCATTTCTTGGACTACTTCCATATACAATTTGGAATGGTGATTTACCAGTGCTTCTATTGACAGAATTATTGTATGCAAATTCTGCCTGTGGTAAAATCAAATTCCATCCTGTTGGCTTATCTCCAACCAAACATCTCAGCAAATTTCCCAAACTCCTATTCACCACCTCTGTCTGTCCATCAGTCTGTGGATGATGTGATGAACTGAATTTCAAATCTGTCTTCAACTTCTTCCATAATATACGCCAGAAATATCCAACAAACTTAGTGTCCCGATCTGAAACTATGGTCTTTGGCAAACCATGAAGTCTCACTACTTCTCTGAAAAACAATTTGGCTACATGAATAGCATCATTAGTCTTCTTGCAGGGAATGAAATGTGCCATCTTTGAAAATCTGTCAACCACCACAAAAATTGAATCATGTCCCCGCTGAGTCCTCGGTAAACCCAGAACAAAGTCCATGCTGATATCCTCCCAAGGCTTCTCTGGTACAGGTAATGGCTGATACAACCCTGTATTCTGCTTCACTCCTTTCGCCATCTGACATACTCTGCAACTCTGTACAAACTTCTTCACATCTTGCTGCAACTGTGGCCAATAGTAATTCTCACTAACCAAAGAAAGAGTTTTGTCACGACCAAAATGTTCAGCCAATCCTCCGCTATGCTTCTCCTTGATGAGATTCTCCCTCATAGAACTTCGTGGAATGCACAATTGACTCCCTTTGAATAGCATATCATCCTGGATGATGAAATCCAGCCACTTCGTCCTGTCTAGAGTAATAGGTTCTGTACAAGCTTTCCAAGCTTCACCAAAATCAAGATCCTCTGGATACAAATTCTTGAGTTCCTTGAACCCAACCACTTCAATCTGCATTTCTGTCAGCAATAGTTGCCTTCTGCTAAGAGCATCTGCAACCCTATTAGACTTTCCACTCCTGTGTTTCAAAACAAATGTATAACTCTGCAAAAACTCAACCCATTTCAAATGCTTTTGATTCAATTTTCCTTGACTATTCAAATATTGCAAAGTATGATGATCAGTATACAAAACAAACTTTTTAGGAAGTAGATAATGTCTCCACTTCTTTAATGCCTGAACTATAGCATAAAATTTTTGATCATAAACAGAATATTTCCTCTTGGCATCATTTAACTTCTCACTGAAATAAGCAACAGGTTTACCTTCTTGGCTCATAACAGCTCCTATCGCAGTACCACTAGCATCACGATCTACTTGAAACACCTTATTAAAATTTGGAAGTGCTAAAACAGGTTGTTCTGTAACTTTTTGTCTCAACAATTGAAAACTCTTTTCTACCCCATTAGTCCACTTAAACTCTTTTCTATCCCCTCTCATTGTTTCAGTCAAGGGTCCACAAATACTGCTAAAATTTCTGATAAACTTTCTGTAAAAGCTAGCTAGACCATGAAAAGATCTTACCTCAGTAGCACTCCTTAGTGTAGGCCATTCAAGGATAGCCTGTACCTTCTCTGGGTCCATTTTTAGACTTTCTCCTGAAACTACAAACCCCAAATACAGCAACTCTTTCTTCACAAAACTGCACTTCTTCAAATTAATCAGCAATTTTTCTTCTCTCAACTTCTCAAATACCATACGAATATGCATCATATGCTCATCCAATGTCTTACTAAAGATCAAAATATCATCTAGGTAAAAAATGACAAACTTACCCAGAAATTCTTTCAGAACCTCGTTCATGAGCCGCATGAAAGTGCTCGGTGCATTGGTTAGCCCAAAAGGCATGACTAACCACTCATACAGTCCTTCTTTTGTCTTGAAGGCAGTCTTCCATTCATCTCCTTCTCTGATCCGAATCTGATGATATCCACTTTTCAGATCTATCTTTGAGAAATACACAGCTCCACTCAAACAGTCCATAATATCATCCATTCGTGGCAATGGAAACTTGTACTTGATTGTGATCTTGTTTATTGCCCTAGAATCTGTACACATCCTCCACTCTCCATTCTTCTTTGGTGCTAATACCGCTGGTACAGCACAAGGACTCAGACTCTCACAGATCAATCCTTTCTGTAACAGTTCATGTACTTGTCTGTTCAACTCCTCACTTTCTGCAGGTGTCATTCTGTGTGCTGCCTTATTTGGCAAACTCGCTCCTGGGATCAAGTCCATCTGATGACTGATCTTTCTGACTGGTGGTAATCCATCAGACACGTTATCGGATACAATATCTTGAAACTCATTCAACAAATCTGCAACTTCTACAGGAACATCTTCTACTTCCTCTTTACCAGCTTTTGGAATTAAAGCAAAACATACATGCTCATGCCTCATACCATCTAGGAAATTTCTTCCATCAACAAAAGTTATCCTTGCATTACCACATACCTTTTCTTCAGTCTCCTTCAATGGTTTTAGCTTATGTCGCACTCCATACTTTGTCAGGGGATAGGTATTCGCACGACCATCATGTACAACACATATGTCAAACTGCCATGGTCTACCCAACAACATATGACATGCATCCATAGATATGATATCACACAATACCTCATCTTGGTATCCGCCAATCTTGAACTTCACCGGGCATTGTTCATTGACCATGACCTTATGGTCATCCTGTACCCAAGCAATCTGATATGGATGTGGGTGTTTTTGTCTCTTGAGCTTCAACTTTGTCACCATCTCTTCTGACACTAAATTGTCAATGCTTCCACTATCAATGATCACATCACAACATTTACCTTCACACTTGCACCTGGTGCAAAACAGGCTCCTCCTTTGCTTAGGTTCATTCTCACCACTCAACAGGACTCTTCTGTTAATCAACGTTTCTCCTCTTTCAGCATCTTCAGAATTTGATGATCTGTCATCTTCATCTACATGTGCAACTCTGGCCTGGCCTTCATTTCTCCTGTCTGTTCTGCCTTGGTGCTGAGGACATTCAAATGCCTTATGACCTTCTTCTCCACAGTGAAAACATGTTCCACGGAAGCCACCTCTTCCAGATCCTTGTCCTCTTCCTCTTCCTCTCTGATCTCTATTATTCTGATCCTGGAAGCGATTGGAATTATTTTCACGCTGATTCTGACTGCTACTGGCCTCATCCTTCTTTTTTGGATCTTCATTTCGGCCAACATATGACCGTCCACCAGATCATCCACCGCGACCTCTTCCGTTTTGTCTGCTCTCGAACTTCTTGTTCAGCTTTTCCTCTACTTTTAGGGAAAATTGGTATGCCTCCTCAATACTATTCATTCGAACCAGATTCAACTCCTCCTGAATTCTTGGCTTTAACCCATTAAGGTATCGGGCAACTTTCTCCTTATCAGCTTCTGCATGGCCTATTCTGATGAGGAGTCGATAGAACTCCTCTGTATACTCCTGAACAGATCTTCCTGCTTGCTTCAAACTTTGCATTTTCTTTAGTAGATCAAGCTCATAATCAACAGGAATGAACTGTCGCTTCAATTTATCCACCATCTGATCCCATCTTGTGATTTTATCTTTCCCTCTTCTATTTCGCTCCAATTGAATTTCTTGCCACCAGATCTTCGCATGACCTTTCAGTCTGGCTTTCGCAAATTTGACCCTATCAGAATCCTCAACATCTTCATACTCAAAATATTCCTCACATTCATTGATCCAGTCGATCAATTCCTCTGGGTTAAGATTTCCAGAAAATGTAGGAACCTCAATCTTAGGTCTTTTCCCGATCTTGGAAATCGCCCGAAAAAGTCTTTCTTCCTCCTGGTTCACAATTTCAGCTTCTCCTTCTTGATATTCTTCTTCGGCTTCATCCTCGCTTTCATCTCTGACATTAAGATTCATTCCTCTACGAATCTCTTCTTGTAATGCTCGCACTTGTCTCTGCAGCTCTCTAACCTCAGGTGTTACAACACCAGCCCTTCCGCCACGTTCCCTTCGTGGAGGCATTTTCGCGATGCGCGCTGAAACACTAGCCACGGTCCTGGTGCAAACTGCCTCACAGTTGACGATCTGTTTACACACTCAAGAACTCCTGATCTGATACCACTTGATGAAGGGTGCTCCCCTTAAGACCACAAACACATAATATAAATAGAGAAACAACAACAATATGCAAGAATAAAAGAAATTGGCTTCTTATTATCTCCACAAATGTGGAATTACAAACTTTCAGAATTACAATATGCAAAGCCACATGGGCATTCCCTTACAATATTCTGTAGGACAAAGCCTCGAACTATTACCCAGATCTACTACCCAGAACTATTCTAAAACTGCCTAAGACAATAATACAGCCTTCCTTATATAGGCAATTTTCAACCGCCTGGGAAGGTTTCAGAATTTTAGCCAATAAGGCCGACCAACTTAGAATTATTTTATTTTACATTTTATTACATCATAGTCGGCTCAAGATAACCTTTGAAACCTGAACAGAAATTTTGAAGAAACTTATTTTCTGCCATTTCAGGTGGTCCAACTTTCGAAGACCATAAGTCATCACTAGTTGACCCGATCGGCTATTATAACCCCATTTTGGAAATGCCACGAAGCGCTCTACAGGCTTGATTGGTGCAAGTGCTTGTCACCCAAATTTTCGACCTCATCTGGTGCCTCTAAAGCTTTCAAAACTGAGTTCAAAGTTTCTGTACCCTGCTGCCAATACCGAAAATCTTCAATATCTTCCAATATACACTTGATCTGGCAATGAAACTTTACTGGCAGACTTATATGACCAAAATGAACCTCCAAGAAAAAAATAAGATCATTCTGAGCACATGCAAAAATTACCAAAAATAGTAACTTTCCATAAATAGCAGCTCTACACAAAATAGCCCTTATTGAATACAAAAACAGAAATATTTTTGGGTGATGCAAGATTGCTCTTACACCCAGGATGCTCCTGCATCAGACACCCGGGGTAATTTGAGAAGTGACCCTGTCACGACTCAGGTGTGCAGAGGAAAACCAAGACGGCTAACCTCCTCCTTTGTCAGCCATGATGAATCTTCAACAGGTTGTCCTTTCCACTTGACCAGATATTCTTCATATGTCCTGTTCCTTGTGCTTCTGCCAACATGACTGTCTAGTATATCTTCGATCTCTTTAGTGTCTGAACTAGTTGCTGGAATACTCCACTGTGCTGCTATGATCTCATCTTCAACACCTCCTTCATGATACTCTGTCAGATCTAAAATGTTAAACACTGGTGAAATATTTAGCTCAGTAGGCAATTCTACCTCATATGCATTTCCTGAATCATGTTTCTTCAATATCCTGCATGGTCCAAACTTCTTCATTTTCAGCTTGTTATATGTACCAACTGGAAACCGCTCCTTCCGTAAATGAACCATGACTTCATCACCAACTTGAAATTCTTTATACCTCCTTTTCTCATCTGCCTTAGCCTTATACTGTGCATTCATCTTGGTAATATGCTTCCTCACCTCCTCATGGATGTTCTTCAAGTGTTCTGCAAAATCTTCAGCTTCAGCACTACTTATTTCTCCTTTATCTATCTTCCTCAATTCAGATGCATTTCTTGGACTACTTCCATATACAATTTAGAATGGTGATTTACCAGTACTTTTATTGACAGAATTATTGTATGCAAATTTCACCTGTGGTAAAATCAAATCCCATCCTGTTGGCTTATCTCCAACCAAACATCTCAGCAAATTTCCCAAACTCCTATTCACCACCTCTGTCTGTCCATCAGTCTGTGGATGATGTGATGAACTGAATTTCAAATTTGTCTTTAACTTCTTCCATAATGTATGCCAGAAATATCCAACAAACTTAGTGTCCCGATCTGAAACTATGGTCTTTGGTAAACCATGAAGTCTCACTACTTCTCTGAAAAATAATTCGGCTACATGAATAGCATCATTAGTCTTCTTGCAGGGAATGAAATGTGCCATCTTTGAAAATCTGTCAACCACCACAAAAATTGAATCATGTTCCCGCTGAGTCCTCGGTAAACCCAGAACAAAGTCCATGCTGATATCCTCCCAAGGCTTCTCTGGTACAGGTAATGGCTGATACAACCCTGTATTCTGCTTCACTTCTTTCGCCATTTGACATACTCTGCAACTCTGTACAAACTTCTTCACATCTTGCTGCAACTGTGGCCAATAGTAATTCTCACTAACCAAAGAAAAGGTTTTGTCACGACCAAAATGTCCAGCCAATCCTCCGCTATGCTTCTCCTTGATGAGATTCTCCCTCATAGAACTTCGTGGAATGCACAATTGACTCCCTTTGAATAGCATATCATCTTGGATGATGAAATCCAGCCACTTCGTCCTGTCTAGAGTAACAGTTTCTGTACAAGCTTTCCAAGCTTCACCAAAATCAAGATCCTCTGGATACAAATTCTTGAGTTCCTTGAACCCAACCACTTCAATCTGCATTTCTATCAGCAATAGTTGCCTTCTGCTAAGAGCATCTACAACCCTATTAGACTTTCCACTCCTGTGTTTCAAAACAAATGTATAACTCTGCAAAAATTCAACCCATTTCAAATGCCTTTGATTCAATTTTCCTTGACTATTCAAATATTGCAAAGCTTGATGATCAGTATACAAAACAAACTTTTTAGGAAGTAGATAATGTCTCCACTTCTTTAATGCCTGAACTATAGCATAAAATTTTTGATCATAAACATTATATTTTCTCTTGGCATCATTTAACTTCTCACTGAAATAAGCAACAGGTTTACCTTCTTAGCTCATAACAGCTCCTATTGCAGTACCACTAGCATCACAATCTACTTGAAACACCTTATTAAAATCTGGAAGTGCTAAAATAGGTTGTTCTGTAACTTTTTGTTTCAACAATTGAAAACTCTTTTCTGCCCCATTAGTCCACTTAAACTCTTTTCTATCCCCTCTCATTGTTTCAGTCAAGGGTCCACAAATACTGCTAAAATTTCTGATAAACTTACTGTAAAAGCTAGCTAGACCATGAAAAGATCTTACCTCAGTAGCACTCCTTGGTGTAGGCCATTCAAGGATAGCCTGTACCTTCTCTGGGTCCATTTTTAGACCTTCTCCTGAAACTACAAACCCCAAATACACCAACTCTTTCTTCACAAAACTGCATTTCTTCAAATTAATCAGCAATTTTTATTCTCTCAACTTCTCAAATACCATACGAATATGCATCATATGCTCATCCAATGTCTTACTAAAGATCAAAATATCATCTAGGTAAACAATGACAAACTTACCCAAAAAAATTTTCAGAACCTCGTTCATGAGCCGCATGAAAGTGCTCGGTGCATTGGTTAGCCCAAAAGGCATGACTAACCACTCATACAGTCCTTCCTTTGTCTTGAAGGCAGTCTTCCATTCATCTCCTTCTCTGATCCGAATCTGATGATATCCACTCTTCAGATCTATCTTTGAGAAATATACAGCTCCACTCAAACAGTCCATAATATCATCCATTCGTGGCAATGAAAACTTGTACTTGATTGTGATCTTGTTCATTGCCCTAGAATCTGTACACATCCTCCACTCTCCATTCTTCTTTGGTGCAAATACCGCTGGTACAGCACAGGGACTCAGACTCTCACGGATCAATCCTTTCTGTAACAGTTCATGTACTTGTCTGTTCAACTCCTCACTTTCTGCAGGTGTCATTCTGTGTGCTGCCTTATTCGGCAAACTCGCTCCTGGGATCAAGTCCATCTGATGACTGATCTTTCTGACTGGTGGTAATCCATCAGGCACATTATCCGATACAATATCCTGAAACTCATTCAACAAATCTGCAACTTCTACAGGAACATCTTCTACTTCCTCTTTACCAGCTTTTGGAATTAAAGCAAAACATACATGCTCATGCCTCATACCATCTAGAAAATTTCTTCCATCAACAAAAGTTATCCTTGCATTACCACATACCTTTTCTTCAGTCTCCTTCAATGGTTTTAGCTTATGTCGCACTCCATCCTTTGTTAGGGAATAGCTATTCGCACGACCATCATGTACAGCACATCTGTCAAACTGCCATGGTCTACCCAACAACATATGACATGCATCCATAGATATGATATCACACAATACCTCATCTTGGTATCCGCCAATCTTGAACTTCACCGGGCATTGTTCATTGACCATGACCTTGTGGTCATCCTGTACCTAGGCAATCCGATATGGATGTGGGTGTTTCTGTCTCTTGAGCTTCAACTTTGTCACCATCTCTTCTGACACCAAATTGTCAGTGCTTCCACTATCAATGATCACATCACAACATTTACCTTCACACTTGCACCTGGTGCGAAACAAGCTCCTCCTTTGCTTAGGTTCATTCTCACCACTCAACAGGACTCTTCTGTTAATCAACGTTTCTCCTCTTTCAGCATCTTCAGAATTTGACGATCTGTCATCTTCATCTACATGTGCAACTCTGGCCTGGCCTTCATTTCTCCTGTCTATTCTGCCTTGGCGCTGAGGACATTCAAATGCCCTATGACCTTCTTCTTCATAGTGAAAACATGTTCCACGGAAGCCACCTCTTCCAGATCCTTGTCCTCTTCCTCTTCCTCTCTGATCTCTATTATTCTGATCCTGGAAGTGATTGGAATTATTTTCACGCTGATTCTAACTGCTACTGGCCTCATCCTTCTTTTTTGGATCTTCATTTCGGCCACCATATGACCGTCCACCAGATCGTCCACCGCGACCTCTTCCGTTTTGTCTGCTCTCGAACTTCTTGTTCAGCTTTTCCTCTACTTTTAGGGCAAATTGGTATGCCTCCTCAATACTGTTCATTCGAACCAGATTCAACTCCTCCTGAATGCTTGGCCTTAACCCATTAAGGTATCGAGCAACTTTCTCCTTATCAGCTTCTGCATGGCCTGTTCTGATGAGGAGTCGATAGAACTCCTCTGTATACTCCTGAACAGATCTTCCTGCTTGCTTCAAACTTTGCATTTTCTTTAGTAGATCAAGCTCATAATCAACAGGAATGAACTGTCGCTTCAATTTATCCACCATCCGATCCCATCTTTTGATTTTATCTTTCCCTCTTCTATTTCGCTCCAATTGAATTTCTTGCCACCAGATCTTCGCATGACCTTTCAGTCTGGCTTTCGCAAATTTGACCCTATCAGGATCCTCAACATCTTCATACTCAAAATATTCCTCACATTCATTGATCCAGTCAATCAATTCCTCTAGGTTAATATTTCTAGAAAATGTAGGAACCTCAATCTTAGGTCTTTTCCCGATCTTGGAAATCGCCCGAAAAAGTCTTTCTTCCTCTTGGTTCACAATTTCAGCTTCTCCTTCTTGATATTCTTCTTCGGCTTCATCCTCGCTTTCATCTCTGACATTAAGATTCATTCCTCTACGAATCTCTTCTTTTAATGCTCGCACTTGTCTCTGCAGCTCTCTAACCTCAGGTGTTACAACACCAGCCCTTCGCCACGTTCCTTTCGTGGAGGCATTTTCGTGATGCGCGCTGAAACCCTAGCCACGGTCCTGGTGCAAACTGCCTCACAGTCGGTGATCTGTTTACACACTCAAGAACTCCTTCTCTGATACCACTTGATGAAGGGTGCTCCCCTTAAGACCACAAACACATAACAGAAATAGAGAAACAACAACAATATGCAAGAATAAAAGAAATTGGCTTCTTATTATCTCCACAAATGTGGAATTACAAACTTTCAGAATTACAATATGCAAAGCCACATGGGCATTCCCTTACAATATTCTGTAGGACAAAGCCTCGAACTATTACCCAGATCTACTACCCAGAACTATTCTAAAATTGCCTAAGACAATAATACAGCCTTCCTTATATAGGCAATTTTCAACCGCCTGGGAAGGTTCCAGAATTTTAGCCAATAAGGCCGACCAACTTAGAATTATTTTATTTTACATTTTATTACATCATAGTCGGCTCAAGATAACCTTTGAAACCCGAACAGAAATTTTGAAGAAAATTATTTTCTGCCATTTCAGGTGGTCCAACTTCCGAAGATCATAAGTCATCACCAGTTGACCCGATCGGCTATTATAACCCCATTTCGGAAATGCCATGAAGTGCTCTACAGGCTTGACCGGCGCAAGCGCCCATCACCCAAATTTTTGACCTCATCTTGGGCCTCTAAAGCCTTCAAAACTGAGTTCAAAGTTTCTGTACCCTGCTGCCAATACCGAAAATCTTCAATATCTTCCGATATACACTTGATCTGGCAATGAAACTTTACTAGCAGACTTATATGACCAAAATGAACCTCCAAAAAAAAAATAAGATCATTCTGAGCACATGCAAAAATTACCAAAAATAGTAACTTTCCATAAATAGCAGCTCTGCACAAAATAGCCATTATTGAATACAAAAATAGAAATATTTTTGGGTGATGCAAGATTGCTCTTACACGCAGGATGCTCCTGCATCAATAAACATTATAGAAAACATTAACATACAGATGATTTGGAATAACTTTGCTGGAGTGTCTAGGATCCCTTAAGAATATCCTATCTAACAGTTTTCTTTTAGTGGCATAAAAAGGAAGTACCACCATTGATCATAATGGTGCAGAGAAAAGGGGGATTCTACTTGCTCGGGGGTTGGCTAGGACCTTAGAGATCTCATGATGCCATTTGGATGGGTGCAGAGCATGTACGTTGTTATTATTGTTTCTATTTGGTACTCATCTAATGATATACATACATCAATTTAGGAAATTTGATTGGAGTGACTAAATAATAAACTTACCTTAATGGGAATGTAGTTATTAGAGAACTAATTAATGGATTCCTTGAAAGGACTCAGATAACTTGTCATTAAATAATTTGAGATTATTATGGCTTACTATTTCTTCATAACTCATAGATTCCCTTCGTCTGTCATTAATATGATGCAAGTACTTAATTAATTATCTATTTAATGTATTGATGAGAGGATCTTCCTTATGACCATGTATCTAACTTTTAATGGATCTTATACTATGCACCTAGTTGGTAGTCTTGTATGCAGGAATAAGTAATCAAGGTGAGAGATAAAGCATATGGAACATGAAGAGAGTCTCAGGTATGCAATTCAAGTATTGATCATTCTTTGAACATTGTTAGAAAGTTTATTGTTCTAGCTAGATGTGTTATCAGTTTGGATTTTGGCTATAAAAAATAAAATTGTGATGCTATTTTCTATGTTTGAGTAGAATAAACATGTTGTGTGACATCTTGTCTTGTGTGTAAAAGTTGGGCATTACAAAGGATGACCTTTTGGGGTAAGATTGTACCCTGGGGTAAGATCTTACCCCTTTCTTGGGTCAAGGATGACCTTGCTTAGAAAAGAAAAAGGTTTCTAGGTTTTCTCTATTTCTGCATTTCTAGCCCAGATTCGGTTGCAAAATTCCCTGAAACTATACACAGACATTTGAAAATAGCATTTTCCAGATATGTCATACTTGAGGTTAGTATTTGTTTTCAATTCAATTAAGATTCCAATACATACTTACCATAACGAAATATAAGGTTATCATGTTTCTTCATATTCTCCATTGATTGATTCATATATGTATTGACCATCCTCTTGTGGTTAATCAATTTAGATCTTCCTTTGGGAATTTGGGGTTAAGAAGTATATCTTATAGTCCCATCCTCATGATATTATCACATCACACTCATTTTTTTTAGGAGAGCACTCTTTGTTCATCCACATTTTGGTGACCATGCTTTGTTCTCCTACATTTTGGTGAGCCTGTGATAGACAACTCTTTCTTTTATGGTGTTAGATCTTGCATGTGTTAGGTTTCTTTTATGTGTTTGCATCTCATATAAAATAAAAATACAAAAACATTTATTTGTACATGCTTTGTGTTTTCTTAGTTTAGTTCATTTGCATTACATTGGTATATGAGCTTTACTACCTCTATTCCTATCTATAATATTTTGGTTAGAAGAAGTCGTAGACTTATGGGTGCCTTTGATCTTGAGTCTTCCTCTCCTTTCCTTAGGATCCCATATGACAATTTTATTATTCATGATTCCAACCCTATTATGGAGAAAAAATCTTCTTTTTCATCTCATGACGAGGATGATGCTTTAAGAGTCCCTCCTGAACAAGTCCAAAAAAATTTAACTAAACTTGATAAAATGGGTAATTAGCTTATCCAAGAAAACCATAATCAAGATTCTATTCAAGCTATAGAGTCTCTTAAGAAAGTTCTTTCTGATAATGATCAAGGTGTTAATCTCCTTTGTGGTATCACTCACCTTGTGCATTCAAATGTTAAACTTTTAGTTCAAGAAGCTCAAGATTTAGGATTGATTCCTCTGATTACTAGTGTAGAACCTTCTTTCATTCCCTTACCTATTATTCCTACCTATACCCCTCCTTTGGTGACTACAATGGTTCCCTCTCTTACTATGAGTGCTCCTCTTGTATCCCTTCCTACATCACAACCTTCTTACCATAATGTTCCTTTTACTTATTCTAATCCTCTTCCAACTATGGTTCCAAGTGTTCCTCCAGTTGTGTCTTCCATTCCTGTAGCTTCATACACTTTACCTAGTGTTTCTAATGTTGCTATGCCACCTATTTCCTCTAATAATTCAACAATCATCAGTTTGGCTTCAACTGTGTCATCTTTACAAAAACAACTTGCATCCTTAACTCAAAACAAGTTTAGCATTCCTACATGTGACATGGGAAGTCCTTTATCCTTAGAAATCATTTGTACTCTTGTTCCTCAGCAAGCTGATATGCCTCATCTTGAGAATTACAATGGTAAGGCAGACCATTTTACTCATGTTAAAACATTTCAAATCATTTATAATGACTATGCTCATGATCATAGGATTTTAGCCAAGTTGTTTGCCAAAACTTTTCATGACAAGGCCTTACAATGGTATTGTTCGTTGACTCCTTATTCTATTGACTCTTTTCCAAAACTTGCCAATGCTTTTATTCAACAAATTCAAAATAAGATTGGTCTGCAAGTGTATTTAACTGATTTGATGCATTGTAAACAAAACACTAAGGAAAAATTGATTGAATTCATTGGTAGATTTAAGCATTTGCATGCTGCGATTTCTTATCTGGTTCCTAATATGGATATTCAACGTATGTTTATTTCAAATTTACAAAAGGATATTAAAAATAAGATTTTGCTTACTGAATTTACCTCTTTTCAACAACTTTTTTTAGCGCTTCATCATTATCAATTACATGTGAGTCAATTTGAGAGAAACACTCCAATGGCTCCTATTCAAGTTGATAAGAGTGATGCTACTCCTAATCCAAATAAATTTCAAAAACCTAAAAACTATGTCAAGATAAATAAACAAGTGAATATAGTTGTTGATCAAGTTGTTGTTGCATCTCATAATGCCACTTCTGCATCCACTTCTTTTCATTTGAATCGTGCATTTACTCCTCTCTGTAAATCTTTACATTCTATTATGAATAGGTTGTTAACTGCTAATATGATTACTTTACCTCCTATTCGACCTCTTTTACCTACTACGATAAGATATAAATATTTTGATCCTAAAGCTTTTTGTCAATACCATCGTCAAAATGGCCATGATACTGAGAAGTGTTATTATTTAAAACATAAGGTTTGAGACTTAATTGATTCTAATGCCTTATCTGTTGATAATTTTGATGGTAGTGGGAACAAATTTGTCTCTCCTCCTAATCAAAACCTTCAAATCTATATGAATCCTTTACCTACACATGATACTAATACCATTGCTCAGCCATCTTCTATGGATATTGTTTATGATTCAAAGATGGATAATCTTAATCATATTGTTAACCATGTGGAGCACGTTGATTTGTCACAATCTGTATCTCCACTTCAACCTCAAACTCAAACTCAAGTTCCACCTCAAATTAAATAGAAATCTTAGCCTAAACCTAAAACTCAACCAAAACCTTGAAAACAACCTAAGAATAAAAGACCTTGGGAAATCGTGATTACCTTTGACGATTATGAGACTATTAAAGCTCCTGATGGTCCCCTTTACATTTATGCTAGGATTTCTAAGATACCTACATGTGGTTGTCTGGTTGATCCTACATCTTTAGTCAATGTTATTACTGAAGAAAATATTTTTATGAAAAACTTGCAACGTGATTCTTATGTTACATCAGATGTATGGATTCAAACTTGTAATGGTTTTCTTTATCAATCATTTGGTTCTATTGACTTGTTAGTTGAACTTTGTGGTAAAATTGTGAACACTACCTTTGTTGTTGTTTTTACTTCTGATCAATTTCAAGTTAAGCTTGGTTTGCCTTGGTTGAATTCCATGCATGTTGTTGCTTCTCTTATCCACAAGTGTCTTAAATTTTTTCATGATGAGGAAGTGAAGACAATTAGCCATAGTTTTTATCAATCTTCTAGGCCTAGGGATTGTGCTACACTTGACTTCTTTTGGCCTTCAATACCTAATTCATGTCCTTCTCGACCTAATAATCTTTTTTGCTCATATCAAGCCTATACACATTGCAAGATTCTTGAGTCAAGCATTCCACCAATGAATCTTAATCATGGTCTTTTTCCTACACCTTCCATACCTCCTTTATTTATGGTTTCTAGTTCTATTAATCAAGCTCCTAGTGTTCCTTGTCAATCTGCAGAGAATCGTACTAATCCTCCTATAGAACCTGTGAAGGATCCGATAGTTGTTCCTCCTAGTCCTCAACATATTTCAAAAAAGACAAAATGTAATCGATCTGCTAATGAACATTATAAGAAGCATCATGCTCAAGCTAAGGCCCATACTTCTATTATTCAAAGTTCTTTAGCTTCTTTTGATCAATCTATGCATGATGTGTTAGAAGAAGTTACTGCTAATAATGATGTCAAGATGCAAGATTATGATGATTCCATTCATATCTTAGATCCTATTTTGATTAATCTAGATGAAGAATATACTCTTGATGATACTAATGATGTTAATGATGAATATGAGACTATTGACATTGACATTGATTTACCTAATATGCTTTCATCACAATTATCACTTATGCCTAGTATCGAACATTATGATTCTCAAGAGGATCCTTGTTTGGAACTAGCTATCATTCCTATGGTGTTGGATATAGTCCATCTTGTGAGTTACCAACCTTCCCTAAATGATATAGAATGAGATGGGGAGAGTAGGCGGTGCACTTGATTGGCTAGTCCTTCATGGTAGCTTTTTTTTTGTGTTTTCTTTTTGTGATGTGCTTCTCCCATAATGTGTTTTCTAAATGTTTTTTAGATTATTTTATATGACCCTTGTTACTCTATTGGTGCAAGGTGATAAATGAATCAAATCTATTGTACAATTCTTCTATATGTATCTTTACTCTTCTATATGTTATTTCATGTTATGTTGTACTTGTGCTAGCGTTCGTAAATGTTTCCTTGTTTAATATGCTTGGATTTGCAACTTGGTAGCATTGATTATTTTTGGTCTCTATGTCATGGTTTGAAAATATTCTTCTTCATAGCTCTTATGTGTTCTTTCCTCCATTGTGATTGTAGTTCTACTTTCCTTGGGGAACGATGTCAATTCATTTGCAATAATATCACACACACACACACACACACACACACATATATATATATATATATGTATGTATGTATGTATATAGATATATATGTATGTATATATATATATCTATGTGTATATATATATATATATATATATCTATATATATATATATATAGATATATATATATATATATATATATATATATATATATATATATATATATATATATATATGTATGTATGTATGTATGTATGTATGTATGTATGTATGTATGTATATATATATCTATGTGTGTATATATACATATATATATATATATATATATATATATATATATATATATATATATATATATATATATATATATATATATATATATATATATATATATATATATATATATATATATATATATATATATATATATATATTATCTTGTGATCATACTGACCCCACGGAAGGTAGATCCCTTATGTGTTCTCTATATGTTTATGTGGTATTTTTCTTTGTTTGGGGGCATTTTGTAGTGGAAACGTAACCAGTAGAGTTGTTTATGTTTCCATTCAAGCCATTACTCATGTTAAAGTGTTAGCAATGACTTTAATGTGGGGGCATACTCTCTTCTCATCTATTACACATACGCACTTTCAATATACATATTTTTCAAGGCTCTTCTCTCCCTTTATGGATTAGTGACTAATCCTTAAAGCATGGATTTTCATTTTATAGGATCTCTTGATCCGTCCAGTTTCAAAATTTTGATCCCTTAAGGTCGAAGGTGTCCTTAAGATTGGATATCTTTTTCTTTTAGTTTTATTCTTGTGGAATAGAATATTCCTAGGGTTTAATCTTTGATGGGTTGACTAGTGAGTAGCCACATTCACTAGGTGGTTTAATTCCATCTTTCCAGTTGCGTTGTTTCCTTGTGTGGTGCATAGTGGGACATAAGTTCTCATTGGGTGAGATAATCACACTCTCTCTGTCTCTCTCTTTTCTAGAGATGTATCTCTTATTATGATTTTGGATTTGATGAAGACTTGAGTCTCTAGGGGCTTGAGGATTCTTTGTCTCTTTGATTTCAATTAGATTATTGTTTTCATTATGATCTCCTTAAATAAGAGTTTGCATTGAGTCCATTCTCTTGCTAAAGTGGGGGCTAAATGTATCATCAAAAAATGGAAGCACTTCCATTTAGGACCAATTTAGCCCTCCGAGTAGGTGGCCTGGGGTCATGTCAAGCACCTTGAGTAGTTCTTTGACTAGATCTAGCTTTTCCCCCCTATTCTACTTCTCTCTCAACCTATTTCCAGCTCCTTTCTGGCACCTTTTCCTGAAGATCTGAGATCTTTGACCTCAGGGTCAAGGATGACCTTTTGGGTCAAGGTTGACCTCAATGTTGACCTAGGTTAAGGATGACCTTGACCCTAACCTAGGTCAGAGTTGACCTCGACCCTGACTCTAGATCCAAATTTCAAATTCTAAAGGTTTCAGGATGTCGGGCTTCGAAAAGTTTTATTTCCCGCTTACGAGTTGGCTATTTCAGATTTTGGAATGGTAAAATCTTAAATTGTATTTAATCTAGGTCCATTTCTAGGGGTTAAGGCTTAATTATAATTTGATTCCCCTATGTCGACCTCTCTAGAAGTTTTTGCCCTAGACTAGTATAAAAGGAAGCCTTCCTCTCTCATTTCAAGCAACCATCTTTTCATAATCTCTCAAGTAAAATCAAGTGATCAAGAAATCATCAAGAAAGAAAGAAGGAGAAGGAAAGAATTAAAGAATTCATTCATCCTCAATCATCCAAGCATTCAAGCATTCAAGATCTAATTCATCAAGGAGATCCATTGATAGCCATTGAAGGATTCAATCTCTTTGGAGCCCTCTTGTTGAAGATTCCTCCATCCACATTCATCCAAGCTTCTTCCTATTCCAAGATCCACTCAAGATTGGTGTTGAAGATCTAATGCAATTGATTTGATACATCCTACATTAAAATTTATATTCATTTGGAGCATCCATACTTGTGGATTCAAGGATTCAAATCCTCCACAATGATTTCAACATAAGCAAGGTGAATAGTTCCATTTACTTTGTTTATATATTGCAATTTCAATTAAATTTCAAGGTTGATTCCAAACTGGGGTTTGACCAAGGCAAACCCCTCATCCAACAAACAAAACCCTTTTTCTTGTAGATCCAGGTGCAGGACAATGAATATCAGTACAGATCTGAGTACCCTTTTCAACAAACTTCTGGGATCCACGAACAAAATTTCCATCGGAACAGTGCAAGTCAAGGATGACCTTGCTCAAAAAAGCAAAAAGTTTCTAGGTTTTCTCTATTTCTGCATTTCCAGACCATATCTAGTTGTAGAATTCCCTGAAACTGTACACTGACATCAGGAAACAAAACTTTCCAAAACTTTCATACTTAAGGTTAGTATTTGTTTTCAATTCAATTAAGACTCCAATACATACTTACCATAATAGAATATAAGGTTATCCTCTTTCTTCATATTCTCCATTAATTGATTCATCTATGTATAGACCATCCTCTTGTGGTTAATCAATTTGGATATTCCTTTGGGAATTTGGGGTTAAGAAGTATATCTTATATTCCCATCCTCATCATATTATCACATCACAATCATTTTTGTTAGGAGAGCACTCTTTGTTCATCCACATTTTGGTGACGACGCTTTGTTCTCCTACAAGTACCCATTTCTCATTCTTTCTTTGTGACCTACACTCTTTAGACCTGTGACCATATTTGTTTCAATTACTGCAATAGCCATCAAATCTTGGATTCCTTGTATTTTTATAAATCCTTGATCTACACTCAAGTGCTTTATGACCATATTTATTGTAATTGTACAATAACCATTAAACTTAGGAATGCTTGGTGGATTATCTCTTTTTCTCCTACAAACATTAGCAATATGACATATTTTTCCACAATGATAGAAAGTAGGCTTCTTTTTCTTTGGTGGAATAGCATTATCTCAGTTGGCTTCTTGTTTTGAGGACTCTCCCTTCTTTGTGGTGTTGTTTGCATTGAATCCAAGTCAAAAAGTATCTTTTGGTTGTCTCTGACCTCTTAGTTGTTCATCCAATATCCTCAATGTTTCTTCATTCCTTTTCAAGACTTCATTAGCATCCTTTTCAAATTTAAGTTCATTTTTAAAATGTTCATTTTCTAATCTTAGTTCAGTAATCTCTCCAACTTTCCTTGCAACTTCTTGATTTTCACCAACTAGTTGATCTATCAAGTTGTAGTGAATTTGTGTCAACCTCGGTATTTCCCCATCTTTCTGATTCAACCTTGCATTCATTTCCATTTTCTCATCTTCAACCACTCTTTTATCATCTTCATCTTTTATCTTTTGTTCTAGGACTTCACACATCCTTATTGATTAAGCTTCTTGTTCTCTTTTTAGTGTTTTTACCTGATCAGTTAGGTTTTTGTGCTTTTCAGTTAGTTCTGATATTGCAGCTTTAGATTCATCATACATACTTCTCTATAATAGTTCTTCTATTTCTTCAACCTGATCTTGTGTATCTTTCAATTGATGTGCAAGATCCTTTCTCTTATTAAGTGAATGCTTCAGTTTCCTCCTCAATTCATCAATCTAGTCATTAACCATCCTCAGTTCCATGTTCATATTATCAATCACCTTTTCATACTTATAACTATCCATCTCTCCAAATATTTCCTCTCAAGTGGTTAAACTTTTGAATAAGAGTCTTTTCTCTGATACCAATTGTTGAAATAAGTATAGAAAGGTAAGTACTGAAAGGGCAGGGGTGAATCAGTACTTCAAAACACTTTTATCTAAATTTCTTAACTATTCACCAAAATCATAACTTTTGTATGTAATAACATAAAAATGTAAAATAATCTCACAACACATAACTCATAACACCATTATTTTGGTATCATAGAAATCCTTGTTAGCAGATAAAAACTGTGGTGGGGATGATACCCACTAATCTTCACTATTGCAATAAAAAGTATACTCGATTAGAGCTACAATGTTAGCTATTTCTGATAGTTTACCTTGTTAAGAGTTAAGAGTCTAAAGACCAATTAAGTCTACCTTTCTAAAGGATTTTATAACTCCAATCTAAGATATGTACCCTGTTAAAGGATTTACAATATAAGATTTGTTAGGATCTACTCAGTTAAGATAATTTACAATTCTGATTACACACTTAATTAGTAACATAAAATTGTATGTAATACTTGCATGAACTTATTCTTTTCATACTCAATATGCTCAATGACTTTTTACCTCATACTGTGCTTCACTCACAATATAAAATATGTACTCAGTAACTTCAATTCTAAATCACATTCACAATCTACGCTTTATTGCTCTGTTACTCAGTGGCTTCTTTTCTCATCACCTTCTTTCTGCAATTTTCTCCTTTGCACATACTCTTTCTTCTTTCTCTTTTTTTGTGATCTTCATACTCTAATCTATTTATACTCAATTCTAGAAGTAGTGGAAACAATCTAGAATCTTCTCTTTAAGCGATACTAGTATTCTCTAATGCACATATCACATTTAATTCTTATTGGTGAATCTCACCTTGTAATCATGCAAAATCATTATATTTAAACCTCCAATTCTTTGTCAAACAAACTCCTCAAGATTTGTAAATCATTTTCTGCTCGATGTCTAGATTCAATGTATCTATAGATTCTCTTTCTATTGGCATGTGATGCTCAGTAATACATTTTTCTTTTTCTTGATAATATGTATCTTCTCTCGGGTTGGTAACTTTTATAACTCGGTACTACTCAGTGCTTGGTGGTCAGTGTGCCTTGCTCGGTGTCTGCTCCTTTTTACCTTTACCTAAATTACCTTTTTCTTTATTTCCTTTTACCGACTAGCTTAATGCTTTTACCGACTTGGCTTTCCTTCTTTACCGAATGACTTTGATAATGAATATGACTTAATCATAACTAATGACAATAAAATAACTCTATAGGAGTATGAAATATCAGGCATAGGATAAGAAATGTGAGCTTGAAAATGTTTAAATCTACCAATAAAATCTGTCACTTTTTTTGACATCATGTTTACAATGCATTAAATTACTCAAAGAAATATTAAGACCAATGTTCTTCTAAAATTTTTGATTGAAAGAATTAGTAAGTTTTTGAAAGAAACCAAAAGAATAAGGAGGTAAAGAAGAATACCATTTCAAGGCCTTATCTCTAAATGTTCTAGTAAACAATTTAGCCATGAGTCTACGATTATGAGAGAAGTCACTACACAACATTTGAAATATTTTCACATGAGTCAAGGGATCACCTTTTCTATTATGTCTCCAAATGAGTTATTTCCATGTATTGAGGAATAACATCACGAATGATGTCTAAGGACAAAGGACTAAGAATGTCATAGGTTGAAATATTGAATTTGGATTGATTCATAGAGGTAATTTGTTGTTGGGTTAAAACACAATAGTGTGTCCCACTTTTTGGGACAAAGAAAATCAGCATTCTACAAAAAAAAAAAATTAGGGCCTTCACTCAAAGTGGGTACTTTGGGTGAAGCGGAAGACCCACTTCGTGCGAAGTACCCTACGTAGGGTACTTCGCGTGAAGCCCATTTTGGCCGGATTTCTTTATAAATTTCTAGCATTCCTTTTTTATTTTCATTGTTTACTATTTGAATTTTGTGGACCCAGGGCTTAGAGCAAACCAGTGATGTCTAGTACGACATCAGCACCTCCCGAGCTTTTTCAACCTCTTTAGATTGTTAGTAGTATCAGGTACATGCATTTTTATCATTTTTTATTGTAAATTATATGATTTATATTTATTTTAGTTAGTTATTTGTTTTAAATAATTTTTAGTTTGTAGAAATCCTAGAAAATTTCGTAGTTAAATTTTAGAAAATGATCTATTAGTATGTTAGAATATGTTAGAAAATTGTAGCAGTATGTTTCTAGGACCCTTATCCCTCCCTTACGAGATATTAAGACACATAGAATCCCTTAGGAATCTCAAGACCTTATAATACATATTAGGATGTCCTAGGACCCATTGTTGTATGTTAGGTTCCATTAATACATACAAGGACTCATTGTTTCCCTCAAGGCTCCTTAAGACATATTAGGATGAATTAATGTAACCCATGATCTCTTAGGATAGGTATTATGATGCCTACGACTCCTTAAGACATTCTAGGACCCTTACACATCGCTTATGACATCTCAAGACACATAGGACTCCTTAAGAACCATACAACCCATTATTATATCTTAAAATGTCCTAGGACCCATTCATCTATCTTAGCTTCTGTTAATACATATGTGAACCCATCATTTCCCACAAGAACCCTTAAGACATGTACTAGTATCAATTAATGTAACCTAAGATCCCTTAGACCACTTATCACACCTACGACCCATTAACATTATTGGACCATTATACATCCCTTATGATATTTTAAGACACATATGACCCCTTTAGATCCTCAAGACCCATTAACATATCTTAGGTTATCCTAGGACACATTTATGTATCTTAGATTCAATTAATACATACGAGGATCCACTAATGTAACCTAGGACCCCTTAGGACCTCTTATGTTACCCATGACCCCTTAAGACACTCTAAGACCCTTATCCATCCCTTACACTATCTTAAGACACATAGGACCCATTGTTTCCCTCAAGAAACCTTAAGACATACCAGGATCAATTAATCTAATGTAGGATCCCTTAGGACCACTTATTGCACTTACAACCCATTAACATTCTAGGACCCTTATCTGGATCCCTTATGGAATCTTAAAATAAATATGAAACCTTAGGACCCCCAAGACCCATTAAAGAATCTTCGGATGTCCTAGGACCCATTGATGTATCTTATGTTCCATTAATACATACAAGGAACCATTGTCACCCTAAATACCCCTTAAGAAATACTAGGATCCCTAAGGACCACTTATGACGCATACAACCCCTTAAGACATTCTAGGACCTTTATCCATCCTTTACAACATCTTAAGATATGTAGGATGCATTAGGACCCCCAAGACACATTAATGTATCTTAGGATGTCCTAGGACCCATTCATGTATCTTACATTCCATTAATCCATAAGAGGACCCATTTTTTTTCCTCCAAGACCCTTAAGATATATATTAGGATCAATTAATTTAACCTATAATCCCTTAGAAGCATTTATGACACCTGCAAAGCATTAAGACATTCTAGGAACCTTATCCATACCTTATGACATCTAAAGACACATATGACCCCTTCAGACCTCCAAGACCAATTAATGTATCTTAGGATTTCCTAGGACCCATTCATGTATCTTAGGTTCTATTAATTGATATGAGGACCCATTGTCACCCTGAAAAACCCTTAATATGTATACTAGAATCAATTAATATAATCTAGGATCCCTTAGAACCACTTACAACACATATGACCCCTTAATACATTCTAGGAAAAGTATCCATCTCTTACGATGTCTTAAGACACATGTACTGATCTTATAGAAATTATTAATTTAAATATTTGTTTTTAAATTACTTTTAAAGTTAGTAAATATTATGAATCTCTCTCTCTCTCTCTAAATTATGTACATATGTTTTAGAGTTACATGTATAAATATTATTCATGTAGACATAAAACTCTTTAAGAACCCTTAGGACCTATAATAGGACCCCTTAAGACCTAATAGGACCCCTTAATACTTAATAAGACTAGACTTGAGACCTAATAGGACTAATATGACCTATTACAATCAATTAGTACATCCTAAGACCTTTAAGACCTAATAAGACCACTTACTTGATGTAATAGAACCTATTAATACCAATTAGTACATCCTAGGACTCGTAAGACCTAATGAGACCACTTACTTGACCTAGTAGGACCTATTAATACCAATTAGTACATCCAAGGACCCTTTAGGACTATTAATACACTCTAGGTTCCTTAAGGACCCCTATTATGACATAAAACTCTTTAAGAACCCTTAGGATCCTTAGGACCTATAATACGACCCCTTAAGACCTAATAGGACCTATTAATACCAATTAGTACATCCTAGGACCCTTAAGACCTAATAAGACCACTTAATTGATGTAATAGGACCTATTAATACCAATTAGTACATCCTAGGACCCTTAAGACCTAATAAGACCACTTAATTAACCTAATAGGACCTATTAATACCAATTAGTACATGTAAGGACCCTTTAGGACTATGAATACACTATAGGTTCCTTTAGGATCCCTATTGTGACATAAAACTCTTTAAGAACCCTTAGGATCCTTAGGATCTATAATAGGACCCCTTAAGACCTAATATGACCCCTTAAGACTTAATAAGACTAGACTTAAGACCTAATAGGACTAATATGACCTATTAAAATCAATTAGTACATTGTAGGAACTTTAAGACCTAATAAGACCACTTACTTGACATAATAGGACCTATTAATGCCAATTAGTACATCTTAGGACCCTTAAGACCTAATAAGACCACTTACTTGACCTAATAGGACCTATTAATATCAATTAGTACATCCAAGGACCCTTTAGGACTATTTATACACTCTAGGTTCCTTTAAGACCCCTATTGTGACATAAAACTCTTTAAGAACCCTTAGGATCCTTATGACCTATAATAGGACCCCTTAATACCTAATAGGACCTATTAATACTAATTAATACATCCTAGGACCCTTAAGACCTAATAAGACCACTTACTTGATGTAATAGGACCTATTAATACTAATTAGTACATCCTAGGACTTAATAAGACTGAACTTAAGACCTAATAGGACTAATATGACCTATTAAAATCAATTAGTACATCCTAGGACCCTTAAGACATAATAATACCACTTGCTTGACATAATAGGACCTATTTTAATACCAATTAGTACATCCTAGGACCCTTTACAACTATTAGTACGCTCTAGTATTGTAAATTTAAGTATAATTTTATATATTCAGATATTTGATTCCATTTTACACGCAGTTATAACATGTAATCAAGTACTTAATTTTTAACACTTAGCTTTCACATGTTATGTATCTAGATGGCCACTCATGATGCACCTCACACTCCTGATATACATACCATTTTTCATATTGCTGACATAGAGATGGTTCAACTTAGAGATTCCATCCATACATCTTCAGCAGATAGCATATATAGAGATACTTGTGTCAATGTATTGACCAGTTTGGAGGAGATGACTGCTAGATTGAGATCCCACTCCTCCTTCATGCCTTAGGTAGTTGCTACTATTTTTTGAGAGTTGAGAGCCAAGGTCTCGGGTGATGTTTCCTTGGAAACAGTTCAGAGTCGTGTCCCCAAGGAAATCATCAAATGAGAGGTTTTCCCATTTTATGAGGGGAAGGCCAAGGTGAGGGCATATTAGGTCACATGGTGTGTGATTCCTTAGATCACATGCATGATATACCCTCAGTTTCTTGTAGCACATGGTTGTTATCCTAATAACAACCAGATTCCTTTATATTTTGCATAGCATTTGTATGCTGAGTTCCATTTGGGACTTAGGGTCAACTATTTAGATCTTCCTGCATATTACAGTTAGGGGCATGGTAGGGTTATAGACTGTGATAAGTATTGTAGGGTTGATTGAGTTGTACAACCTCATAGATAGCTGGTTGGGCATAGGACTCCAACAATGGCACCGGTGATGGTTGTTGCTACAGATAGAGTGGTCATTGCTTCTTAGAAAGGAGTAGTGGACATGATAGGGCATATTACTTCTGCAGCCACCTCCATCACTTAGATTCAAGGGGTAGGTACATTTTGACTAGACCGACTAGAACCAAATCATCTTTTGAAGCTTCATCTAATACTGAGACATATAGAGCTGTAGGTCTTCCTACACCTGGAGAGATACGAGAAATTTCAAGTCATCGTAGTCATTTAGATGTGACCCTTTACTTTTTGGAGGATCTCCTCCAGTCCTATTCTTATATTGCTGACATGCAGAGGATCCCAGTACATTCAGTCAGGGATGTCATTGGACTTGCATGAGGTCCTATACTTCCACCAACATAGGACACACCATCTAGTCAGGCACAACATAGTGCAAAGTACTCTACACCCATAGATCAGTCTACAACTATAGAGCCAAGTATATAGGTTAGAGATGTACATATCACCACTAAGGGCCTAGACACATTTGATGAGTAGTTGTACAGGTTGGGTCAAGTGGATGTTGGCACTGATTTTGGATCACTTATGGATATGTTATTGCATCCTGATGGTTCAAGCTCTACATAACTCCCCTCCCAACTAGTCTCACCCCTACACTCTTTATTACTAGAGAGGTTCAGGATTGAAGGTGGTGTGGGTGATGCAGTTTTAGTTGATGATCCTCCTACTCCTGAGACCCAGGTATATAAAGTTTTCTTTTCTCCTATCTTAGGAGTTTTAGTGAACAATTAATTGTAGATGTGTGTATTGATGTTTGTTCAATGTATAATATTTTTCAGGCACAGTTAGCAGAGCACATTACCTCTAGTGTGGGCTCAAAGCATCTTCATATGAGAGATCTAGTATATGTGACACCTACTAGTGGTCAGGTAAGTTTTAGATATATGTAGGTTTAAGCATGCATGTGTTCACTTGTACACATGTATTTATATATATTTGAAAGTACTTTACATAATATATACTATGCACATGTATATAACCAACTGTTATACTAAATTTTCAAGGGTCAGTTGTTGCTTCACAGCCAAAGGATGCTCTTCATAGGATAGATTCAACAGATGTGACACCTAGTAGTGGTTAGGTAAGTTTTAAAAATACATAAGTTTAAACATGCATTTATAATATTTTAATTATTTTACATTATTATTATATACATGAATTTATATTCGTAGGGGTCAGTTGCTGCCTCATAGCCAAAGGATGCTCGTGGCAGTCGGTCAGAGGGTCACTCTGTTCGCATGCGCCTAGATGACTCCCTAGTTTAGGACATGTTGCACAGATCTTTGATTTCAAACTTATTATATATGTCATTATATGTTTGATATTTTCAATTTATGATTTGAGACATATATTTATATGCTATAAAAAACTCTAGACATCGATGATTTATGTTTTGACATTATAGATATTTATGATGGTTTCATTTGATTAGACGATATGATTTGATTAGATAATTTCATTTGATTAGATTATATGATTTGATTAGATGATAATATAATTTTATTAGATTAGATGGTTTCATTTGATTAGATGATTTCATTTGATTAGATGATATATGATTTGATTAGATGATTAGGGGATCTATAATTAATATCATAAAAAATAACTAGTTAATACATGTAACTAATGGACAATAACTATTCTAACTAATAAGCAATCTTAAGGGGAGGTCTTAAGGAGATCTAGAATTAATATCATAAAAAATAATAAGTTAATACATGTAACTAATGGACAATAACTATTCTAACTCATTCTAGAATTAACACATGTCATAAGTAATCTAACTAATTTCATCATTTTTTAGTCTCTTAAGGGGATCTTTAACTAATAAGAAATCTTAAGGGAAGGTCTTAAGGGTGTGTGCTAAAATATTGACGCACTTATATGAGTCATTATATCCAAGATTTCTCAAGAATGAGGTCTCAAATGGTGACTCATAGCTCTCTATTCATGGAGTGCAAGGGTTTATAATGGAGGCCCTCAGTTTAGATCTAGTTTGTGCCCATGCAAGTACACCATAAAATGAGAGATTCAAAGAGGAAAAGAAAGAGTGCTAGTCTCCATGATCATCAAATATGCATGCAAATGAAAATGGAAGCTATTCTATATGATAACAATGCATGAAAGAAAACTAATCTATGAAAGGAAATATGCATGCAAGATTATTCTATGAAATGAAATATGAATCTAATCTAACATGCAAGTGCAACAGTAATTGTTACCCAAAAAATTTCCTATCATACAATTTTTTGTCCATAGGTGGAGTGAAATGAGGCTCCCACTAGGATCGAGCCTAGCCTATTAGGTTGTTTTCTGTCATAGCAAAATCCTATGAAAAGGCCTATTTCCCTGCAGTGATTATGTGAGTTGGTCCTACCCTGCTACAACTTATTTTGTCTTGCAACCAAAATCCAAAATGTTTCATGGCTTGCGGCCTTAGCCTCGGTGGTTTTTCAGGATAGTATGCTTTAGTCTAGGGCACATGGTCTGATTTGCAAAAATCCAAATGAAATGCCCTGCCCTAGTTGTGACATAGTTTTGGTTTGCGAGCTAAATTTCTAATGTTTTGTGGCTTGTGCCCTTAGCATATGATAGTTCTTTGAGTTTCCAAGGTCTGGTTAAAGGTGCATGTTCTGAAATGATACCACCAAGAAGTTATGGTTGTTTTAAGATCCGCAGGAAATAGCTTGTTTTATGTCGCAAGTTTTCAAAAAATTGTCTAAATATAAAACCCGAGAGGTTTTCTACTTCTTCGCATCTTCACAGCTTATCTCTAACATTAGCATTTCCTATGTGCATTGCTACAACCGAGTGGGCCCAGTTCTTCAAGGATGCAGTTGCTTGATCTCTAGTTTTTCTAGCGGTTAAGTTTTTATTGGGTGATTGGGTGACTGTGTGTTCTCTAGGTCTCTTGTTTCTGGTGGTTAAGTCCTTTTCATTTAGAAACCCAACATTTTATTCAGTCACATGTTTGCGCAACCCTAACGGTTCATGCCTCGGCCTTCAGCAATCTGACAAGCAGCTATGTTTCTTCTGGTGGTTAGGTCACTCAGGAGGTTAAAGTTTGGTTGAGATCAACGATTGTCATGATACCGCAAGGAAAAGGTGCTCAAGGGTTAATCTTCTTGGCATTATGACAACCGTTTGATCTTCCAAATGAAGGAAGTTGATTGTGCAGTGGATCCATTGTCAATTATTGTTGAGCTGTCTACTTATAATTGGTCGTGGTCTTGTGATGTGGAAAGTTGTTAGTGGGGCCAGGGTTTTCATCATCCAGACAAGTTAAAATTTGATCAAGATCGATGATTGTCACATTACTGCCAAGGAAAAATGCTCAAGAGATAGTCTTCATGGCTATGCAACAACCGTCCGATGAAAAGTTAAGTAAAGTCATGGGTCTGAGGTGTCGATCACGCTGAGGTGTTCCTTTCTCATTAGTTTCCAACTAATGATGTGGCCGATGACTTTTCAGGGGGCCTTTTGACTATTGTGGAGAATGATCCGGGCCATTTGATTTGTTAGTATAGAATGATATTGACGGCCATGTTTTAAACTGAAACCTACTAGTAGTTGTTTTGAATTTAAATATATTTCTGCAAGGTTTCTTACTAGTTTGTTGTTGTTGGTCGAATGCGATGTTGTGGGTAGCTCAGAGTTGATGTTTTTTAGAATGGTTGTAGGTTGAAAAATGATGAAGAAGATCTAGGTGGCCGTCGCGTGTTGATTTTTTATTTCCTGAGGTACCATATTGGTGGTTTTGCGTCAAAGAAGCATTGAAGGGTTAGCACCACCTGTGACCGTTTATACTTTTAAATTCAAAATATCTATGAATATTTGATTTGAACAGTTATGGAAAACCTGACTTGTAGAGAAGTAGATGGATTGGCCGACCTTCCAGAGGCAATTATGGTGATGGAATTATGTGTAGGGATAGATCTCTGATCGATCAAGATATTTTAATGATGCATTTATGATCAGAAATGACAGAATTAGGGTTTTCTATTAGTCTATGAAAAATCTATGTAACCCTAATCAAATTTTTGACTGTTGCCTACATGCAAGGGAGATGTATATATTAGTTTTTAGAGCTCTTAGAGATAGGAGTTCACGGTTATAAAAAGAGAGTTTTCTTTCTTAGGAGCTATCTGTGGCATTTGTTCTGCCCTCTATCTTTTGCAATCAGTAATGTTTCATTGATTTATCAGATTCAATAGAGGCTTACTGAGGCATCTTCTCTGCCCTCAAGTCTTTTCCTTGTCTATATTTCTCTTAATGAGTATAATATACTGGCTTTGTTAGAGAAATCTTGGAGTTCCAGGGCCCTTCTTTCTTTCATCTTATTTGTGTGCTATTGTGTATGATTTGATTTGAATGTTCTTGTGGGTATAACTCAACCCCCTGTCACTCTATCTCATTCTTGTGCCTTTTTGCTGAAGAGAACCTTTGCTTACAGGTCAAAGTCTGAGTCTTTTGTTCAAACCCCTCTGTGAAACACTTATGCAAGCCTATTTAGGAAGATTGTGTTCTATTAGATCTGAGAGCCTTCATGCTAATTTGGTCAATATATTATGTTCATGTCTTTTTAGTGTATCACCTAGTAGGTAGTTTGCTTTCAGTTGTTTCCCTTCAGCATTCCTTGTATCCCTTTCCCCTCAAGAATTTACTTTCCTGTCAAGAAGAAAATTAAGGTGATTATCCAAGAGGAACCAACCTAGAACCTAGAGGTTTCATCTTAGTTAGCAAAGGTCCCACAACCTGGAGATGAGCCCAAAGCTATACTAGGTTATCAAGACCAAGAGAGCTTGAACCAAGGGTGCAAACTTACTGTATAACATTTTTGGCACACCTAGTAGGACATAGAAAGAGGTTTGTCTTTAAAATATTATGTTGTCTCTGATATACTGATTGCATAATACACACCTTTTAGATGTTTCTTCCTATCAAGTATATATGGTGACTCCACCGGTGTAAGATTCAAGAGCCCTATTCAAAGTTTATGAAAGATAGAGACAAGGGGCTCAAAGCCCACTAAATTCTCAGAGCTTCTCTCAAAGAGAAAATATAGAGGAAGGTTGTCTCAAAGAGCATCCCCTATAAGAAGAATATGATCTACACCACCTAATACTTAGGAGAGGAGACCTTTATCCTTTCATCTTAGAAGAAGAGGAAGATCTCTAACTAGGGATTTAGAGGAGGATTCAAATTCAACATTAAATACAACTCATTCAGCTACTACTCAGCACATTTCAACTCCTACAATGGCTAGGTAGTTTGCGTTTGCACCTTTCAACCAAGGAAGTCCATTGAACTTCTCTCAACATCATGATGTGCCCTAAGTGGCATTAAAGAGCTTACCTAATTTCACAAGTGAAGGACAAACAATAGCTTTTGAACACATAAGAGATGTGACTACTATCTGCAGTATACATAATGTAACTCAAGAGGATGTGGCCACTAAGTTGTTGGCAGCTTCTCTCAAAGGTAAGGCTCTTGAGTGGTTTAGAAATCTAGCTATTGGTTCTATTAATTCATGGGATGGATTAGGGGACACAAAGAGTAAACACTTTGAAGACAAATCAGACAACTTGTCTTTGGTTGAGCAGTTGAAAACCATAAAGAGAGATCCTCAAGAGCAAATGATAGACTATAATAATAGATTTCTCAAAACATGGAATAGAATTCTAGTCTCAGTAAGACCATCAGCTGATCATGCTTTTTTATACTTATTGCAAAGCTTGAATAATCAGATCTATGTCATGATCCAATCTATGGGGGGTACCTCATTACCCCAAGCTTTTGACATAGCTGTCAGTTCTGAAAATTGTTTAATCCAGGTAGGCATGATAGCAAGAAGGCCACCCATGCCCATATTTCCCAACCTTCAACCCATTGCACCTCTACAAGTACCTTCTTTTACCCCTATTCCTACCATATTATCACCTCAAGCTAATACTAGTGGTGAGGAGTTAAAGGAAAGTTTCTCTCAGGAACTGCAAGAAATAAAAAATAGTCAGCAAAATAGTCAGCAAGAAATGACAAATCTGTTGTAGACTTTAACTAAAGAGGTGACAAACCTAAAGAAGCAAGGGCAAGGAATCCAACCACCCTTTCAACCTCAAGGCCAAGGTCCTAATCAACAATATCAAAATCAAGGACAACCTTATCAGCAAAATAGGCCACCATACCAAGGAGGTTATCAAGGAGCTTACCAAAAGAAAAATTTTAATCAAAGACCATTCCAACCATATAAGCCTGCACCTCTTAATTCTACAAATCTAGTCAAAGATATGGTCCCTAACCAAAAAAATCTAGCTTTAGACAATGAGTGGTGCTTTCCTTGTAATCAGCCTCATAATTAAGCTACATGTTCAAATGGATGGATGAACCAAGCCCTAATAGTTCAGAATGCCTCACATGCCCAATTAGAGGCCTCTTCTAGTGGATCCATTCCTTAGCAAGAAGCACATAGTAATGAGACTACTCTTTTCAATTGGGAGTAGCAAGACTTCAATGGAGTCAGTGGTGAATCTCCCATTGTTGCTAATACAAGGTCAAAGAGAAGAGCCCAAGACATGGAGCGAGCAGATTCTAGGATTAAAGCTACTACATCTGTAGAATCACTGTAGTCATCTACTCCTAAGATATTAAAGAAGGCTCCTATCATTACAAGTAAAGAGGGCTAACCTCTCAAAGAAGTAGAGCCTATCATAGTAAAAGCACAACAAAGGGTACACATTGTGACACCTTCCAACATTGTAGACAACATGAAGAAGGTGAATGTTACTATGTCTATGTGGGACTCTTTGGCTATTCCAGGGCAACCTGAGATTTTGAAGAAGGCCATGGGTGAAGTAACAATTCCTCAGCCTAAAAATGATGCAACAAAGCCAGTGTTGGTCAACATTGATCAAGAAAAGGAGCCTCCAAATAGCGGCCCCAAAGAAAATACCATTCAAGGTAGGAACTTAAAACCACCTCCCTTTTATGTATCTTTAATTATTGGAAAATCCTTAGTACATAACTGTATGGTAGATAGTGGAGCTACTAGTACTGTAATGCCCAAAAAGGTGGCTGACCAATTAGGACTTAAATATGAACCCTTCCAAAAAAGGGTTACACAACTTGATGGATCCTCAGTCAATATAGTAGGTGTAGCCAAAGATACCAGTCTAATCCTCCATGCAAGTCCTAATTTCTCCAACCTACTTGATATATATATCATAGATCTCCCTACTTTATTTGCCATATGTCTGTCAAGGGAGTGTATAGCCAAGATAGGAGGCTACCTTTCTTCTGACTGGTCTCACATGCTCTTCCACACAATATATGGTACCAAGGTCACCATTAAATTTGAATAATTCGTAGCTCACCATATAGAGCCATATGTGTCCAATACAATCAATACAACTACCTTGCACTTGATAGCAATGACTTCCCAATTATCAGAGAAGCAAACACTAAGATAGAAAATATCCCTGATATTTTACTAGATGAACTAGAATCAGAAAAGGCTTCAGAGGCCCAAGAAAATGTTATTTGGGATGCTGGTTTGGGAAGCTATTTGATACAAGAAAGTGGTGCCCTAGAGCCAAACCTTCTCAAAAAGGACACTGATTCAAAGGATCAAAGCAACCAGGTTTGGGAATTGTTTTTTGATGGAGCTAGAAGAAGACATGGCTCTAGTGGTGGTGCTATGCTAGTGTCCCAAAAAGGAGAAAGATACTATACAACTTTCAGATTCAGTTTCTCTTGCACTAGCAACACTGCAGAGTATGAAAGTCTAGTGAATGGA
Organism: Chamaecyparis obtusa; assembly: GCA_027943335.1. Classification (NCBI taxonomy): domain Eukaryota; kingdom Viridiplantae; phylum Streptophyta; class Pinopsida; order Cupressales; family Cupressaceae; genus Chamaecyparis; species Chamaecyparis obtusa. Next base: position 490,126 of record BSBK01000385.1, read on the forward strand.
CTGGAGTGGGCTAGGAAGAGAGGGCTCAAAGCCCTAAAAGTTTATGGTGATAGTAAGTTAGCAGTCAGCCAAGTGAGAGGGATAAGTGCAAAAAAAAATGACACCATGAAAGCATACAAACATAGAGTTTGGGATACAATTGAAGACTTTTGTGCTTTCAATATTATTGCCATCCTAGGAAGCTAAATCGAAATGCAGATAGGTTAGTTTCTATTGGATCTCAGTATGACATTCCTAATAGTGTTTCAAAAGAAAGGGACTAGCAACACATTAAAGTGATTGTTAGACCCTCTATTCCTGATAACAATGTCAATTGGCAAGTGTTTGACAATGATGAGCAAATTTTGCAGTTCTTGTTTGAAGAAGATGTCTTCTCATAGCATAACCAAGATAGATTATTGTAGAGCTATGGTGATCAAGTGATACAACTCAAATCTGATAAGATGCCTATGGGTCTTGTCACCTTAGAATTTGTCTTCAACAAGGATGATCAAGTTAAGAAGAATAAATTTGGTTTGGTAGTTCAACAAGAACATTGTGTTGAATTGGAGTTGAAACCAAGTAAAAGCTTACAATTTGGAAAAGTAAGTACTGATTTAGAAAAGCAAGCTTACACCCAATTATTTAAGGAATTCAGTGATGTATTTTCATGGCAATATGAAGACCTTAAAGGCTTTAATCTAGCCCTTTCTCAACACACCATTGAACTAGAGCCTAATGCCAAGCCAGTAAGGCAAAAACAAAGGCTTGTTAATCCCAAGCTTTAGCCACTTATGCATAGAGATGTACTCAAATTAATAAAAAGTGGTATCATCTACCCCATCAAGCATACTAGTTGGGTTTCCAACCTTGTTCCTATTAGGAAGAAGAATGGGGAGTTGAGGTTATGTGTTGACTTCAGGGACCTTAACAGAGCCTCTCTAAAAGATTGCCATCCATTACCCTCTATGGAACAAATCTTGCAATGTGTCTCTAGGTCTGAGAGATTTTCATTATTGGATGGCTATTCAGGATATAATCAGATCCTAGTTAATGAAAAGGACCAATACAAGATTTCATTCACAACCAAGTGGGGAACCATGACTTATCAAAAGATGCCCTTTGGTTTGTCAAATGTAGGTGCTACTTTTCAAAAGGCAATGGATATGGCCTTTAAATGCCTCATGTACAAGTTTGTACTGGTTTACTTAGATGACATAACTGTCTATTCCAAACATGCAGCAGATCATATCAAACATCTAAGGAAAATATTTGAAAGGTGTAGAGAGTTTGGGATATCTCTTAATCCCAAGAAATGTGTGTTTACAGTTCATGAGGGGAAATTGTTAGGATATATAGTATCCAAGAAAGGAAATCATAGTAGACCCTGAAAGGATTGCAGCCATCCTAGAACTACCCTTGCCACATCACAAGAAAATCCTTCAATCCTTCATAGGAAGGATTAAATTTGTTAGGCATTTTTTGCCTAATATTGCAAAATTACTGAAGCCTTTGACAACCATGTTAAAGAAGAGTTCAGTCTTCAACTGGACTAAACAAGGGAAGGCTAACTTCCAAGATATCAAAGAGGCCTTGACAGAAGCTCCTACTCTATTAAACCCAAATTTTAGAAAGGATTTTATCCTTTATGCTTATGGGGGTTCAGATGCTATGTCTGTAATGTTGACCCAAGAAAATTTAGAAGGGTCGGAGCAGCCTATTGCGTTCTTTAGCAAAGGTTTAGAAGAGTATGAACATAGATACTCTTTTGTGGAAAAACATGTGCTTGTTGTGGTGAAGAGTCTTAAAAAGTTTAGATATCTATTGACCCATAGAAAAGTACACTTGAAAGTTACTCATCCAAGTGTCAAAGAATTTTTTCTATCCAAGGACTAAATGAAAAAAGGGTTGGTTGGGTTACCAAAGTGATGGAGTATGACATTGATATTCAAACTACTAAACTAGTTTGAGGAAGAGGTATTTGTGAGTAGCTAATAGAGAATGAAAGTTCAAAGAAATCAGAGCAAATGGATGCGTCTTTGGTTGTGCATTCTACAGAGGAACATGCCAAGGCAGTAGGTTGGTTGCCTAACATGATTCATTTTTTGAAGACAAGACAATGTCCTACAGACCTAGATTCAGCAAAAAGAAGATATTATAGATTACAATCTGTTCCCTTTTTGTTGATAGATGAAGTTCTTTTCAGAAAGGATCACAATGGTGTCCTCTTAAGATGCATTGATTTAGAAAAGGTAGCTAATGTCCTATTTGAATTTCATGATGGACCTTCTGGAGGTCACTTTTCTCCTAGGACTACTGCTTTTAAAATCATGAGGGCCGGATACTATTGGCCATCTATTTTCAAGGATAGTCATGATTATGTGAGAAAATGCATCAAATGTGTCATGTTTGTAGACAAAGAAAGGCTTGCAACTCTGCCCCTTCAACCAATCAGGACAGAGCAACCTTTCATGAAATGGGGCATAGATTTCATTAGTATGATTAATCCTCCATCTAGCGCAGGCCACAAGTGGATAATCACTGCAATAGATTATTTCACTAGATGGACAGAGGCGGTTGTCTTAAAGGAAGCAAATGAGAATGCAGTCTTAGGTTTTTATGATGATATAGCTCATAGATTTGGAACTCCAAACTCCATAATATCAGATAGTGCATTGGCATTCACGGGCCTTAAAATCTCAAAATGGGCAATCAAGAACAACATTTATTTGAATACAAGTTCAAATTACTACCGTTAGGGAAATGGTTTGGTAGAATCCAATAACAAGAACTTGATTAGGATAATCAAGAAGACCCTACAAGACAACCAAAGGGATTGGCATACTAAATTGAAGTCTTCCTTATGGTTAGACAGGATAACCCCAAAGAAGATTATTAGGAATTCTCCTTACATGTTAGTGTATGGGAGAGAGGCTAAGCTGTCCATTTCAACTGAATTGTCAGCTTTGGACTTAGCCACTCAATACATCCTATTTGAAGAAGGAGATCCCTTACAAATCAGATATGCTCAGCTGATGGAGTTAGAAGAACTCAGAGATAAATCCATGAAGGATATGGAGTTCCATCAGGTACAAACAAAGAAGAGTTTTGATAAAAGAGCCAGGGCCAGAAGCTTCAAAATTGGCGATGTAGTTCTCAAATGGGATGAATTCAAATCAAAACTTGGTAGACATACAAAGTTTGATTCCTTTTGGGGAGGTCCATTCATCATCACTGAGTGCAAGGAGCATAATGCTTTTCGGTTGTCAACTCTTGGAGGGATTCCTTGCCTATATCAATTAATGGATTCCACTTGAAGTCTTGTTTTGAAGTTAGTCCTTCCTTGTAAATCTATGTAATTATGTTTCCCTATTTTTCTGTCCCTACTTTCTAGGCTAGTTTTTCCTATTTTTCAAGAAGTGCTCATGCACACTTTTGTCCCTCCTGGTTTCAAGTCTTTCTCTTTGTCAAGAATTTTTTGTGTTCATGAGATGACTCCTATGCCCAATGGATTGTGTCAAGGTCACTGGTTTTCAATGTCTACCAAGCTGACATCCAATAGAAATCACCAAAATGTTACACAAAAATTTCCTATCATACAATTTTTTGACCATAGGTGGAGTGAAATGAGGCTCCCACAAGGGTCAAGCCCAACCTGTTAGGCCATTTTCTATCATAGAAAAATCCTATGAAAAGGCCTATTTCCCTGCAGTGATTCTATGAGTTTGTCCTGCCCTGATGCAACTTATTTTAGCTTGTGCCCAAAATCCACAATGTTTCATGGCTTGTGCCCTTAGCCTCAGGTGGTTTTTCATGACAATATGCTTCAGTCCAGGGTACATGGTCTAATATGAAAAAATCCAAATGAAATGCCCTACCCTAGTTGTGACACAATTTTGGTTTGCGAGCTAAATTTTTGATGTTTTGTGGCTTGCACCCTTAGCATATGATAGTTCTTTAAGTTTCCAAGGTCTAGTTAAAGGTGCATGTTCTGAAATGATACCACCAAGAAGTTATGGTTGTTTTAAGATCAGTAGGAAAGAGCTTGTTTTATGTCACAGGTTTTCAAAAAATTATCTAAATATAAAACCCAGGAGGTTTTCTACTTCTTTGTGTCTTCGCAGCTTATCTCTGATGTCAGCATTTCCTATGTGCATTGCTGCGACTGAGTGGGCCCAGTTCTTCAAGGATGCAATCACTTGATCTCTAGTTTTTCTATCGGTTAAGTTTTTATTCAATGATTGGGTAACTGTGTGTTCGCTATGTCTCTTGTTTCTAGAAATTAAGTGCTTTTCATTCAGTGACCCAGCATTTTCTTCAGTCACATGTTCACGCAACCCTGGCAGTTCATGCCTTAGCCTTCAATGATCTGATGAGCGGCTATGTTTCTTATGGCGGTTAGGACACTTGGCAGGTTAAAGTTCAATTGAGATCAACAATTATCATGATACCGCAAGGAAAAGATTCTCAAGGGTTAATCTTCTCGGCATTACGATAACTGTCTGCTCTTCCAAATGAAGGAAACCAATTGTGCAATGGGTCCGCTGTCAATTATTGCTGAGGTGTCTGCTTTTGATTGGTCATGGGCTTGTGATGTGGAAATTTTTCAGTGGGGCCAGGGTTTTCGTCATCCAGACAAGTTAAAACTCGATCAAGATCGATGATTGTCGCATTACCGCCAAGGAAAAATGCTTGAGAGATAGTCTTCATGGCTATGCAACAACCGTTTGATGAAAAGTTAAGTAAAGTCATGGGTCCAAGGTGCCAGTCATGCTGAGGTGTTCCTTTCTCATTGGTTTCTAACTGATGATGTGGCCGATGACTTTTCAGGGGGCCTTTTGACTGTTGTGGAGAATGATCTAGGCCATTCGATTTGCCGGTAAAGAATGATATTGATGGCCATGTTTTAAACTGAAACCTACTAGCCATTGTTTCAAGTTTAAATATATTTTCTGCAGGGTTTCTTACTGGTTTGTTGCTATTGGTCAAATGTGATGTTGCGAGTAGCTTGGAGTTGATGTTTTTCAGAACGGTTGCAGGTATAAAAATGATGAAGAAGATCTGGGTGGCCGTCGTGTGTTGATTTTTTGTTTCCTAAGGTACCATGTTGGTGGTTTTGCACTGAAGAAGCATTGAAGGGTTAGCACCACTTATGACTATTTATACTTTTAAATTCAAAATATCTATGAATATCTAATCTAGACAGTTATGGCAAACCCAACTTGCAAAGAAGTAGATGGATCGGCCAACCTTCCAGAGGCAGTTATGGTGATGGAATTATGTGCAAGGATAGATATCTGATCGATCAAGATATTTTAATGATGCATTTATGATCAGAAATGACAGAATTAGGATTTTCTATTATTCTATGAAAAATCTATGTAACCCTAATCAAATTTTTGACTCTTTCTTGTGTGCAAGGGAGATGTATATATTAGTTTTTAGAGATCTTAGAGCTAGGAGTTCATGGTTGTAAAAAAGAGAGTTTTCTTTCTTAAGAGCTATTTGTGGCATTTGTTCTTCCCTCTAGCTTTTGCATTTTGTAATCTTTCATTGATTTATCAGATTCAATAGAGGCTTTCTAAGGCATCTTCTCTGCCCTCAAGTCTTTTCCTTGTCTGTATTTCTCTTAATGAGTATAATATACTAGCTTTGTTAGAGAAATCTTGGAGTTCCAGGGCCCTTCTTTCTTTCAGCTTATTTGTGTGCTATTGTGTATGATTTGATTTGAATGATCTTGTGGGTATAACTCAACCCCCTATCACTCTGTCTCATTCCTGTGCCTTTTTTTTTCTGAAGAGAACGTTTGCTTGTAGGTCACAATCTGAGTCTTTTGTTCAAACCCCTTTGTGAAACACTTATGCAAGCCTATTTAGGAAGATTATGTTCTATTAGATCTAAGAGCCTTCATGATAATTTGGTCAATATATTATGTTCATGTCTTTTCGGTGTATCAGCTAGTAGGTAGTTTACTTTCAGTTATTTCTCTTCAGCATTCCTTCTATCCCTTTCCCCTCAAGAATTTACTTTCCTGTCAAGAAGAAAATTAAGATGATTATCCAAGAGGAACTAGCCTAGAACCTAGAAGTTTCATCTCAGTTAGCAAAGGTCCCACAACCTAGAGATGATCCCAAAGTTATACTAGGTTATCAAGACCAAGAGAACTTGAACCAAAGGTGCAAACTTAGTGTATAATAGTAATCTAAATGGATTACCATGGAGACATGAGAAAAGAAGATAAGAAAAGAAAAGTTGCAATGTTCAAGCTCAATTACTCAAACTCTCTTCCAAAATCTCTCTCCAAACCTGTAGCATAAAAATAACATAAAATTTGTATCTCTAAAATCTGGATTTACAAAATCTCCATGCCTAAATGAGAAGGAGATGGCCCCTTATAAAATATTTATAAATGAATGGATGGTCAAGATTAAGAGGCAAAAAGAAATGAGCAATGGTGGAGATTAAATATTGGTTGATTCATGTGCTCAAGATTCTCAAGAGGCAAAATCAATGGACATGGTTAAGAGACAAAAAGATGTGTGGAAGAGATTAAGAGGCAAAAAGAGATTTCACTCATCTTGGAAAGTGTGCATTCAATGTGTACACAAAAAGTCTTTTTCTTTTTATATTTATTTTATTATTTTTATCAAAGTGGTTTCTATTATTTAATTAAAAGATTTTTTATTTATTTAAAAGAGATTTGTTCTTTTAATTAAATGTGGCTTAGGATAAAGTGATTTTATTATTTAATTAAAAAATTTTTTATTTAATTAAAAGGGAGCAGGTTCTCTTAATTAAATAAAACTTAGGATAAAATGATCAAACCTTAGGAAATATTGAAATATTTGAATTAATTATGATTTGATCAAGGAAATTGATCTGAATTGAAAATATTGCAAGGCATTGATTCAGGAAATGATAAATTAATGAATGGGGGCCCAAAGTCTAGGTGACCATTTTATGGTGCATACATTTGCCCTTCTTTGATTAATATGTGATCTTTATGGGAACCCATTTAGTCAAAGAATGAAGTTGAAGTGTGAGATCAATTTGGGATTACAAAATAACCCAGATGTGTGATCGATGGATGGGAACACATCAAGACAAAGATAAGCTAATTGAAAAAGACAAGGCCAACATCCCTATAAATAAATAATTGTCATGTCCCTGATAAGAATCTCAAGAAAGGTTGCCCCAAGTGAAGCAATTGATAGGTTTGATAAAGCTGAATCAAGGATTTGAAGTTTGATAGGTACTACTCCCTCATGATCAAAATTGAAATGAGATAGAGGAGAAACAACGAATTGATAAATTTGATCAAATCAAACTAAAGATAAGGTTCTTGATGTAAGATGAAAGATATAAGGATCACAGAACCAAAGTAGATCATCAAGCATGAAAGATTATGCCCCAAGGTTGAATTAGAAGAAAAGAAGTGGGTGAAAGTGAATGGAAGATAGAAGTTTGGAAGAGGTGAAAAGAAATGAAGAGAAGAAAGAGAATTTTCCTCAAGAAAGAGAATGCCCCAAAATCAATCAACTATTTAAGATAGAAAATTTTGATTGAGATCATGAAAGAAGATAAGGAAATGAAGATCAAAATGTGACCACAGTTGATTAAAAGTCCAAAAGAAAGATGAAGAAAAACCCTCTCAAACTCCTAATGTAGCCTAAAAATGCAAATTAACATGAAGTCTAACAATACAAGCTACATGAAAATGCAAAGGTGTACTTTCAATAGAGCAACTGTAACATAGGATTTTGTGTTCATCATTCATTAGAGAATGTTAAGGAGCTTATTTTCATCATTGGGCCATTATTAATGAACATCAAAAAACCACACAATCATCACTAGTCACAAGCACAACTATGAAGATATGAATGTAATTTATATCGGATTGGAATGTGGAAAGATTCTAACATAAGAATCAAAGACATAAAGGTCAAGATGACTTCGATGTTAGCTTACCCAATTTAATGTAGCAAAACCACACTCGCATCAAGGCATAAATGTCAGGATGACCATAAGAATGGTTGTGCCAAAATACTCAAGGATGATGCCTCAAATCTCTTAAGTGTTTCAAGGGGACAACAAGAGACACTCTATAGTTTCAAGACCACACCCACAAGTAGAAAGAAAAAAAAAAAATTCCCCATGCCCCAAGTCCTCTAGCTATGCATACCAGAGAGACTTATTAGACAAGGATACTAAAAAAAAATCAATAACAGTCAGCACACAAAGAAAAGATCATGACATAGCTCAAGCATTAAGTGTTGTCTCTAAAAATTTAAGTGTGTTAACTGATACTAAGTTCTAAGGATAAGGATTGAATGCTTGCAAGCAGGTAAGATCACATGACAAAACTGGGTAAGACCAAACCAATAAGTGTTGAAAAAAAATTGATGTCAAGGGTTGTGTTGAAAAACATAGTTGGGGTGGTGTTTAAAAACACCATTTGTGAGGTGTCCTAAAGACTAACGCATCCAATACACCAAAGCTAACATAGTTATGCCCCCTAGACAAAGACAAAGACCAATTCCAAACCAAGGCAACAAAGACAAGGCATGATGGAGAAAGGCTAAGTTTCGAGGATGCGTGCTAAGAAACAGGGGTGCAAAGGCCTCAAGTAGCACCCGTTTCCAAGTTTTCACCACTTGAATTTTATAGAAAAAAAAAAATTTCAAGACTTTTTATAATTTTTTTTGTATTTTAGCTACCAAGGCGTCTGTTTCCAGGTTTTCACCAAGGCACTTTTTCTTTTCTTTTTTTTTAATTTTTTGGTATTTTTGGAATATATAATTTTTTTTGGAGATACATTAAAGCACCTATTGCTAAGTTTTCACTAAGATTATCATTTTTTCAGGACATTTTCTAATTTTTAGAATTATTGACAATATGTCATTTTTTTGGAATTTTTTCAGGATCAATAACTATGTACAAAGGATGCCCCCAGATAGAATGGGCACCATGTATAGAACTTATTTAGATGCAAGGCATTGATAGGATTAGGGAGCTTCTCTCCCACTATTATAGACAGTAAATAAGAACCTAACCCAAAATCTGATGTAATGATGTAAGGTGCAAGCCAATTAGGTTCAAATTTTCCCTTTTGATCTCTATGTTGTTGATTCTTAGGATTTTCATGTAGGACAAGATCTCCCACTTGGAATTCTCTAGGGAAAACCTTTTTTGTTGAAGGCTTTGGACATGCGCTTTTGATAAACCCTCATATGGTCAAATGATGCTTGATGTTTCTCATCTAGAAGTTCTAACTCTTGAAGTCTCATGGCATGGTAGTCTTCATCTGTAAATAGACCTTTGAGGGAAACTCTAAGTGAAGGAATCTCAACCTCTAAAGGTAACACTGCTTCAACACCATATGTAAGGACAAAAGGAGTAGCCCAGTAGGAGTACGAATACTCGTTCTATAGGACCAAAAAGTTGGATTTATCTGTAAGTGCCAATCTTTACCATTCTTACAAACTATTCTATGTAGGATTTTAAGAATGGTTTTTTTTATGCCTCTGCTTGATCATTTCCTTGCAGGAAGTAAATGGAGGACCAATGTTGTTTAATCTTGAATTTCTTGTAGAGTTGTTCAAGGTCCTTATTTTTGAACTGGCCTTCGTTGTCAATGATAATCTTGAAAGGCACTCCATATCGACAGATGATATGGTTCAGAATGAATAGAGAGACTGTCTTGCCCGAGGCAACAAAAAGTGGGATAACTTCTACCCATTTAGTGAAATAATCACTAGCAGTGATAATAAACTTGTGTCCACCTGATGAGTTGGGATGAATCTTCCCAACAAGATCAAAGGCCCAGTGCTAAAATAGCCAATGAGATATAGAAGGAATGAGCTCCCTTCTTGGAGAATGTATTAGGTTACCATGTTTTTGACATTTTTCACATGACTTTTCCAAAGCTACTCCATAAATTTGCATCGTAGGCCAGTAGTACCCCGCCCTAAGAAACCTTTAGGCCATGGCAAGACCATTGGAATGTCCCCCACAGATGCCCTCATGGATGTCAACTAACGCTTGGTTGGATTCATCCCTTTTTAAGCATCTAAGAAGTGTTCCATCTATACCCCTCCTATACAAATCACCAGAGATAAGTGAATGGTGAGAGGCATTTTGGGTAAGGTTTCTGCATTTAGATCGGTTAAAGGTTTCAAGTATAATGCCATCACAAAGGTATGATTAAATGGCACCATAATGGGATGACTCACGACCAACAAGGGTACAAATGACATGACTTTCTTGGGAGTCATAGATAGGGTGATGTAGCTCTTCCACCAGGAATTCAAATCTAGATTCATGTTCCCCTAACCGAAGGAGTGAATCAAGTGTAGCCATAGCATCAACTGCTTTGTTTTTTGCTCTAGGGATTTGCTGAAACGTGACAAATGTGAAGTATCATTTTAAGGAATCAACAATTTTCTTGTAAGCTACTAGTTTCTCATTTTTTTTTTGATATTCATCATTGACTTGGTTGACTATCAACTATGAATCCCCATAAATGTGTAACTCTACGATTCTCCATTATATGGCCATCTTAAGTCCATTTGTTAAAGCTTCATACTCAGCAATGTTGTTTGTACATGGGAACCATTACTTGTAAGACTTAGGAATCGTGTAACCATGAGGAGAAACAAACAACACACTATCTCCTAAACCATTTTGCATAAAGGATCCATCAAAGAACATCTTCCATGTTCTTTCAGTCATATACATGAGGTGTTCATCTGGGAAGTCAACTTGAATAGGTGCATTATCTTGTATTGGGAAATCAGCCAATTGATCTGCTATTGCTTGTCCTTTAATTTCTTTATGCTCAATATACTCTATGTCAAACTCTAAAAGGATCATCATCCATTTGGCAAGTCTACCTATGAGGGAAGCCTTACCTAGTAAATACTTGAGAGGATCTATTTTTGCTATGAGGTGTATTGTGTGTGTAAGCATGTAATGTCGCAACTTTTGGGAAGCAAACACCACTACAAGGCAAGCTTTCTCAATGCTGGTGTAGTTAATCTCATATGAAACAAGAGTAATGTAGTATATTGTTCTTTCTTTCCCATGTTCATCAAGTTGATCTAGTAATGCCCCCAAGGAAGATTATGTTGCTAAAATGTATAGAATAAGTGGTTTCCCTGGGATAGGAGGCATTAAAATGGGAGGATTTGACAAGAGTTTCTTGATTTGATCTATGCTCTTTTTACAATCCTCATTCCAGACACATTTGACTCCTTTGTGTAAGTTCTTGTTGAAAGGTTGAGCTCTATCTGCCAACTATGAAATGAATCTCCTTATGGATTGAAGACGTCCTTGAAGACTCCTCATTTGACTAATGTTTCTAGGAGGTGGCATATATATGATTTCTTGAAATTTTTCAAGGTCTACCTCTATTCCTTTTGTTGAAATGATGAATCCTAGTAATTTTCCAGAGGTGACATCAAATGCACACTTTTTAGGATTTAACCTTAGTTGAAATTATTCCATGCGATCTAGAATTACTTCTAAATCATCTAAGTGTATGTCTCTTTTCTTAGACTTGGCCAAGGTGTCATCCACATAATCTTCCATGTTTTAATGCATCATGTCATGAAAAATGGTTGGCATAGCTCATTGATAGGTGGCTCCTACATTTTTTAATCCAAAAGGCATAACGTTCCAACAATAGGTACCCCATGCACAAGTGAATGTAGTCTTTTCTTGATCCTCAAGAGCTATCTTAATCTAATTGTATCCAGAAAAACTATCCGTCAAGGAATAAATCTCATAACCTATAGTCATATCCACTATAATGTCTATATTGGGAAGTGGAATTCATCCTTTGCACATGCTCTATTGACATCTCTAAAATATATGCAAATTTGAATGGATTTGTCATGTTTGGAAACTGGTACAATGTTTGATATCCATTCAGTATAGTCAATAGCTCTTATAAATCCTACACCAAGGAGCTTCTCTTATTCTGCATTGACTAGGAGAGCTATGCAAGGATGCATCTTTCTCAATTTTTGTTTAACTGGTTTGACACCCAGAGCTATGGACAAGTGATGCATGATAAGATTAGTGTCCAACCCTAGCATATCTGAATAAGTCCATGCAAAGTTGATCTTCTTTTTCTATAAGAACTTAGTGTAAGCTTCTTTTTCTCGTGGTGACAAGGACTAAGCCAAGTGTACTATCTGTGGAGCCTCATCTACACCCAAATTGACTATTTGTGTTGGTTCGATAAGCTCTAAAAATATATCTTGAAAGTAGCTAGGGAGATGATCAAGTACCTCATCCTTAGGTGCCTCAAAGAGGTTTTCACCCTTGAATACATCATTTATTTTTACTTTTTTTGGTTCTGATACCACCACACAGTGGTTTTCACCATCATAACTCTTATTCTTTTGATTTTCTTTTCTTTTTATTTTGTGACTAAGGTACTTGATGTCTGGCTCTGTCATGCTGGTAGCCAATTCACTGGTAGAAGAGACTACAGGTTCAATGGCATTCAAGTAACAGGTTATCTCATAATCATTCTAGAATGTTAAGAGATCAGGTTCTTGATAGCATTGGGACCAGTCAATGAGGTTAGGATAAACAAGAGGTAAGTTAATGACTAGTTCAAGGTTGTAAATGTGAATGATATCATCTATGGTGACCGAAGAGTCAGAGTCCATCAAGTATCCTTCTAAGCTACCCAAATCAGGATTCATCCTAACAAGTGAAGAATCATCCACTAAGGCAACATGTGGGTTCAAATCTTCTAATCTTACATGTAACTCGTCGACTACCTTGGGTTGTGAACTATAAGTGTGGATGACATCAAAATCCATGTCAACTATGGAAGGCTCTTAGAAGGAGTCCCATTCATACTCATATGAACTTTTTTCTAAACTTTGACTAGGATGTTTACACCATGAAGGTTTAGGACGTCTTGATGTGGAAGTTCTAATGTCATCAAGGGTAACACCTTCTCTCTGCATCAAATGAACAATATTCTTGTGTTGACATTCTCTGATATGATCTTCTACATCTGATTCATCTTGTTCTAAGGTTTCAACTATCTCATGAGTGACTGGACTATTTGAATCTCCCCAAAGGAGATTAGTGGAAGGGACCCAATCTTCACACATATCTTTCTGATTTGTCAAATTAGGTATGTATTCTGGTTCATCTTCACTATTTGACTCATTAAGGATAGGAGTAGTGTTCTTGTTACAATTCACAAATCCTAGGACAATCGTCTTCTTAGAATTGCATCCAAAAAGATCATGATCAAGGGGTTCAGCTCTAGTATCCAATCTGTGACTAAGAGGGCCATGTCCAGGATAGCCCATATGTTTGACAAAAGTATACCCCCTTTGATAAGCCTTAGGAGAGGGAGAGAAGTTCTCATTGGACATGTATTTCTCTTCTCTATAAATCCAATCTTTAATAGCCACCTCTTCTTTCTCATCTTGAATAGGCACTGAGGTCTCCACAAACGTGCCAAATAAAGTCATGGCTAAAGAGGAAGGTCTCATTTCTTGTGAAGGCTTTCCATAAGGCCTAGGTGAAATTGCTAGTGCTATGAGGGAGTTGAGTTGATACCCCCCCATACCAAGGTCTACTAAATTGAACTTGTCTTTACATTTAGCTAAAGTTGCATTGAAGTCTTCTGCTTCTCTATTGAGGGGAACATGAGCACTCGTTGAAACTGAGTTAATAGATAAAGTGTTATCCCTAGGTATACAAATCTATGTTCCATTGTAGGGGAAATTAACACACTAATGATAGGTAGACAACACTACTTGCATATCATGAATTCACAGTCTACCAAGATATTGTACACAAGGGGGCCTGCGTCAACTATTTGGAACAAAACATCTTTTTCAATAGGGCCAATCCTAACAGGAAGGGAAACCAACCCCTTGGAAATTCTTTCTACCTCATCATAGGCTTTGATAGTTATCTTTTTTCTAGTATCTATGACTTGTTCAGAATAACCCAAAATCTTCAAAAGACTTAAGGAACAAATATTAATCTCAGCACCTCCATCTATAAACACATGCCTAATATGGGTTTTGTAAATCATGACCTCAATATGAAGAGCGAGATTATGTGGGTGGCTCAAAGCTTTATCATCATCCTATGAAAAGGTAAGGTAATGAGGGCTAGCAATATGGTTAACCATGTTCTGGAATTGATCAACATGTAAGTTGTTGGGGACGTTCACTGCGTGCAAAGCATCCTCAAGGACTTGCTTGTGTCTCGGGGTCAACTCTAAGAGCTCAAAGATCAAAATCTGAGTTGGGGTTCTTTGTAACTAATCAAAAAGATTATAGCTCGACTTAGGATTCACTACTGATTTTGAGGTGACATTCTTGGATGCCACTTGCTTTGGTTTACTTGGTTGACTTTAATTGGGTCCTCTAATGACAATGGTACCTTGACTTCATGTGACAACATTGAGATTTTTAGATGACACTCTAGAGTTAGGACCCCTTAGCACCAGGATGGGTTCTTCATCAAAGATAGGAGGAGATTCCATGTCTAGATCACAACCATAGGGATCTTTATTCCTCATCATGTTGGCATTTTCTTCTACAACTTCAAGCATGTTGACAACATTCTCTGCAGTTGTGTAAGTGTAATTGACCTCAGCCTTTCCATTCTTAGGTTTAGAGGTTTCCCCCTTCTCATTCTTGGGCAAAGGTTCTTTGAATGCCTTATGATCGGTGTTAGTGTTCAATACATCTACCTTAAGTTTGCCACTCTCAATGAGATATTGGATGATATGTTTGAGTTTCCAGCAGTTTTCAATATCATGTCCAATGCCATTGTGAAGTTTGTAAAAGGCTTTCTCATCCCACCAATGTGGCTTAACATCAAGTATATAATGCTTTGTGGGATCTTGAGGATGCACAAGGTTGTTGGAAATGAGTGTTTTCAAGACATCCTCATATGAATCACCAAGTTTTGAAAACTGACCTCTCTCTTTCTTAGGCTTATCTTGGTATCTTGGCTTTCTCTCTTGTTGATGAGATGCATTGAGTTTCATGGCTTGAACAACACTAGACAAGTGTAAAATAGCTTGATCTATGTGTTTGGAAGAGTCCACAACTCCATCATTGACCACTTGTTTGTTCCTATTCCAATGTGAGTTTTTCCTTTTATCCTTGTTAGGGTTGTTATTTTGACCATTGTTGTTGTTGTTTCCATGTCTAGTCAAAATTCCTTGCTCTCTCAAAACATCCTCAATCCTACATGTGGTTTCAACCATGGTGTCAAAGGAATAAAAAACCATCTTCCTAACTTCATATCACATTTTGGGAACCAAGTTACTAACAAGGATGTCAATCTTCTCATTTTCAAGGATGGTCCTAGGGTAGCGAGAGCATTGTCGTCTCCACCTTTGCAAGAAAGTGACAAAGGATTCCCCTTGATTTTGTTTTAAATTGCATAAGTCCAACATGGTGATAGATCTTGAAAGGTTGTATGCAAAGTGTTGAACAAATCTATGGACAAGCTCTTTGAAAGTCTTAACGGGGGGAGTTATGTTGGTGAACCGTTCCATCGCTTGAACCTTAAGACTCCTTGGGAATAATCTCATGAGGTATGAGTCATCTTGATGGAACTCAAAACTCATGATATAGAATTGACACATGTGATCATGTGGATCTCCATTACCATCATACTTTTCATATTGAGGGATCTCAACCTTTCGAGGAAAGTCTTTCATGCTCACACTCTTGTCAAAAGGATTAGGAAAAATTGAGTCAAGTGAGAATGAACTCTTGGGTGCCAACATCTTCTCCATCATACTCTTGAGTTTTTTGATCTCCTCTTCTTGAGATGGACCTTACTTCTTAATCTTCTTGTCCACATCAAAGTTTTAGGGGACTCTAGCGCCCTTGTTGATTAAACTCTCTAGGAACTTATCTTTGTTTTGTTCTAAGTATCTCTCCACATACTGCTAGAAGAGTGGTTTTTGTTGTACCTTCATGAAGTCTTGGGAGTTGAGGTCAAAACTCGAGCTACTACCCCCATATTGTGAACCATGGTGAGCATGTTTTGAAGGTTGTATTGAGTTCCTAGGAGGTGTTCGTCTCCTTTAATGATCATGTTGTGAAGTCCTTCCTCTATGGCTAGGAGATCATGAAGGTGTTCTTGAATGTATTCCACTTCGTAGAGTCTTAGGAGGAGTGGATGGAGGAGAGTTGTTTCCACCACCAACACGCATGTTTTTAAATTGATCATTAAGTTGTTGGGTCAAGAGTCTATCTTTCTCTTCTTGGAAGGCTCTCTTTTTTATCTCCAACAAGGCTTGTCTCTCCGACTCTAGGAGTTTAAATCGCTCTTCCTTTTCAGCTTGTTCATCCAAGAAGGCTTTCCTTTCACGCTCAATTATCTTAAGTCTTTCACTAGTGTATCTTGAATTTGTTTTGAGCGGTGAACTTGGTCTTCAATGCCTAAATAAGTCATTGGTGTATGCTACATTGACACAGTCATAAGGTTCATCATCTGGGTTTTCATTTTTTCATTGTTCTTCTTGGTAGGCTCACCTCTTATCCCTTTCAGCCCTTTGATGTGCATCCAGATATCTAGTTGAGATAAGGGATGAGACTGGTCGATTTTCATAAGAGGAACTTCCAAATAGAATGGTATCTCTATGCCTTTCAAATATGTCATCAAGGATTTTATCCATTTCTTCCCTCTCTCGTCGAGTCATTGTGTAACTCATATCCATATCTAAGCGAGAAGATGTTAAGGGTGTACTCAACTCACTAAGGTTACTCTTGGGATCAAACCAAACTTCTGATTTGTTCCTAGGTGATTGATCAAATACCGGTTTGTTTCCCTTACGTTTTTGGCGAGTTTGAACTAAGGGTAATTGGTTAAAGACTACTTGAGGTCACTTTCCTTGATATACTTGGTATCTTGTTGTAACTGACATGCAAGAAAGGGCACTAGGTGATAGGATGACCCTAAGAAATGTTGGTACCAAACTAGGATAGTAAAAGCACTCACTTGTCCAAAAAGAGAGATGATAAGATAGAAATTTTGCAAGACGTGTAAACCAACATTACCAAAGAGGTGCCCAATGAACTGGTGAATACCCTAACATATATGGATCAAGAGGATCATTTACCCAAGTTATATTGATTGAATTTGAATTTGTATGGAAGTGAATGGACAAGAGATTACTAAAACTCTCCAAGTGTGTTATCAAAGGATCCAAAGTTTGATCTTCTCAACAAGGATGATTTCTAGCTCACCGATTCCAAGCAAGGTCACTCATGAAATCAAACATTACTAGTTCAAGAGGTCAAAACGCAAGAATCCAAGGTGCAAATAGGCTTCTAACAGCGAGGTAAGTGACCTGATCTGACCTAGATCAACCAAGGAAGACTGGAAATGAAAGGATAGAAAATCAAGCAAGTTGTAAAAAAGCTAGTTTTTTGACTTGGGAACTCAATTTTTGTTCATTTTAATTGACCAATTAGATGCATTCACAAATTCTTATCATTAATCAGGTACACAAGATAGAAATCAAGGAGTTCAAGAAAATAATTGTCTTCAAACAATGAGCAAGAGACAAAGCAACCTTGCGCATAAATAAGAATAGTGATATAGTATTCTACTCACTAAGGACTCTACTTTTGTATGTTCTCAAAGTGTTTTTCAGTCACGCACATAGTCCTAGAAAATAAAAAATTGGTTACACTATGGTTCGTAGTAATGGTCAACTCTGAAACTCTTGCAATCTCAAGTGGGTGAAATCCAATCCTGGTGCACCGAGGTTTTGACACAATCCAAGAATTTAATCAATTAGGAGCTGCTAAGGAGATCTGACAGCCCAACAAGAGACCACACCTATAGAGATATCTTTCACAAGGACATTTATATAGCGGTTGTTGCTCCACAACAAGAATGGCTAATACCGCTTGAGGTTCTGTCCATGTGGTTTTCCCAATAAAAGGCATGTCCACTACAGTTAACCCTCTCTAACAAGGAATAATCACAATATGGACCACATGGGGACCTAGCTTGGATTCAAGGGTTCTAAGTTTCTGATGTGCCCAAAAGGGAACAGAGCATACTCCTCTAGCCTCTTCACCTCACCAAAACATAGCAAGCAAATTAATTGGCACACTAAGTTGAAATCACCTCACCAAGGTTTGTATGTCAACAACAATGACTACCAATCTCTCTAAATGGGGCCAAGACAGAACGTACCATCAAGTGTTGAAGATTAAACCAAGTAGGACAATGAGATGATAACGAGTCATTCCCTACCTACAAGGGGTTCTATCGTCAAGAAGAGCTTCGCACGTAAGACAAAAAAATGAAGCCCACTCTCTCAAGAATGCCACAAATAGTGTTCATAGGGCCTAATTACTATGTGAAACATATATGCAAGAAAGAAAATCTAGATTCATTCTTTCTTTTAGAGCAAAAATTGAAAATGTGATCTATGAAAGCAAGAAACACTCAAGTCAAACACATGAGAGGTTCATTTTTATTTTCAAAATCCAAATGTTATAGAGATGCAACAAAATACCTCAAGTCCAAAGCAATGCGCTTAGTAGATTTTACCTTATTTTTATTTTTGTTGAGTTTTTATGTACAAGCAAGCCACGAACTCTCCAATAAGCAAGATAAGCAAACAAGCAAACAAGATATGCAACGTATATTCAACTTATGCAAACCCTAGGGTTAGATCTAAAAATCAATTGTTAAGAGCAATAATAACCAAAAAATAATCCAAATGACAACTCATATCATGCATTGAACCATGTGAAAAATAAGTGAATACTCATCACAATTTTTATTTTTTTTTGCATTTGACCTAGTCAACAAGATCTAATTTTTTTGATATGATTTTGACCACAAAAATAGAAATGAAAAACAAAGACCCCTACTAAAAAATAGAGAGATTTCCAAAAATGTAAAAATTTTAGAAAAATTCCTTAATTTGTGCCCTAGGGACCTGATTTATCAAAATAGACCAATTTTCAAAGATTGAATTTTTGAGCCATATTTGTGCATCACAATAAAAAACATAAAAAACATGCAATGTCATCTGTAAAATATTCAGACCTTTTTGAAAATGTAAAAAATTTCAAAAAATACAGAGATTTGCGAATAGAAATAAATTTTTATTGAAAATCATAAAAAAATCATAACTCACAAGAAAATGATCAGAAAAAATTGAGCATCAGACTGAGACATACTATGATGATCCCCCACCTGCAAAAAAAAAATTCAGACCCAAACTCCCAACCAGTTAAAATATATGATCAAATCTTTCAAAAAATCTTAGGTTTTTGTCTTCAAGCAAATCTGCACAAGAGTGGAACTGAAAAACTTGTTTTTCAGTTCCACTCTTGTGTAGATTAGAAAATAACTTCAATAAAATAACCATGTAAATATTAGAAAATCTGAATAAAATGAAAGAAAATCAGGAGCATCAGCCCCATGGCGGGTGCCAAAAATGTGTGCTAAAATAGAGACCACTTTATGAGTCATTATATCCAAGATTGCTCAAGAATAAGGTCCCAAATGGTGACTCATAGCTCTCTATTCATGGAGTGCAAGGGTTTATAATGGAGACCCTCAGTTTAGACATAGTTTGTGCCCATGCAAATACACCATAAAAGGAGAGATTCAAAGAGGAAAAGAAAGAGTGCTAGTCTCCATGATCATCAAATATGCATGCAAATGAAAATGGAAGCTATTCTATATGATAACAATGCATGAAAGAAAACTAATCTATGAAAGGAAATATGCATGCAAGATTATTCTATGAAATGAAATATGAATATAATCTAACATGAAAGTGCAAAAGTAATCTAAATGGATTGCCATGGAGACATGAGAGAAGAAGACAAGAAAAGAGAAGTTGAAATGTTCAAGCTCAATTACTCAAACTCTTTTCCAAAATCGCTCTCCAAACCTGCAACATAAAAATAACATAAAATCTAGATCTAAAAAATCTTCATGCCTAAATGAGAAGGAGAGGGCTCCTTATAAAAAATTTAGAAATGAATGGATGGTCAAAATTAAGAGGCAAAAAGAAATGAGCAATGGTGGAGATTAAATCTTGGTTGATCCATGTGCTCAAGATTCTCAAGAGGCAAAATCAATGGACATGGTTAAGAGGCAAAAAGATGTGTGGAAGAAATTAAGAGGCAAAAGGAAATTTCACTCATCTTGGAAAGTGTGCATTCAATGTGTAGACAAAAAGTTTTTTTCTTTTTTTATTTATTTATTATTTTTAGCAAAGTGGTTTTCATTATTTAATTAAAAGATTTTTTATTTATTTAAAAAAGATTTGTTCTTTTAATTAAATGTGGCTTAGGATAAAGTGATTTTATTATTTAATTAAAAGATTTTTTTATTTAATTAAAAAGGAGCATGTTCTCTTAATTAAATAAAACTTAGGATAAAATGATCAAACCTTAAGAAATATTGAAATATTTGAATTAATTATGATTTGATCAAGGAAATTGATTTGAATTAAAAATATTGCAAGGCATTGATTCAGGAAATGATAAATTGATGAATGGGGGCCCAAAGTCTAAGCAACCATTTTAGGGTGCATACAAAGGAGAGGTCTTAAGGGGATCTAGAATTAATATCATAAAAAATAACTAGTTAATACATGTAACTAATGGACAATAACTATTCTAACTAATAAGAAATCTTAAGGGGATCTAGAATTAATATCATAAAAAATAACTAGTTAATACATGTAACTAATGGACAATAACTATTGTAACTCATTCTAGAACTAACACATGTCATAAGTAATCTAACTAATTTCATCCGTTTTTAGTGTCTTAAGGGGATCTTTAACTAATAAGCAATCTTAAGGGGAGGTCTTAAAGGGATCTAGAATTAATATCATAAAAAATAACTAGTTAATATATGTAACTAATGGACAATAACTATTCTAACTAATAAGAAATCTTAAGGGGAGGTCTTAAGGGGATCTAGAATTAATATCATAAAAAATAACTAGTTAATACATGTAACTAATGGACAATAACTATTCTAAATCATTCTACCAAAAAAAAATATTCTAACTCATTCTATAACTAACACATGTCATAAGTAATCTAACTAATTTCATCATTTTTTAGTGTCTTAAGGGGATCTTTAACTAATAAACAATCTTAAGGGGAGGTCTTAAGGGGATCTAGAATTAATATCATTAAAAATAACTAGTTAATACATGTAATTAATGTACAATAACTATTTTAACTCATTTTAGAACTAACATGTCATAAGTAATCTAACTAATTTCATCAATTTTTAGTGTCTTAAGGGGATCTTTAACTAATAAGCAATCGTAAGGGGAGGTCTTAAGGGGATCTAGAATTAATATCATAAAAAATAACTAGTTAATACATGTAACTAATGGACAATAACTATTCTAACTAATAAGCAATCTTAAGGGGAGGTCTTAAGGGGAAGTCTTAAGGGGATCTAGAATTAATATCATAAAAAATAACTAGTTAATACATGTAACCAATGAAAAACAAGTATCATAAAAATCATTGAATAATCAAAGCATACATAAAATCTTTAACTAATATGCAATCTATAAAAATCATTGAATAATCAAAGTATACATATAAAACCATATATATATATATATATATATATATATATATATATATATAATTAATTCCATATATTAAAACCATTGAACCATCAAATAGGTCTATCATATATCAACAAATTATAGTCCATCATATGTTTAAATATATAAACAAAGTATAGTCAATTTAATCCAGAGATATTAAGTAGGTCCTAACACATAAAATAGGTATACATATTATACTTTTTAGACCAACTCAAGTAGTTCAGACCTTTCATGGAGAACATGTAATATTCTCTCATGATCCTCACTATCTAGTCTCCACTTACGATATCCACGTTGAGATTTAACTGAATGGAGACAAATGGATGTGGCAACTATTAGGTGACTATATTGAAACACCTTATTGTCTGATTGGTAATCAACAAAGTGAATACCATGTTGAATTACTTTGATTTTCTTGAAATATGTTCCCTCTAAAACAACTGAACCTGCAGGTCATAAATTTTAACAATATAAATTTAAACAAACTAAATTTGAAATTTGTTAAAAGGTTGAAATTTAAAATTTATAAATTGAGTTCAATATATTGATGTAAAGCATCTACAAACCTATGGGGAACAAAATTTCATCACTTTCTTTAGGTTCAAGTAACTTTATCCTCTCTACCGTACAATGTAGTAAATAATAACCAACTCCTACATTTCCACGCTCAGCAATCACTGCAAAGACATCTCCTGCATAGTAAATTTATATATACATGTGTGAGATCTTAAAATTTACTTAGTTCAATCTATAGATCTATCTATCTATCTATACATACAGCTCAATGGACCATATAATGTGAAATATATATACTTACCAATTTTGACCAATCTTAAGATATGATCGTAATCAGTAAAAATCAAAAGGACATCATCGAAGTTTTCATCTTCATCTCTATCAAATGTATCAGTAAAAACTAGTGGCACTAGATTCTATGCACCTACATATACATAGTCTTGATTGATGCAATCCTCATAATTGTCAGAAATGTAGTGACAACAAAAGCATGAGTAGTCCCTAGTGTTCAACGTCCAATTGCGACAATTCATACTCATAACTGAATGCAAAGATCACGTCTTTTCTATCCTATTATAACCATGCATAATTTTTCTATCCACACCTGAACAAATGCATATATAATACATTCTATAAATATAATTTGAATAAAGAATACATAAAAAATTTAAAAACTTTCAAATAATTTCAAAATGTGTGCATACCTTTTATCTCCCAAAATTTTCTATGTGGCACCACTTGAGTCAATCTTGATGACGTTTCATTCTCATTTGGTGTGAAATGTGTCTTGTACCATTCAACCACATCATGTACATTTTTTATATGAACTCCCTTATAATTCATTTGATACTTTCGTATAGCACGTTTGATGCAAGGTCTAGCATCATCATGTTCATTTTTTCCATGTCCACTCTCAAAGAAACTTCAGACATGTGGTATTTTTTCATTACAATGATATCTACATAGTGCATAAAATGGTTTCAATGATTTGAATTGTATAGCACATCCATCTAACCAAATATAATGTTTATCAATTTTTATACCTCTTTCTTTCAAATTTGCAAAAAACATCTTGAAGCAGTGTTCTACATAATGAATGCCATGCTCTCTATCATCACTTATATAAAAATGATATTCATTTTTGATGACTCATGCTTTAAATGTGCTCTGAATACCAGCCAAATCTAATTGTGTGTGTCGATAACACACATGTACCATAATAGTAATTTTTTCTAAAAAATAATATTATGATTGAATTGCCTTTTGATGAACAAAAGAATAATTTTCTACAAAATCAACAACTGATACAATAGTTCCAAGTGGAAAATTGTTTCTCAGTGTTTGGAATTGTTGTGCTTGCCACTTTGGAAAAAAAGCATGATGAATGTAGGGTTGAATCAATTTTTTAAAATTTTCCATAAATACTCCAACATTTATCTCCTCTTCAACATATTCTAACCTTTTGGATTCTTTCCCAAATTTTGTTTCATTCTTTACATATTTGTAACTCTTGCAATTTACCATCTTTGTTACATCAATATTTTTATTTTTCAAAGGAAAAAAAGACAAATCAACACATGTTTGACATATTTTTTTTATGCAATTTATTTGTCCAGCTAAATCATCTCTTTTGTCATATAAAATGGATGAGATGAACTCACTTCGTCTAGTAGGAGCATTTTCAAAACCATAAGTGTCTTCTACAAACTTTCAAAAAATCTGATAGTGGAGATCAAATTCAATATGATAACAACAACAACAAGTTTCAAACACTTTGTTTGTCCTAATATAATATGGCTTCAATCTTTCAAACAATGTTTGCCCAATCTTTATATTAGGATTTGAACTACAAAATGACACATACATTTCATGTTGTGGTGTGTCTAACCAATGTTTCGTATGATATTCATATTGATTAGCTGAAATTTTATGTCTGATAACATCTCTACTATTTGATGAAGGACGTGTATTATCATTTCAAAATAATGTGACCAAATTTTTGATTCCTTCATCAATCCTATCAGAACGAGGAGCTCTACACATGATTGCCCAATTTCCTTCCAAGGTGCTATCATCCAAAAGTATTCTCCTATTAACATATCGTGATATTGTTTTCCTATTAAAATCAAACTGAGATGAAACTAAAGATATCTATCTTTTTCAAAGCATAGTGTTACCTACAATGGATGTCAACATAAATTTTCTTGTAACATGGTCTTATCTTTAGTTCGAGATCGCTTCCCTACCTAGTTCAAACCTTTCCTAAGATTTTCAATCATATCAATTTGCATGTCAACAACTTTTCTCTTCTTTGATGTGTCTATACCCAATAATTTTAATGCCCCTTCCAACTTTTTGTTTATAAGTACAACTAAAAGCAATTGGGCTTGTTCAAGTGTTTCAAAATTATCAAATTTAGCCAATATTTCTCTTTCTATCATATTCATTGATCTCTTCTTAGCAAGAATTAAGGGTTGAACATTAGCAAGTGATCTCAAATTCTCCACATCCATTGTAAGTAAATAATCTAAGTTTCTATAATTAATATTTCTCTTTACAGTTTGAGCTAAATTTAAAAGTTCATCCATACTAGTAGGAGCATGTGATCTTGACCTTTCTCCAACATCAATTGCTTGAGCTTCCGTAGAGAGTGATCCCGACCCTTCTTCAATGTGCAATTCTTTGACTTGACTTGACCCTCCTACTTCAGCTTGTCTTTCATCTTTTTTAGTTTTATGATAATATGTCAATGCATCTTCACAATTTTTTTGTTCAGTATTAGGTGACCTTTTTCTAGCAGATTTACTTTGTCTTCCCTTCTTGTTCCCCATTTCTTCTCTCCAAAAAATATATTCCACATGATCACCAATAAAAATTCTCTTCTTCAAAAAATACTTTGATCTAATATTTCTCCTCTCCAAAATTATGCCTTTGAAAAAATAGAAATAACAATCCTCCTCCAAAAAATGCCTTTGTAAAAATTGATCAATAATAGAAAAAATAATAGAAAAAGAGAATTAATTTATTGCAATTCATTATAAAATAGAAACAAAATATTTTTGTTTTATACCATTCTAAATTTTTTTACAAAACAAATTCATCACTAGCCAATTGACTTTGCTCGAAGTACCCTTGGAAAAATTCCAACGGGGTGTTTCTTCGCCATAATTTTCACTTTGGGGTCTTCGCGCGAAGACCCTTTGCACGAGGCCTCTCAAGTCTCTTCAGGAGAAGGAGGCCTTCGCACAAAGACCCCTAAACTGAAATTTTTCCCTCAAAAAAAAAGTGAACTACAAAAAAATTATCTTTCGAGGCCTAGGACAAGGACCAAACAAGATAGTTTTTTCAAAAATACGATGTCAAATGATGCTATTTGGAACAAGCTTTCTAATGAATATAATTTTAATACATATTGAGTTCATTATCACTTTTAAATATTACTTTAACTAAACATAGGTTGTTTGGTCATTCAACAACCTGTCTCTTCAAAACTTCGAGAAAAATAGTAAATTATAAAAAATATGTAGGAAAAGAGTATTTGTATTACCTTTCTATGAAAGAAAGAAAAAATGAATTTCGATATACAGAGATCAAGTTAGAGCGATCCAAGTGACCTTATGTCTAAATTACAGTTATTGTCACTTTATAACTTAATAAACTATAAAATATTGACCCAAAATGAATAAAACAAATTGCATCCTTTAGATATTGAAGTTACAAATATAATATCAAAATAATTACATCATTATCATATTTTTAAAAAAAGTTATTCTGATCCAAGTGACAGTAACTCCTTAAAAACATAATTTTTTCACGCAAACCACTTTTCGAAAGAGAAGGAAAAATGAATTTAAATGAATTTTTTTTTAAAATATATATTTAGAAACTAGAAAGAAAATTCTAAAAGACTCTAGTTTACATCATCTTCAAATTTCTAATAGTTTTGTGGCAATAGGTGTTCGAAAGTGAAGTTTTTTATCAGAATGTTAATTTTCGTGTCAAAGTTGGCCAAAAAGTGGGACACACTATTGTGGGACCACCCTGACATTGTAAAGATGACATGGTTTGAGAAAGAGTATTGATAGTAGATTTAGTGGAGATGTAACGCCCTACTGAGGAGCTTGAGAGGATGAAACTAATCTAACCAAATTAATGGTGTAAAATATTTTTATTTTAAGAACTACAATTGCATATAATTTAAACCACACTTACAAATTCTATTCTAACATTAAGTTCAATATGAAATTCTACTAAGTTCATGATGTGAAAGTGGATATAAAGAATACCTTACAATATAAATGATCATTAAACATAAATGGGAATTAATTCATAATTTAATCCTAGGTCCTCATTTCCTTTTGTAATGTGACTACTTAAGTAACACATCTATAACCTTTCTAACCATCTACATACATCAATAGATTATACCATAAGACTCAAAAACAATATGTTCTTTAATTTTGAGTTCATTTTATAGCACCAAACTCAAATATTCCTAGATTCTTTCTTTCACCATAACATTGACATAATCCCATAGTTCACTAGCTCTAACCATCATTTAATGATCTATCATTACATCTTCATGCAATGATTACAACTTACATTATCCTCTACTATTACATTATTTCAACATTACATCTATGTCATCATATAATCACATAACGTAACCAATTTTAGTTAACATTCTATCTAACTAAAATATATTATTCGCTTTACATAATCAAATTCTTCACCCAAAACATTTACAATAACATCCTATACTACAATTACACAATTCATCTTTGAAAATACATCATTATGTCTACAATTACATCATTCTCATATAAGGAGTATACATATTACATCAACATACACAAGAATACAATATTACATGGAATGATATCATATACCAAATGAAGATTAGTAATGCAACAAGAATGAAAGAATTATATGATGTTCCCATCAAAATAAGATTTAATAATAAACGAAAATTAAATAATAAAATTTTTAATGATATTAAAATATAGAATAAATAAGTAATAATAATAATAATAATAATAATGATGATGATGATAATAAAATAAATAAATATGATAATATAGTTGATACAATTATAATATAAATATCAAATATAATCATATATATTATATATTATCGTAATATATCTATATTTTACCAATTTAATTAATAGTTATATTATGTATTATAGTAAAATTTAAAATATAATATACAAATGGCATACTGAAATACAATGACTATTCAAGGGCCCGTTTGGTAGTGGACCATTTCCAGCATTTGCCTGGAATTGGCATTTGTTATTGCCCATTTCGTCAAATCCTCAGTTTGGCAGTGCAATATGAAAATGGAATAGGAATGTGTTAATGGTCATTTTGGTTCAAAATGAGCATTAACATGTGGAATTGGCATTTGAAATTGGAATTTGAATGGAGGGAAAGCAAATTTTTAAATTTTTCATGTGTACACTTAATTTTTTAATTTTTTATTTGTGTGGGGGGATTTAATTTATTTTTTTATTTATCTGGGTGGTTTGTCACTTTGTTGTTTATTCAAATTTTTTCGAAAAAAATTCAAATTTTTTGCTGAATTTTTTTTCGATTTTTTTGACAAATTTTTTTTCAATTTTTTTTTTTTAAAATAATTTTTTATTTTTTTGAATTTATTTTCTAAATTTTTAATTGAATTTTTTTCAAATTTTGGTTGCAGTGATTGTAACTTGGTTGCCTGCCACCAACTTTGGCTGCCTAAAATAGTCGATTACATTTTAAATTCAATTCCATTAATAAAAATGAATTATTAAATTTTAAAAAATTAAAACAATTAAAAAAATAATTAAAAAAAATCATACTCAAATTCCAATTCCAGTTTCAAAAAGTGGAACCAAACGGTCGAGACATAATTCAGAAATGAAAAACCGGATTATCAAATCCATGATTTGACCATTTTCAACATTTGATCAAATTCATCATTTCCTAATTCCCGCTACCAAACAGGGTAAGGAAAGTCATTAACACCACTGCCCGTCATCATCAATATTCTCGAGATAACTATGATGTCAAAGATAGTATGAAGACTAGGATCAGCAGGCATGATATTGATGCCATCGGTTATTTATTAAAACTCATATCACATTTGATTTCCCATCAAGTTGTCACCAAGCCTATTATCAGCTAGTCAGCGGCAGTTTATGAAGTATGTGAAGCTGTGACTATGTCCATAAAGGAAGTTTGCAATGGAGAAATTTAACAGTGACTAGGACATAAAATCATATATGACGGAGATAATAACAAGAAACATGAGAATAGCCACTATCTATTAGGGGTTATTAAAGGAAACGATTGCATGAACATTTATAAGATACATGACCTGTAAGAATAATTTGAGTAGCATCGATTAATGCTACAACAACAACAGGAAGAAATGACTCCTCTTCATCATATGGTCAAATGATGCTCGAGAATATCAAATTAACTCGTTGATGCTTGGTTATAACCGAGTAAAGGACAAGGAGAGACAACACCAAATATTGAAGTGATATGTTAGTGATCAAGGGATAATATCAACTATGGTGAAAGCAGATTAAGACTGATATCAATTAGTCAACAATATTTATGATTAGCAGTGGATAAACATATTGCTATATATCAATTACATACATTAGCGATTTGTCTTGAGGAATCACAATTTAGACTAATGGTAACTGTCGATAATGGAAGTGTTATGAAATCATGGGACGATGCTATTCAAACACAATCAGTTATAAAACAATGACAATTATAGATTATCATAAGGAAGCAGTTAGTAATAGTGAATTGAATATGGTGAGGTGCAATGTTAAGGATTAATTAGTCATTATCAAACATGTATATTCTCCATAAGATGCATCCATTCAATGTCTAAGATATTTAATGAATATTAAAATCATTTCTTGGATCATCGAACACATTTCTTCTTATATACATTTCTAGTATTTGGTCTCCTTAAGAAAATCTCCCCTTAACAAATTAGGGGCATATTGATAGAAAGACATTAGACACGAAACTCATTGTTGAGCACAAGCATCACATTGAAAATCTGGGATATCATATATCATTTATAGAAACAATATATAAGTTGTATGTTAACACTGTCATATCAGACATCCCACCCATTGCTAAAGCAATATTATCAATTGCAAAACCCTTATTGTTTATATCAGACCAACATCATTGTATTATTACTATAAGAGACAAAGAATATCATATCTCATAAAAGTATGATATGTTGGGGTAATTGTCTCAACTTTTGGAGTTAGCCAAGAAGGGGACATTACAAATTGGAACAAGGATCCATCCACATAATTATTAATAATCATAGGACCTTGATGGAGAATGATCACTACCACCCGACCACATGGAACCCGCAGGCAAACTCCCACCATGCTAAGGAGGTAGACACAAGCCCTACACATAAAAAGAAAACTATCTAGAAAATAAGTGATCAATCTCCAAATACATCAAGCAAATGCAAGAAACCATAAAATAGGACAAAGGCCACTAGAGGTACAGACACAAATCCAAATTGGAAGAGATTCTAGGTTGCACATAGGATGAGTGTCATCGCATAGCATCCTTCTTGGTTTACCATGGTCTCATCATTCTGGACCCCAACCCCTAGGTGAGACTTATATGGAAATGAACTATGTTTTCACGAGGACAAGAAAGTTTGATCATGCCAGTCTTAATAGGAATCTTCTCCCACTCCCATCCTTATCTTGTACTAGCATCAATGCATGGGTGAGGCACCATTATTATCTTGATTAATGTTTTACCCCAATTCATTTTATTATGTTCACTTAATTATAAAGCTCATCAATGGATTACCCTAGACTGGCCACTTTAGGGCTCCAACCCTCATTGAGAGCCACTCAACCTATCATACACCTAGGTTCTCTAACCCTTATTCTAACATGAAATAACAGAATCATACATGAATTACAGAATCATACATGAATTGCATAATCATACATGAATTACATACAATATCAAGATCCCCATAAAACATTTAGAATCACTTAATCTAGTTTAGAGAACACATACATTACCCTTTTCACATGAACAAGCCCTAAACCCTAATCAAGAATCATAATAGAATGATATCAAAATAATAGAATAAAATATCATTTAATCACATAAATCAAACATAATAATTCTCGTATAAACAAGCCCTACTGCCTTTGGTATGCACTAGAAACCCATATTTTTCCAATATCCAAGCAAAGGGCATTCAATGCACTTATCTAGCCAAGCTACATAATTGCAAGATTGTGCTACATAGTTGAATAGTCTTTATATACAATTGAAACATTCTAAGATACAATTGCTAGTTCTGTAATGAATTTTCCTTTGTAAAATCAGGAAAAATGATGCATAGGACAGTTTGGGATAGATGGATGCAATCAGGCATTAATTGAGCCCTAGAAACAAAATTATAGAGAGACCCACTTGATATCTCTTAGTTTCCTCTCCAAAAACTCAATCAATTAAAACCCTATACTTATAAAAATGAATTCAATAAATAGATCTACAAAATAGGTTCATTGAAAAAGTAGAAAAAAAACACAGTAATTTGTAACAAAATCACGCATACACTTTCAAATCTTCTTTGAAATTTAGAATACATGCTTAACATGTGATATTTACACTTAAAAACTATTTCTAATTCAATAAACAAGAATGCATAACAAATTTGCAAACCATACCTCCAATCCTATAGAGAAAACAAGGAGAAGAGAGAAAGAAAGGTGCAAACATGAAGAGATCCAACATTCCAGTGTACAACCACAACAACCTAAATCTGAAAACCTCAACAAAATTTCAAACTAATGCATCTCCAAACCAATGTCAACTATTCTCCAACATTCCAATGCAATCAAACTCCATTGTCCACAACAAACATCAAACAATCCTCAAGAATTAATCAAAGGAACTCTCAATCAATTTTAAGAAAAATGCCTCCTCTCTATACAACATCCATCCCCCCAAAATAAAAGATAAATCCAAACAAATAGACTTCCCAAAAGTTGTGTGGGAAGAGAAACATGTTCACAACTAATGGGAATTACAAAATGACTCTAATATTCATATACTCATAAAAATATTTCTCACTCAATTAAATTTTAATATTAATATGTACATTTATGCACACATATATGCATGCATATCTATTAACCATATAATATACATTTATACTTTATGCACTATATATATATATATATATATATATATATATATATATATATATATATATATATATATATATATATATATATATATATATATATATATATATATATATATATATATATATATATATATATATAAAGTGGAGTCAATGCCTACTACTTACAAAACTATATCACAAAGACAAAGCAGATATACATATATCGCATATCAAACAGTAACAGACAATGAAAGGGAAACAAAAAATCATGTGGGCCTCACAAGTGAATGGCACAACTTCGTATGCCATCATATAAACATCATAAGCACAAGGCATGGTCATCAGATAATCATAATAAAAAATACAAACATAAGAAATAATTATATCAATGTCCTTGTATCTATCTAAATCATAAATCATCTAATGACATAGTCATAAAGTCCTATCAAAATATCATAAATAGTTCACCACAACCATAATGTCTGAAAAGTCCTAACCACACACACACCAAGATCCATAACCATAAGCCATAACCAATGTACTTAACAACATCAATATGTCCATAGATATAGGTCATTAACAGCATCATCAAGTGTTGAGATATTAAGTCGACATAAATAATTCCTAGAATAGATTAGATAAGTAACTCTACATACACACTTCAGGTAGTATCACACTCATAGAAGAAAAAAGGAAGACATAAAGAGTCATACAATATTAGATAGACTTAACTAAATAGCATCTAAGTATAAACTCATGGTTGCAATACCTGATTGATTGAGTTATGTTAGAGAGGTATTAAATTATCTCACCTTAAGATTTCTCTTACTCTTGAAAGTTAACAAAGTTTAAGATGGAAACACATCACACACTAGTCCTAAACATCATTTAATAAATATCATAGACAAATTTGTCCTAGAATTTATGCAAGGATACAAAACAAAACAATCTTCATAAAAGTTGTTAGGCTTAGAACATACAAAATATATCCTTCTATACTCATTTTCCTACTCACTAGTATAAATTTAGCTTTGGTCCAAACAAAATCACACATGAAAACTTTCCTTTCACAAGAAAATCAAAGTTATGCATACTAGCATCTATCATTATATAGATCAATTTTTCATGAAAATAGGTTAGCCAACAACATACTAAATCAAGATTCACTTATTCAAAGTCACTATTATCTTATATTTTAACTAATTCATAGATAGCGGGTACACCAATTCACTCAATTTCACTCAAAAGTACCACCATTTCATTAGCATGTAAGCAAATATAGGTAAGTTGAGTCACTTGATTTTCTTAAAAGAATCAAAATTTTCAAATATTAATTCATTTCAAAGAAACATTCATCCATGATACCATTCCCAAATCTATTTAGTTTCAATAGATAGAAAAAAAAAAAAAGCTCGTGAAACATGATGATATTTGTATTAACAATCCATGATGATATACTCTATCTCAAGTATGTAGTAATGAACAACATTAGATATACATTTAGACAACATGTCAGTTCACATCATAGCGATTATATATCACAAGGCTCAAGAGTGTTCACATCTCTTGGACATGCTTAAGCACTCCAGGGTATAATATGTAGATCTCATCTGGAACCAAGGTCCAAAATCCATGTTCCTAACCTAAATCTCACTTAGTGACTTGATGACATAGAACCAGACACATATAGTGTGACCCCCTATACAATACCATGGTCACTATCTCTTATTTACATAAGGTGTTTAGTCTCTAAGGAATAGGCACCACACATAGGGGAGTAGTGGGTCCTAGCTACATAACAGCCTCACATACCCCCATTCTCAAGAGTTCCCTACATCTACTTCATCGCACACACTCACCAAGTCTTCCTCATACATTCTTGGTGAAGAAACACATCACAACACATGACTAGCATTTGAAAATACCAAGGATAAAATTAGTTTATCCACCCAGATACATAAATAAAAGAGAGATAAGGAAGTTAATTATCAATTTCCAAAAATAAATTGTATCGTCTTAAAAGTTAGCACCCATTAATTTGGAAGGTCAAAGACCTTTTTAGGCCCCATTTTAGTGGTCTCCTAGAACATGGATGAATTTATGCTTGATTGTCCACTTTTTCCTCAATTTTTGTCTGTTGTTGTCTGTTCCTTTTTCACCCTCGAGATCTTGGAGTTTTTCTCATGGATTGTGCCTCCTGGGGTATAGGTCGACCTCAACCTATACTTGGAGTACAGGTTGAGATCGACCTATACCCCAGGAGGCACAATCCATGAGAAAAACTCTAGGATCTCGAGGGTGCAAAATGAACAGACAGATATGGACTTGGTTTCACGGGATCGCAAGCCCATTTCGGATTTTTTCATACTTTCCCGCCCAATGCAGTCAGCCCTTTTGATTATGATGCCCAAAATCGGTATAAAATGAGGCCTACTAACTTCATTTGATCATCCACAAGTTTTATATGCAATCTACGCATGCCCAAAGTGATTCATACTTTAATTTACAAGCAAGATATTAAGTTCAAGGTGCATTCAGGGAGTTCAGGAAAAGAAAGAAAGGATTCATTGGAGGCACTCATTTAATTCAATCAAGCAAGCATTTCCTTCCATAGATCTAGCTTCTTTCTTCAAGGAGACAATGGAGTTGGCCATCAAGGGAGGAGATCTACATTCATCAACATTGCACAAACATTCAAGCATTTGAGCATACTTACATCCATGGTCTATGATTTGGCACTTGTAAATCTATTGCATTTGTGAAGACATCCTACATTCTACATCAACATACACACGAGCATTCATACATCTTTGTGGTTAGCAGATTCGAATCCATCCATAAAGGTTTGACAAGCAAGGTGAATATTTACATTTGTATTGCTTTTACATGCTCTTATTTCAATTTAAGGTTAATTCCTAAATTGGGGCTTAACCGAGGCAAGCCCCTCCCTCCAACAAATTTCCATTTTTCTTGTGTAGGAGAAAATTTGTAGGTTTGTTAGGTTTTTGGGATTGGATTTCATAGATCTAGGGTTACAGTTTCTGTCAGACATTCAAATTTCATATATTTGGACAGTGCAGGTACAAGTCGACATTAACCTGTACCAAAGTCAACATGTACCCAAGAAGTCAACGTGTTCCTAGAGCCTTCAAAATTTCACAGTCAACATTTTCCATCTTGCTAGTTCTGGATCCAATGCGGTTTCAGTTTATGTTACAATTTGATAGTGCATTTTCAGATCTAATCTTGTGACCTCTACTAGCCCTCAAGGTGAGTTCAATTTCCCTCTTTGTCATTTCATAGCACTTACTTTAAGATATCAGATGAGGTCTTTTTATGTTCTTGGTTGTTACATGTGCTTCTCTTTTACTTCTATTGGCATTAATCAATCAATCAATTGCACTAAAGGGAAAGAACAATCAAACAAGAAAGAGTCCTTAAGTATACGCCCTTTAAAGGACTTGAAATTTGCATTAGCACCCCTACATCCATTTGGGTTGTATTAATCTAATTCCGGTCCTCTTAAAGGTTATATTTGTGGATCCCTCTTTCTCTTTCCCTAATGTGCATAAAAGACTTGGTGAAATAGCCTTTACATCCATCATATCAATCAATCATCTTTCTTTTATGTTACATTTTTGTGAACCTGACTTGTTACATGTTGATTTATCCTTTTGATTGGGTAGTTAGATTTCCTTCATATTATTGTGTGTTCACCTTCATCATAGATTTTGGTGAACCTGACTCTTTCATGCTTTGCACCTTTTAACTAGGTAGTTAGATTTTCTTGCATCTTCACATTGCATACATAGGTTTATATCTTTTGCTTTGTGTGCATTATATAGTTCACTACATTTTTCCTTGCATTCCTTTGCATCTCTTTGTGTATGAGCTTTATCGCTTTGAGTCCAACTTATAGCATTTTGATTAGAAGAAGTTGTAGTCGGGTGACCCCAGAATAGTGGGTTACACTTTTTTAGACATGTTGATTTTTGTTGAAATAACACATTTTTAATAAAATATGATGATTTAAGCCTCGATAGGTTCTATTTGAAGGAACTGGTTACAAATGATTAGCTGAAATTCTCTTAGATAAAAAAAAATATTGATATAACAGCTATACTCCTCATTCATACCTATAATGGAGTCTCCTTCGTACCTATTAAAATGCTGACAAAAAATCACTTCGACTTTATCTTTTGGTAACTCAAATGAATCCATTTGAAAAACCTATCTATGTAGTAAGGTACTACTGAGAAAAAATTTTCCAATGATTATAATGTTAATATATATTAAGTTTATCATGACTTTGTATTTTTAGTTTTACTAAACATAGATATTTCACCATATGTTTACCTCTATGTTTGACGCTTATGGAAAAATAGTAAATGAGAGAAAAAAAAAATTCTAAAAAATATCTATGCCCTAGGTATTGAAGTTCTCTTTCTATCAAAAAAAGTAAAAATAAAATTGGACAAATACACGACAAGTTATAAGTTATGTAGTCAAGGTATGTCAAAATTACGGTTTAGTCAACTTTAAACATTAATCAAATATGCAGTAATTGTGATAATGTCATAAAACCAATTGCATGCCCTCTATATGGATGTTACAAAACTAAATTCAAAAGAATCACATTGATATCTATTTTAGAAAAAAAGTTATGCTCTATGAAAATAATGTAACTATTTGAAAATGACATTTTAGAAACATACTAGTTTTTGTGGGAGAAAGAAAAAACCATTCAAATAAATTCAAAAATAAAAATAAAAAATATATTTAGAATCTAAACACAAGATCCTAAAAGACTCTAATTTACTTTATCTTCCAATTTCAAATGGTTTAACAACAATATGCATCTAAATTTGAATTGTTTTGTCAAAATGTAGAGCTTAGTGTTCATTTAGTCAAAAAAGTGTAACCCACTATTGTGAGTTCACCTAGGCTCATGGGTTTCTTTGATCCTGAACCATCCTTCTTTCCTAGGAATCTTGATGAAACCAACATGCTCCCTCATGATCCTAATCCTATAACGGAGAACAACTCTTCTCATTCTTCCCATGATGAAGATGAAGCCTTAAGAGTTCCTCCTCAAATTGACAAACTCACTCAAGAATTTGAAAAAATGGAACATTGGTTAGCTCAAGAGAATCATAGAGTCAAGACTATTTTAGCCTTAGAAGCCTTAAGGAAACTTTCTCGTAATGATCAACATAGTGTTAACCTTTTGCATAGTATTTCCTATCTTATGGATTCCAATGTCAAATCTCTTTCCGAATGTGCTGAAGAATTAGGCTATGTTCCATCTACTACACATGTTGAAACCTATTTGCCCATTTCTACTTCCATTCCTAGCATTTCCACTTATGCTCCACCACTTATCACAACTTCAATTCAATCTTCAAATCCTACACATGTGAGTCTTCCTAATCCTACTCTTCCATCACTCCCCATGAGTGTTCCATGTGTTTCATTGCCTACATCGGTGCCCTCCTATCATAGTGTATCATTTTCATATTCCAATATCCCTTCTACTAGTGCTCCTAATGTGATTCATGCTTCTTCACACATTCCTTCCACTTCCAATAATAACATTCCTAACATTTCCAACATTTTTCCTCTTGTTTCTTCTACCACCATTAATAGCCTAGCTCAAACCATCTCTTCCTTGCAACAACTTACTTCCGTGACTCAATCCAAATTCAACATTCCTACATGTGACATTGCCAATCCTTTTGTCCTTAGATATTATCTGAGTCGTTATCCCTCAAAACATTGAGATCCCTCGTCTTGAGACTTATAATGGTAAGGGTGATCTTGTGACTCATGTTAAAATGTTCCATACCTTGTGTAGTGATTTTGCTCACGACCATAGGTTCATGACTAAGTTGTTCACTAGGACCTTTCGAGATAAAGATTTGCAATGGTATTGTTCCTTGCCTCCATATTCCATTGATTCCTTTTAGAACCTTGCTAATGCTTTTATTCAACAATTTTAAATTAATATTTGTCCTCAAGTTTTTTTGACTGATTTAATGCATTTGTAAACAAGGTGTTAAAGAAAAAGTTAGTGACTGTATTGGTAGATTTAAACATTTGCATGCTCAAATTTCTTATCATGTGTGTGATGTTGATATACAATGCATATTTCTTTCTAATTTTTAAAAAGACGTTAGAGATAAGATTCTTCTTACTAAGTTTTCTTCCTTTTCACAATTATGTGCAATGCTTCATCATTATCAACTACAAGTGATTCAATTTGAGAGCAACACTCCTATGGCTCTTGTTACTATTGATAAGAGTAATGTCACCTCTCATCCTAACAAGTTTCATAAGCCCAAAAAAAACCATCCAATGCAGTTGATGAACAGGTGGCAACAACATCCAAAGGTATGCCTCCTTTGTCCTCTACCTTTAGACCTTCTCATAATTTTACTCCATTGTCTGAATCTTCACATAATGTGATGACGAAGTTAGTAAATGCTAACATTATTAAGCTTCCTCCTATTAAACCAATCGATCCAAACAAACCTCTTCCCCAAACCTTTGATTCTAAAGCCTTTTGTCAATACCATCATCAACCTAGTCATGATATTGAAAAATGTTATTCTTTGAAGAATGTTATCCAAGATATTATTGATTTGAATGTTATTTCTGTTGATGTTAACATTAATCATGGAAACAAATCAGTTGCACCTCCTAATCAGAATTTGCAAATATACACTAATCCATTGCCATCTCATTCAACCAATACTATTGTGCAACCGTCTTCTTATTCTATAGACATTATTTATGATGATAAAGTTGAAGAAGCTACCCATGTTGTTAACCATGTTGAGCATATCCAACCTAAACTTTTACCTCAACCTCAGTCTCAACCTTGCATCACCTTTGATACTGCTAAAACAATTAAAGCGTCTGATGGTCCTCTTTACATATAACTTCTAAGGTTGTTGGTATTCCTTCTCGTGGTGTTCTTGTTAATTCCACTTGCATGGTGAATGTGATAGTTCTAAAGAGCATCTTTTTAGTAAACTCTTGGAAAAAGGATTCCTATGATAAATCTAATGTCATTATTCAAACTTGCAATGGTTTCATTTATCCTCCTCATGTTTATATATTTTTTCTTGTGGAACTTTGTGGCAAGATTGTGGATACCACTTTTATTGTTATTCTGACCTCCGCTCAGTTTCAAGTCAATCTTGGTTTTCCTTGGCTTTCCTCCATGCAAATCGTAGCTTCTCCCATTCATAAATGTCTTAAATTCCCTCATGATGGTGAGATCAAGACCATTAACCATAGTCTTTATCATCCTTCTAGGCCTTGAGATTGTGTTGACCATGATTTCTTCTAGCCTTCTATACCTTAATCACTTCAAACTCGTCTTGATTATCTCTTCTAATCATACCAAACCTTCAAAGCCAAGAAGATTGATGAACTTAGTAAACCCAAGGTTGATCCTAGTCATGGTATTCTTCCTATACCACCCAATCCTTCCTTTATCAACTTCTCCACCTCCTATTCTCCCACCTAAGGAAGAAAAGGAACCTATGATGATTGATCCCACTCCAGCTCAAATATCTAGCAAGACCAAACATAACTAACATGCTTGTGATCGTTGTCACAAGCGTCAAGCTAGAGCCTATGCCCATGTCCCTCAAAATACTTCTTCATACACCTCCTGCTTCACTTTCCTTTGATGAACCCATGCTTGAACCTATGGAGGAAGTGAATAATAACATAGTTCAAATAGATAAACATGATGATTCTATTCGTATCTTAGATTCTATTACAATTAATCTTGATGAAGAAGATACTCTTGATGATGATGTTATTGATGCTAACAATGATATGCATACAAGTGATTCTGATGATTATGAAACTATTGATATTGATAATAATTTACCAGTTATGTTTTCACAACAATTATCAATCACTCCTAGTAACGAGCACATCGTCCTATCTTCACAGAATGGTCCTTATTTGGAGCTAGCTATTGTTCTTTCTATTGTGTTTGATGTTGCTCCTCTTGCGAGTTGCCCACCTTCCATAAACACTACAGACCGAGATGGGGGGTAGGCAATGCGCATTGTTCTATTGTGATGGATGAGTGAACCAATATTAGACATCAGCCACTCATCAACATCATAGTCACATGCACAGTTGGTTCTTATTTCCTTAAGAGTCATTGATTGTTCGAGGAAATGCAAAGATATAGTTTCAATTTAACATTTTGTAAGAGGCCATATAGAAGGTTGGAGCCTCAAATGTTGTTTAGGAAATCACTAATTCAACACGCTTATGCAAATTGGTTGGATCAATGCTAGAGAATGCTTACAAGAATATCTTTTGGACTGCATGTTATCTTTGTTCATTGAAGGGTATAGGAAAATAAGATTGGCTGAAATAGTGACATAGCTAAAAATAATCAAATGTTTATTTGCAACCACCATATCTCACTTGCTCTCTTTAAGACTTTTTCAAAGGAATTTCTCAAACCTATGGAGACAAGATATGTCAGTTCCTTTATTTTGTTAGATAGGATGATTGAGGTGCATGGTGCTTTATAGTTGCTAGTGGTGAATTTGGAGTGGAATAAATGGCCTAAATGCAAGCAATGTTGAAGGAAAAGCCATCAAACAAAAGATCCTTGATGACAATTGATGGTCCATGAGATAAGATGTTGCAAACTTTTAGATTTTATTAAAAAAAATGATTTTAATATATTAGTATTATTATTGAATCTTTCAAAGTTTCTAAGATTCTTAGTTATCAATTAATTTTGAGATTGATAATCTTTAATTT
Organism: Chamaecyparis obtusa; assembly: GCA_027943335.1. Taxonomy (NCBI): domain Eukaryota; kingdom Viridiplantae; phylum Streptophyta; class Pinopsida; order Cupressales; family Cupressaceae; genus Chamaecyparis; species Chamaecyparis obtusa. The sequence continues at coordinate 530,261 of BSBK01000385.1, forward strand.
TATTCTTATTCAATTTTTTTTGCACTTTGTAGATACGTTTGCTCCATCATCTTGCTTATTGTAGATGTTATCAAATATGTTGATTGAAACTCTCCTAATCTTAAGGAGACATATGAGACTTTTGACAACATGATTCAAAAGATGAAGGAAGTAGTTTTGGCTAAGGATCATCAATTGGACTTCTATCAGCAATATATCATGCAAAAGTGGAACACTATGAAGACTCCACTCCATATGGCAACCTTTACACTAAATCCAAAATGGTATGAGCCCAAGCCTAGAAGGTCCCCTCATTTGTGATGATGACAAGGTAAGACATGCATTAATAAAGGCCCTTCAAAAGATTCAATCATTCATGAGCAATGGGTTGCCTTCTCAAATCTTGATGGTCCAAACTTTCACACCAAAGGTGACAATGGATAGAGCAGTAATGGCACAAAAAACACTATTGGATGGTGGCAATGGCATGGGTCAAATAGGATGCTTTCCATTTGCCTCCTTTCACAAGTTGCTAGCTCCTCTATTACAGAAAAGAATCAATCTATATATAGTTTTATCCACTCCATCAAGAGGAATAGGCTTACCATTAGATGAATAGAGAAGTTAGTGGTTATACATAGTGCTCTACAATTAGGAATTGTCTGACACCAAAGTGTCGACATGGTCCAACTTTACAGTGGAATATTAATCTTGAAGACACCACCCAAGTTGATGACGACGAGGCATAGGAGGGATTGGTTGAGATTATGTTGTATGATGCAACCTTTGAGGTTTAGGCTAACAATGGCAGTAACACTGATTTTGATGAAGATTAGGGAGAACAACTTTCTTTCTTTGTTTTACTTTTGACTATTTTAAGACTTTTGACATATATGCCAACAGTTTTGGGAATTATGATATTTATATAATTACATGCATATTGACAATGATTCCAAATTCAATGAACTATATTTATGAATGTATGAAATCGAAAGCAATTTGTATTAACTATAGTATTAAATTACATCATGAATTTATGAATTTCAACTCAAGTATTATGCATAATGTATATAATGAATGATTTTAGATTTATCAATGTTGTCATGTTTTTCAAATCCCCCCGATCCCCTCCATCTCTGAAAATGGTATTAAAAAAAAAATTGTCCTAAAAACCCATTTCCCCGTCCCCATCCCTCAAACTCAGGGTAACATAATTACTCATTTATACAATGACACTCTATACTTAGTTGCCTTCTTTGTAGCAATCTTTGAAATAAATGAAATTGGAATTCCAAATTATTAGCTCGGTCTTATTAGGACCTTTTTAGTTGAATCAGCTTGACATCTTGTCTTTCCTCATTAATTGAATTATTATTTTGAGCTGCCTTCTAAATTCCAAACTCTTGATCCCTTCCTCAACCACTATCTTAAGTACCTTTGTGAATTTTATATCCTCGACATCATTTTTTGTGCTTCAAGGAATAAAAGAGATGATGCGGTCAGAATTACTCCTTTCTCATTTCAGATTATTGATCTAGTGAAACTATTGCCATTAGAAAGCTCTATTAGAATAATAATACGTTTAACTTCGAAGGGGAGGGAAAGAAACGGGAGAGGGATGCCAGCTGTTATATAACCTTAGACCAATGTATGATTTTAATAGCTAACCGATTAGCAGTTTCCTGAACATCATATCTTATTTAACTAAAAATTTAGTTTCTAAAGCACCCATTCCCACGTAAGGGCTGAATTCCATCGTGTGATTTGTGAAACTTAAAGTTGAAGTGTGGTAATTTCCTTCTAATTATACTTATCTTACAAAGTAAAATCTCTCTATTGTACACATATCAAGCATTTTAATCTATTAAAGCATTAAACAATGTTTGATAATCCCTAAGCCTCACCATATCAAAATCAAAATCAAATATGTTGAAAGGATGTCACACAGACACACAAGCACTATTAAAATCATCTGAGTTAATACCAAATGTTCCTAAAAACCTTAATTATACACACACAAGCACTATCAGAATCATCTGACTTCATACCAAATGTTCCTAACAACCTTAATTATAACACACACTAATATGCAAAATGCTTCAAACTGCAGAAAAACAAGTCTTGAGATGCATACAAATCAAAAATTACAGAGGCACTATAACCATATCTATCAAATTTCAATTCTAGTGCTTCACTAGGAAAACCATAAACATAGACCCTCCATATTTTTCTAATAAAGAACATTTGATGCATATCTTTAGTGGAATATTTAATGTACTACGTTGATTTGGTTGTTCAGTTTAAATTTTCTTGGCCTGCTCTGGCCCTAGTGGACATGCACAGGACACCTAACTCATTAGTTAAGGGATGGTGTATTCCCGGATTTCTGAAAATAAGTCAGTGATTTGAATAGCTTCTTCACCATTCACTACAAACATAAAGTATTGCAGGCAAACTGAGTTCAACAAAATACAAAGAAAGTGGTAGGACTGGTTCTTGAGTAACCAATAAGCATAATTTGCCAAAATTGGTCCCCTTCAATTAATAATGGCTGTAGACAGACATTCATGTTGGTGAACATGAATGAGGTCCAGCACACACCTGATACACAATGCCAAGACACTCAAAGCACAAGCCGAGAACACACACCAAGGTGCTTGAAGTGCAAGGCAAATCTCATACAGCGGGGACAAGTTAATAAAACATGATATATTTTACAAACTAATAATAACGTGATATACAATTTCCTCTGCAGACAGCTTGCCTACTCACAGAATAATTGGTTTTCAAGTCCATTACTCAACCAGTTGTCTCCACACACTGCATCGTAGACCCCTGTGAGTTTTTATGTTGAATATTATTCAAGATCTGATATTTCCTTTGTTTTTGTCAATCCAAATAACTTTTCCCATAAAAAAACTAGCCCATGCTTTCATTGAAACAAATGTGAGATAAATATTTTCATTGAAAATGATAAAGATACAAATTATAAACAATCTACATATTGCAATGGCAAAAGCTAATTATTGATGAGTTTCCGACCTTTTACAAGACAAATGCACATCAGATATAGTATCCTAGTGGGTTAGGATATCCGGTCAACAAACTGCACCACATTGACGGTGCACATTTTCTCTATATGTTAATATACATAGGTTAGCACTGTTGATGTGGTATAGTTTGTTTACCAGGTATGCTTACTTCACATCTGGGCCAGCCCTAGCCAAAAAAGGCTCCTGCAGGGAAAAAAAATGAATATCATGCAGCAAGATTAACATCGGGAATGAGAGATTTTACCATGAAGGAGAAAGAAGGAAGAAGCTTCCAAAACACTCTACAGTTTCCCCGACAGATGTATTGAACTTATCCTCTTATGAGTTATGAGATATACAAAGGACATCAAAACACAAACCAATGAATTTTCCCAGTGGTGCCTTAAATCCAGGGTTGACTGGAACATGCTGCACAAGGTAATGTGACTAATTATAGTGAAATTAGTAAATTACAATGAATGATATATTATACTTGGTGAATCTTGAAGTAACAACCCTCTAGCTTACATGAATACATTATAAAATAAGATAGAACACGTATCAACTTTTCATAAAGAGCATTACATTACAATTCCATTGAAAAATTTTGGGTTTTAAAAGGGTTTCTGTGTTAGAAAATACCTGTCATTAGCAGAGCTCCAATGCTTGGGTTATACAAATGCCAAGGCTCCGAGAAAAATAAATCTAGAGTATCCAAAACTCAAACCTTGTTGAATCTTTCCCTAGTTGAATCCCTACTTCTAGTCTCTTGTTGTGATGACAATGACTTCCTATGTTTTGTAGCAGTGTTAAAATCATTATTCTGTATGCTGGATGATGAACCCACAAGATGAAAACTTCCGCACTTCAAATTTGATTGATGATGCCCAACATTGGCCCCTCTTTTTCCTCTTGGACTAAAATGTCCAAGAGAAAAATTCGACCTACCCACTGTCCTACTCTTTTGAGCTGTTAGAGGGATTGTTCTTCTAACAGTTCGGGCATGAGTTTCTGTTATAATATTTTTCACTGGTGTTTCTTGTGATGGTGTTGTCATTAGTGAATCCATCCCTTTTCCTAAATCTCCAGTGCTTTCTTGTGCTTGTTCATGGAATATCCTACCTTCCGTCACCATGCTATTATCACGAGAAATCCCAACCTCATCTATATGCTTTGATGCATTCATCATCCTGCCCTGTAATTTACCTGTTTTGGATGCTGAATGTTTCACAGTTATTGAAGTATCATTAACCTGACTAAGACATTTTCTCCTTTCAAGGGGCAAGCAACTATTATGGATTGTTAGATCTCCCCTTCCAGTTTTGATCTCTTCCGTCTCCACCTCTTTTGGACATTTGAGATTTGAATACTTGTCCATTGAATTTATAGACTTATGGGCCTTCACAGTTCTTTGTGACAATGCTCCAGGCCAGGAAACTAGATCCTTTCTTTTATACTTTGCACTGTTTTCATCATTTTTCTTCTGAAAATTTAAACAGTGTGCCATGTCATACAATGTCTGTGCAGCAGCCTGTGCCTTCGGAGAATCTGGGATTAGAATATAAAACAAATGACAGTAAGTTCAGCTCCAAGAAATAAATTTAAAATGGTAAAATCATAATATACATGTCATCTCCAGAAAGGAAAAAAAAAGAATACAGTGCTACCCAGAACATGAATATGAGTTACGTTTAAATACAAGTCTATCATGTACCCAGAATTGCCACAACATTAACATCAGTAACGTATAAATATGAGCCAGAAAATTAACGATCTTCACAAAAGCATCAAATCTAGACCTATGCTAAAGAAAAATAGATCATGTCATGTGGCATGGTGCTTTAATGGTCCTCTTGGATTCTTTCTTTATCCTTCAATTTGTTGGTGAAACACATGATGACGAGGGTATTAAAATAAATTTGTAAAACAAGTTTTCATCACTTTATGGATGACTTATCCAATTCATCTCTATCTGATATTAATTTGTAATATTTCCCACAGATAAAAGAAAGATCCCCACAAAAGCATCAATTTTAGACCTATGATGAAGAAAAATAGATCATGTCGTGTGGCGTTGTGCTTTTATGGTCACCTTGGATTCCTTCGTTATCCCTAATTCGGGCAGTGAAGAAATTGATAACAATATTAAAATAATTTTGTGAAACAAGTTTTGATCACTTTATGAATGGTTTCAGCGATTGATCTCTATCTGATACTGATTTGTAATAACACACAGATTAAAGAAAGATAAACCTTTCAATGTTGCAAAATTTATAGAGATTATTTGCAGCATTATATGATTTTCACCAGCACTCGCATTCTTACTCAATGCCGATACTTTTCCGAGGGGAAGGCATTGAGTTCCAACATCATTTTGGAAGAATTAATTAATAAAAATGAATAAAAGATAAAGACTTACCTTACAGGGGAAAAAAAGAGCGCCCTCGTGGCCAGTCTAGTGACAATTCATTACTATGGATTGGTACCACATTACCTATTCTATTTGGAGACTGGTACTACCTGACTAATCTCTTTATATTGGACAGCTAAATATCACAATTATGAGATGTCCACACTTATGGATGAATTGGGAGCACACAGTTACGAAGTGAATTGCTGAAATTAGTATAATGATATAGGGTGATTTTGACATCAGACCACTTATGCCCATGGCCTTGCCTTCCTTGACTATTCTGTTACAATGCGACTTACCAAAAAAATCAGATGGTACAGATAGTAACCGGCTGCTTGACCATGTAGGTGGAGCTATGCCTAATATTGAAGAAAAGTTTCAGTTTACATGTTAGAACCTCACCTTGACTTTCCAATTATGATAGCCATCCCATAGTGTTTATTATTTGTTCATGTCACCATTTAACATGTGTAAGTATAGTTTCCTATCAAGTAGCAACTATCACCAAAATGTAAATCATGCAACTTTTTGATATGGAAATGGCAAACCTTTCTGTGTTGCCACATCTTATATAATGAAAAATGTTTCAGAGATCTGTACTTCTAGATCCCTCATATGCACTACCACGGGAGTGCAAATTAGGACATTGATATTAAATAAGGTGTCCAAAATCGTAACACGGAAGAAATCAAATAAAGTATTATTTCATAGTATCTATTACCAAAATGTAGAACATTCCTTTTTCTTAAGCTGCTTATCAAGCAGCCAGTAGTTCTTTTGACAGCAGTGGCATCCCTTTCCATGTTCCCCATTCCATCCAAGAAAAGGTTTAGAAGAGCACTATAGCTGTAGGTCCCATGCATGCACAACTAGTAATGGAGCAAGGTAAAACATTGATATCAGACAGAAAGATGCCAAATTTGATATTCATGTGAGAGAAGTCAATCAAAGATTTGTGTGAACACGATGTAATATTGTAATAGATTGATAGACATATATCCACCATTGCTCATTGATCAATATTACCGTCAATTTTCTTAGAAAGACCCACTTTCTTTGAGTAGTTTATTTAGCAGTGTAGGATCTAGTTATGAAGGTAGCCACCAAAGATCTAGAGGCCTAATGGAAAGCACAATAACAAGAAAGAAATAATACGACAAGAATAAACTATATTCTCACCAAGAACACGGGCAGCTTCCCTTCACTAAGAACCAGGAAAAGAAGAAGGGCAATTATATATAGATCGGGCAGGTGACCTCGTTTACCGAGATGAAGCACCCCCTAAAATTGTCTGGTGATTTGACCAAGATTGAATGACCTACGCCCTACTATTTGCCAGGGTGTGAAGCAACTATCTTTGCTTTAGGTGGTCCTAGAATTGACCACCCATAACAGAGAAAGTTGAGCGGTAAATACATTAGAATCAACTGGATTGAATTGAGTTTAATCAACTAAATTCACTTCATTGAATCAAATGGAATGAATATTACAAAGGAGACCCCTTGGTTAAAAAGACCAAAGTGAAAACATAGGAGTGCATGAGATTATGACAAGTATCTTTATCTTATGACATGATACATAGAGAGACAACTTATCAACCACCAAATGTGGAAAAGTGAAATTGTCACATGTCCACTAAAGGTGGATCACCCTACAAGGTGGAAAGAAGTTTGTGCAACACATACACTAAAAGTGGATCACACTCCAAAAGGGGAAAAGTGATAAAATGATAATTCCACCAAAGGTGTAAGTCCCACTTAAGTTGGAGAAGTGATAATGTGATCATACCACCAAAAGTGGAAATATTCCTATAAGGTCCCTAAGTAAACTTAAGCAACATTTTGTTTAGAACCTAGGAAAATGACTTGCTAGGTGCAACAATTAAACACACCAACAACCCCCTTAAGTGCAACTTAGGATAAATGTATGCACAATGCGAGATGGGTCCCAACTATCAAACCATGTTAGGTACCCATGTACAAATGCAATGCAATCTCTCACAACCGAAGAGGAGAAAACCCAATCGGACAAAACTCCTTAAAAGAGAGATGTAAACACAAAATGCTCTCAAAGATGAATGAGATGGACAAAACCTCATGTGAGGAAAAAGCCCTCCCCCAACCCCCCATGAGAGAGAATGGAGAAGTCAAATCAACTCCCTTCAATGTAGAATCTCCAACAAGTATGGTCCAATGATCTCGAACAACATTCCTCCCCTTAGGAAGAATTGGAGCCAATGTTGCATAAAGAATGTCAAAGTGTAACAAAACCAAGAATCGTTGTCGATGGAGAACTAATGATGAATCTCTCACTACAATATGATAGAGATGGGGCATGGAGACACCTATATGAGAATTGACTAGATACTCAAACTACAATCATTCTCAACTAGAGACATGTATCGAGTCTCAAAAGATAGTTCCTAACCTAATTAACATGGGAAGATTACATCTAATGAAGCCTCAATGAAAAAATACATGGAAGATATGGCACTTTATTTTAGTGCGTGTACAACATAGCTCATGCAAGAGATTAAAACAATGATGATGCAAATCTAGAAACATGATGAAGAAGCCTCCAATTGGGATGTGCCAACAAAACAAGAAAAATTTGGCCCCTGATGGCTACCACATGGAAGATCGAATGGTTGGCCAATATAGGCATGGTAAGTGTACATTAAATGTGTTCCTAAAATTGCTTATGAAACAAGAAATTTGTTTTTAAAAATCTTATTTAAAAGTTATTAAAAACATTTTATTACTTCAAATTTTTACTAAATAATAAAGAATTTTTTTCTCTTAGTTTTGGTCTTTCCATTTTAGTGATTACAATTGCATCAATCAAGCTATAATAGACTTAAATCACTATGCAAAAGACCAAACTAAGGTCTATGCATTACAATTGCAAAAAAAAGTCAAAATTTGAAAGTAGAATTTTTTTTATCACAAGCACTTTAACTGATAACACCACTATAAAATATAAAAAAAATCATGCACTTTCAAAAAAATTACACCTGAAAAGGAGTTTGTATGAGCCTGAAAAAAGCCGTGGAAGTTGCAAAAATGAGAATTACTCAATTTTCTACAAAAATCGGGCGCTGAAATAAAAAAACTCTTGTACCATTGTGAAAAGCATGAAATTCTACCCCAAATCAAAAAATATCACTTGCAAAAAAGAGCTCAGATGACTGAGATATCACTATTTTGAAATTGCCTATATAATTATAACATTTGAATCACTGCCGCACCTCCAAACTTCAAATACCTATGGTCCAAAGTCCGATTTGGATGAAACCAAAGTTGATCTTGGGGATTTTGGACCTCTTAAATCCAATGGTGACCTTAAAATTTGCATTGTTAGGCTCCAATTTTGACTTACAATAGAAAGCCACAAAGAGGACCCCCCCAAGATTGACCAAAAAATGTACTCAAATCTCTCAAAAAGACTATCCAATAGTGCTCAACAAGCTCTAATATCATGTAGGATTTGGCTATGAAGGTAGCCACCCAAGATCTAGAGGCCTAATGGAAAGCACAATAACAAGAGAGAAACAATATGACAAGATTAACTGTATTCTCACCAAGAATGCATTAGAGTCAATGGATTGAAGTGAATTTACTAAATTCACTTCATTGAATCAATTGTAATTAATATTACAAAGGAGAACCCTTGGTAAAATAGACCAAGGTGAAAACATAGGCGTGGATAAGATTATGACAAGTGAGTTAACCTTATGACATGATACATAGAGAAACAACTTGTCACCCACCAAAAGTGGAAAAGTGAAAATGTCTCATGTCCACTAAAGGTGGACCACACTCTAAGGTAGAAAGGGGTTTGCGCAACATTCACTAAAGGTGAATCACCCTCCAAATGTGGAAAAGTAATAAAAGTGACGAGTCCGCCAAAGATGCAAGTCCCACTTAAGGCGGAAAAGTGATAATTTGAATATTCCTATGTGGTCCCTAAGTAAACTTAAGCAACATGCGTGTTTAGAACCTAGGAGAATGACTAAGTGCAACAATTAAACACACCAAGTAGAAACATTAAAGGTACAACTTTCTAATTTGGTCTTATTTTGGATCCATAGTGAAGGTCGCAGCCTCCACTGTTTTAAGATAGATATTGATGCAACAATTTGTTGTGCAGATAATTTACTATTTTAGGGCAGGTGAAAACACATCTGTTGGAACCCATTTGTGCTTGCACTTGTATATCACAAAATTGGTTTTAACATCTAGAGAGGTGCACATGATTGTTTGTGATCACTGAAAATTCCCATCCCTTTATAGAGCTCAAGAAAAGAATGAATTGATCAAAACCAAGGATGCATTGTGCGATTACTACTTTTAGTTGATGCAAAAGAGGATAGAAATGTAGGAGACACTATAAAATATAATTATATCGATTAAATAGTGTTGGGTGCATGCATTCCACAACAAAACAGAGTTAGAATGTCACAATCCATAATCTATGATGATTCAAGGGAAGATTGCAATTACACACTCGCAATCATTGCTCCACCATGGTTATTTCCTTAGTTGTCGATTCAGATGTGGATGCGAGAATCAGGTGCACGGATGCGTGATTTTTTTATTTTTTTGGGGGGGGGTGGGGGGGTGGGTGGATGTGTTTATATGTGTGTGTGCAAAGAAATGCAAGAAATATACAAAATTAAATCATTTAATAGTATGATACTTCACCATTGATCAAGATATCTGATAGTTCACAAATATTCAAATTGAAACAATTAATAAGCCATATCATATATGTCTATCTTCACGATTCCAATGCAAATCAGAAAATCATTACAATTACAAAATCAAAATATAGTTCATGATTCAATGTTCATCAATCCAAATCAGAATCATATGGATTTGCAAAAAAATCCTCATCATCTCCAACTCCTCCAAGTTCAAGATCATTTGAACCAAGAACAACTCCACTTGTGCTAGATGAACCATGTGTCACAATGTTATCACCATCATCATCCATGATTGCAGTAAGATCTTGAATCATTGCATCCAAGTTCGCACACTCGGGTTCTACATCCCAAAGCTTGGCAGCCCCTTCCTTGTACTGATCCTCCTTACATGACAAAAGATGCAAGTTGGTATGAATGTACATTGTAAACCAAGTCTTCATCTTTTTTTGAGCCCAACCGGTTACACTTTACTGAAAATTAGAGTAGAACATAAAAATGAAATGCGAATTAAAGAATTGTAGAATACAAGGGGTAAACAAAAAACAAAAAATAACTTACTTGTGAGAGGATCTTGATTCCAAGAGGTTGTAGATTCTTAAATGGTTGACTGTAGAGGTACCACCATGTGACAACTCCCATGTTGACATAATTTTGGTCCTTTATTGCAATTGGACTAAGTTTTGCTCCCGAAGCAAATAAGCCAAGTTCTAACCTAACTTTTTTGTGCATGTCATCATCTAGGAAGAGTCTTGCAAAAGCTTTGTAGCACCCATTAGCAACTTCTTCATCCGCATATGGTGCTACTCTATTTGGCATAGCAAGTATGTCCTCGCTATAGTACCTTGGAGATAAGGCATATGCAAGGAGGTGCAATGTGGTAGTCATCATTGTTTCCAGCTGATTGGATAAGGCTTCACATTGTGTGGGGTCTTTCTCATCTTTTTGTATGGAAAGTTATACCTTCTCAACCTTTGTGTCCATGCCATCATAGACATCCCCCAAACAAGGCTGATCTGTATCAGCAAAGCAGAGCATAGTCATGATAGGGTCCGTGAAATCTAATACAAATTGCACACGAGCTCACCAACTATCATCCAAGATTAATGCCTTGACCTTTTGGGCCCTCTCTAAACTTGAAGTCTTCCATATACTCCACTAGCTAGAAATAACCATTTGGCTTAATGCCCCTCGCACCTTGACAAGTCATCTCATAACAATAGTATGAGACACAAATTAGGTTTCAGCCACCTAAGCAAGTTAATAACATGTCAATAAATACTAAGCAAAGTTATATACAATTTGATAATTGAACATAACATAAAATTTATTCAAATTAAATTAATTAATTAAATTTAGTAATTACAATTTACCTTCAACAACTCAAATTTGGAGAACGATCTAAATATCAATTGTGACATGTGATGGTTCATCACAAACATTTGTATCTCCTCCCCCTCTTGGTAAATTTGCTTCACCCAGTCTATTTTAGTGCCAATTTGTTGCATGACCAAGTTTAGGGAGTGTACATTGCATGGTGTCCAAAAAATATGGTCATACCAACCCTCAATCAAAGCACCTGCACCCCTACAATTTTTGGCGCTCTCTGTAATCATCTGGACCACATTCTCACTACCCACCATCTCTATGGCCTCAATGAGAATTCTGAAAATGAAATGTGAATCTTTCACTTCCCCTTCACAATCAACTACCTTCAAAAACATTGCCCCTTTGGGGGACACTACAATCACATTAATCAATGGCCGGTTTTTTGTATCCTTCCATCCATCAGAAACAATAGAAACACTCGAAGCTTTCCAAGATTTTCTAATTGGTTGAATAGCTCTCTCTGCACAAGTCTTCTCTTTTTGCAATAGAGTGGTTCGCACCATTTCATACCCAGGACATGTGTAATCCACCGGTGCTTTATTGATGGTTGCCAACATTTCCTTCCAATATGGTGATCTCACCAAGTTGAAAGGAAGACCATTGGCATAGAGGAAACGTGCAATGGCTTGATCAGCAAGCTCTGTTGCCTCCATTTTAAATGCGGTGTCCAATGGACCTCATTTGCGGGCAATATTTTCTACTTCTTCATCTTCCTCTCCCGGTACAGGTACTTGCAAGAATGGATGTTTGGAGGATACAATTGGTTCAATGGGTAATTGCATTGTTTTCTTTCTGGATGGATGTTGATAAAAACTTTGTTTTGATCTTTTAACCAATTTATCAACAGCTTCTTGTTCTTTTACAAATGAAGCTATTTCTACATTAGACAACCCCTTCCCACCATTGCTTTGCACATTGCCATTCCTTGGCCAACAAGGCCCATAAAATGAAGTTTGACTCGGGAATATGAGCTATTGAATGGTTTGCCTTTGTTACTTTTACAATAATTACACTTCCAAACATATGAGCCACCTCCTAAATCCTGTGATATTCTTGTGGTATGTCTCCATAAAAGAGATCCTACATCAATTTTGAAACTATCGGCTCCTTGCCCTCCCACTGAACTTTGACTACCGGTGGCGGCCATTCTTGCACAATACAATCTAATTTCTTGCTATAATAAGAAATTAAATAAATTTAAATTAGAAAAATTTAAAAAAACAATGAACATCAAGCATACAAGTGCAAAAAAATGATACAAAAACACTAAAATAGATAGCTAAACTCGTTTCTTTATTTCTTTAAAAAAATTGAAAAAATGAAAAAAACTTGAAAAATTTCTTCCCAAACTTGAAAAAAATCATTAAAATCTCAAAAAAAATCATTAAAGGACACAAGAATGGGATCAAATGCTTACCTTAGATGCTTAAAACTCCTTTGTGGAAGCTATCTCTCGCCGTATGAACAATCCTCTTAAAAAATAATCACCTTGCCTTCAAAATTCCAAAATGGAGACCAAATGAGAGGGGAGCCTAGCTACAAACAAAATGAGATGCAAAAGGATTGAATGGCCTCTTTTAGGGTCATTTTAGGGTTTAGGTGCAAAAAAAAAGGAATTAAAAAGGTTATATTGCATATGTTACATTGTTTTTTAAGTGATTTTTGTTTTAAAAAAGAGTCTAAATGGGCGTTGGGCCCACAGATGCGCCCGGGCACCCTGTGGATGCCACCTGGAAGCGTATCTTGGGCGCTCGAATGCCTAAGGATGCATTGTTGAATGCCTAAGGATGCATTGTTAGCGCATCCTTAGGCATTCGGGCACCCAAGATGCACTTTCGGGTGGCATCCACAGGGCACCCGGTCCCGGATCCGCACTCAGGCGCATCCGCATCTGCATCCAGCACCAGGATGCCCACATTGGTAACTAAGGTTATTTCATAAACAACACAAGACTTTCCCATTTTTGGGGAGATATAACAAACATCTGTTAGTATGTTGAGGAATGTGAGATATATCCCCAATAGGGGGGTCACATTTGAGCTAAGTTGTTAAATCAATTATTAGTAGTGAGTACAAGGGTATGACAAAAATTGGGGGGATTAAGTACATTTATGTACGTCCATAAAAAAAATGTATAAAATCACAAATATATAAATGAAAAATTAAATACATTAATTATAAATATGAAAAATATATTATATAATTACATATATTATAAATTGAAGATAAATATACTAATTACGCTGAGAAGAGTATACACTTGCATGTAGGATTCCATTATGTTCACTACATCAAAAAGCCACCTAAAAACGCCCAGATAGTACAGAAAAAGAATGGTGGGGAAAAATGCAGTTTTTTCGCTTTAAAGCTGATTCAATTCCTCTCGTCTCATTTTTAATTGGAAATTAGTTGTTTTTCCACTTCAAAGCTTTATATTTAGCTTGCATTGGTTTTATTAGGTACCAATGCAGATTAAGTGAAAATGTCTTGATTTCGCTCACCCATTGGCTATCTGCACAGCCATTTTGCATCTCAGTAGATGTAGGCATAGTTAGGGACTAGGATTGTTGCATAAGCAAGACGTAGGTATGTGTTGGTATTTTCAGATTTTCACCAAGGAATATATTCAATCTAGAGATCTAACAAAACTAAGCATAGGGTATGAATAAATAAACAAGACGAAGGAAGATAATACCCGGATTGTAACTCATAAATCCGTCCTTGGAATCTTTAAAAATATGATCCTTCATATTCTTCTAGATCTGCCCTAATTTGTCCATCTAGGGTTGCTTCAGATCTGCCTTTAATTCACTCCAGTTCTACCCTAAATTGCTGCTCCTAGGGCTGCTACAAATTCGCCCATCTTTGTTGCAAATTCAGTTCTGCCCTAAATCGCTGCTCCTAGGGCTCCTACAAATTCGCCCATCTCTGCTGCAAATTCAATTCTTCTCTAAATCGCTGCTCCTAGGGCTGCTACAAATTGGCCCATCTCTGCTGCAAATTCGCTGCTCCTAGGGCTGACATAATTCGCCCTTGATCTGCTATAAATCTGCCTTCTAATTCACCTTCCAATCAAATATAAATCGCAGACTTGGAGAGAAGCACATAGATAGACTTGAGGTCTTCATCCTTCTGAAAACCGCCTACGTTGTTGCATCCAATGCAACTCAAAGTCAGACGTAGTTCTGATTATTATTTCTTGCTTCTATCATTCTCCAAGTCGCTCTTATATATGCGCAATTAAGATAAAACCCTTGGCCTCCAAGTTGGCCGACTTGGGCCCATAATAAATAATAATCTTATATTTATTATTATCTTAATTACAACTTGGGCCCTCCAAGTATAGATTAATTAAATCATTATAGATAAACAATAGATAATAAATATCCCTTATTTATTATCATTATTTAAATCGTTTATAATAAATATATCTCCATATATTTATTATATATATATTTCCAATTATCCAATTTGTTGATCTTTGCCGTAAAGGCCAAAATATCAACAGTATGTATATTGGATTTGCACTAAAATATATCAATTTCCCTCTGGTATCTATGAAGAGTGGTGAAGAAAGAAATGTCCATATAAGTAATTTGGCATTACGGTCTCCTCCAATACCATGCTGCTACACAAACGCCAAGCCTTGTTGATAAAACTGGATTTATATGAGTTTTTTGCTAAGTTACCTTGGCCACTGAAAACAATTTAGCACTCAAAAGTATTGTGTCAGGTCATAGTTTAAGTTTGAACTGCTGGTAATGTTAAAAGTCTTAAAATCAACTTCTCATATTAGAAGTCAACTCCTTCAAAAAAATGGAAAAGGGGGATGAAGTACACCTCGCTTAACTCCTTGATCATGAACTTCCAAAACATATTTGACAATAGCATCTGCCCCACAAAACAAACTAATGTTTGTTTGGTTTTACCCTTAAGATGTGATTAGCTGGGGAAACAATTTCTTCATGAGAGACCAAACATCCCAACCTTGAACAGTTTGATCCAAACAGCTGTAATATGCTGCTTTATTTTTTTCCTTTGTTTTTTGTTTGTTTGTTTTGTGTTTTGCAATGGTCTTGAGATGATAAATAGAGTGCAGATGATACAGTAACTTGCAGCAAATTAACAACTCAGAAAATTGACATAACTCAAAGATGTATGAAGCTGAAAATTCCAAATTTTATTTCTGATCTCAAAATATACTTTTCCCAAAAGTAAGAGCAACCCAGTTCATTAAATAGCATTAGATATCTAATTCAAACATTCCCAAAAAATGCAGCATTGAAATAGCTTGAATTGTTCATGAAATTAGCAAACTAACATTCCTAGATTGGTCACCAAACTCCAGAACTCCAGCAATGATAAAGGAGATTACAACAATATAGTTTCCCACTCTAAACGGCCCCAAACTGCTGAAGAATTCACCAAAACCCTAGCTGTCCAGCTCTAGGAAGCTCATTTCCCTCCTTGGCAATGTTTAGCCAGCCTTAGGAAGGTACAGCCAGCAAAAAGAAATGAATGAACAGGAAAGCCTCATCTTAATCTTCTCCAATCACATTCTATCAATCATGAAATGCAATGAACCTCTATCAAAACTGAAATGAAACTCCACAAGTATGCTCAACTATGACCTTTGAGATGAAAACACCAAGATATTCTCCAGAATGTGTCTTTCAACAACATGGAGAATGTTGCTTGCAAGGCTTTTCATCCTTACAAACCTAAGAAGAACAATCTCCTCCAAAAGAAGAAGCAATATCCAAAATATCAAACTCAGCATGAGAGAAATAAGCTCCAGCTTTCTTTTTCATATTTCCAAAAAATGGGTCGGCCTCTCCCAAATAGTCTTTTAAAAATATTAAAATAAAACCAAAGACTCCATAAAGTGCATTTAAGCCTCCAAAAGGCCCCCTTTATTTAATACATGCATTGCACTTTAATCCTAGCATTGAAATAGTCTATAATTTAAAACATACTAAATAACGATAAAGTTAAGTATAGAATTTAACATGATCGTTATCTAAAATAAAATCTCTCCAGACTATACCAAATATTAGGCCAATGCTATTCATTGCTTCCACCGACGTGACTAAAAATAGAAATGTTAACTGGCTCAGTTGGTGCCTGAAACTGACTTAAAATAGTGTTCGAAAACTTGTCTGAAATTACTTCAAAAAAGGGTGTTATGCTCATCTTAATTGCTAGAACCCAAATAATCATCTGAAACTGTTATCTTGCTGGATCAAGTGCCTCCAAAGTCCCCAAACCCTAACTCATTAGCACTAGGAGAACCCAACTCAATAGGCTAACACTCGACCCCACTAAACAAGTTAGGAAGGAGACAATATAAGATTGCAATAAAAATAGATCCTCCTAGGGATAAAAGGAAGCACGCATCACATAATGGTTGCAGCCAGTGAAAATATATATACAGGTTGTCAATATCCAGATCCACATCTTTATTATCTGATCATTTGTGCTCATAGTCCGTAGGTTCTCTACGAAATTATATTGTCCTAATGTAGTCAAGATGCCTTATAAGCATAAAAAGCCATCAACGCATCTTGTAATTCCATACTTTGATTTTTGTAGTCATCAACTCCAAAGACAAACAAAGGCTAGGATTTGTGAAAATGCACTCCTTTAACTTGTCCATCATGCTCATCAAATTAGTCAATGAGAGTTCCCATAGTTGGATGATTATATTGTGGAGGTTGGCCAAGATCCACAAGATCATATTCCTTCGAGTGATTCCAAATTTTGCATACATGTCTTTTGACCAATTATAACTACAATATCCTATTTTCTTAATGCTCAATTGGATATGTATAGCTGATCCATAGTTATCATTTGAAATGGGCATTCGAAATAGCTATCATTCTTTATTCTGAAATTTGATTATAAAGTAATATTGAATAATAAATATGATAAAAGTATGATTAATGGACTCTTCATTCTTTCAATTGTGAAACCTTATCATAGGCAGCACCATGGTCAAATAATAGAAAATATTAATTTATAGCAAACTGTGTTTTTAATGTTAGTGGGTGAACATGATTAGTAACGATATTTTGGTTTACACTTCTTGATGGCTTTTGTTATCAGGCATGGCTCAAGGGATTGACATTGTATGTGTTTTGGACTAAGTTACCGGTTCGAGTTCGGTTCCAAGTTCGGGTTCGAAGAACCGATTCACAAGTTCGACAAAATTTTGAAAGGGGGTTTGGGTTCGGGTTCGAAAAAACATGTAAGATTTTAAAATATATATATATATACATATTTATGAAGCCTAGAAGCATGAGTTAAAATTAGAATGTCATGTAGTATCATAAAAACAACATTTAAACAACAAAAACACCATAAACTTATAATCATAGCATCATGAATCGTGATCATACCATCATATACTTCAAGTTCAACATCAAAGATTCAAAACATTAAAACTAAATCATAGCATCAAGTTCAACTGTTCAAGTATCATTGTTTCAAACTTTCAAGTTCAACTAATGAATTAAAAATGTATTAATCTTCATCTTCTTCTTCAACATTAGTTGACTCAGCAATAGAGCTAAGGCCAATGGGATCAGCAGCAGCAACAATAGTATTGGCATCAAAATCTGCAAAATCATCAAGTGCAAGCCGAGAAGTGGAAGCATCCAAGTCCGCAACCTCTGCATTTACATCCCACCTCTTCATGTCCCCTTCTTTGTATTGTTTAGTCTTGTGTGAGAGAAGACACAAGTTGTAATGCACAAATACCAAGTTCTCTGCTCTTTTTGATTGCAATCTATTGCGCTTCACTGAGTGGATGAAAGAATATGTGCTCCAATTTCTTTCTGATGCAAATGAACTAGCAACCTAAGAAGACAAGACAAGGTAAGCAATTAAAATAAAATTATAAAAATTACTTGCTAGCCATGAAGATAAAGTAAATTAAAAATAAAACTTACTTGTGATATAATTTTTATTGCAAGGGGCAGCAATGTTAGGAATCTTTGGCCATGGAGGTACCACCAACTATGAGCATCCTTCCTAAACCAATGACGAAGAGCATCATTACTTAGACCTCTTGCATTCACAAACTCTATGAACTCATTCGTAATCAAATCTCTCATATCATCATCAGGAAAGAGTCTTTCAAATGTTGCCTTGTATCCATCAGACACTTCTAAATCTCTATAGGGTGGTAGCCTTCCTGGTAGATCAAGATATTGGTTGCTATAATATTTGGGCGTCAATGCATAGGCAAGCAAATGTAGAGGTTTGGTCATTTTGTTCCATCGTTCTACGATAATTGCTTGCAATTGTTTGAAGAGGGTCTCTTCGGGATCTTGCTCTTTTTCATTTACAATTTGCTTGATCTTCTCAAGCATTGAGTCTATGCCATCATAGATCTCTCCAAGGCAAGGCCTATCCATGTCAGTGTACCTAAGCATGCTCATAATGGGCTCGGTGAACTTAATGATATATTCCACATGTTCCCACCATATGTCATCCAATATCCTTCTCTTTATTGAAGCTGCCCTCTCACTGTTGCTTTGCTTCCATATAGCCCAATTGTTACTGATTACCATATTGCAAAGTGCCTCTTTCACTTGCACAAGTCGTCTCAAGACGATTAAATTTGATGCAAAACGAGTTTCAGCAACCTGTAACATAAATTAGAGCAAAAAAATACAACTATTAGATACATGCTTTATAAAAGAATACACATTACACAATAAAAAAATGAAAGTCAGAAATTGTAAGATACTGATTTGTTTTTTAAATTCACTTACCTTCAGTAACTCCAAACGTGAGAACATTCTGAATATTCCTTGAGTCATGTGATGGTTTGTGATGAACATTTGGATGTCCTCAGCCTCTGCATACACCTCCTTGATCCACTCAATTGTGTTCCCAATCTTTTGTAGCATAAGATTGAGTGAATGGACTGCACAAGGTGTCCAAAAGATATGTTGATATCGCTCTTCAACCAACAAACCAACAGCTCTACAATTCTTTGCGTTGTCTGTTATGACTTGGACAACATTACTAGCACCCACTTGTTCAATGGCAGAGATGAGAATATTAGCAATAAATTGCCCATCTTTTACTTGTCCCTCGCAATCCACCGCTTTCAAAAACATTGCCCCTTAAGAGGACACCACGTGGACATTGATCAAGGGACGGTTTCTAGCATCTTTCCACCCACCTGAAACAATTGTTACCCCTGTCTCGATCCATGAATCCTTTATGGGCTTCAATTGATCATCAATCCACTTGACCTCTTGATCCAACAAGGTGGTTCATATTCTCTCAAAACCGAAGCCCTGATACCCTCTTGGAGCTTCATTGGCACTTTTCAACATCTGTCTCCAATATGGAGAGCGAGCAACATTAAAAGACAGCCCATTTGCAAACAAGCATCTTCCCACATCAATGTCAGCAATTTCCCAACTTTGATTTTGAAATGCAGTTTCTAGTGGTCCCTTTCTTTTGTGTGTAAGGCCAAGGGGTTTTTTTTTAGGCTCACGGGTAGTTGTGGTAGTAAAAAAGGAGTGGTCTTCTATCACAACATCTATGGGGGGTTGTGTTACCCTTGCTTTTTTTACTTTTACTTCTATTGCCAATGCCATCAGTTGAATTTTGCCTACGTTCTTCTCTCTCTTCTGCTGCCTCATGCTCTTGAATATACTTTAATACAGTTTCATTGGGTACAGATACACCTCATTTTCCAGGGCATTTCTTGACTCCTCTACCAGGGTATCCACACAAATGGTCTACCACACGAAAATATGAGTTATTTCTTTCTACATCACAACCCCTACATTTCCAACGGAATGCACCACCTCCTGGAAGGGCTCTTATAATATCAACATGTTTCCACAAAGGAGAATCAGAGTGGGGTTCTATTCTTTGTTCGATATTGCCTACCAAGGAAGAGGTAGATGCCATTGTAGTTCCTTTTCCTATGGGAAGAAATTTCAAATTGTATACATATTCATTATTCAATACAAAACTTAAAACTTTAAAGTTTAAAAGCAAGAGAATGAAAAATTATCGAAAAAATGGCTAAGACCTTATGGAGAATGAAAGAGAAATGAAAAAAATAAAAAACTTAAACAAAAACAAAAAACAAATGAAACAATAACTTACCTCTACTCATTGTAAGCTTGCAAAGGTGTACGTATGAGACACAAACTCTTGAAGAAAGCTCACAAGCCAATCTTCCAACTCCTTGTTGCACAATCAAAAACTTGCTCTTTTGCTCTTGCTGAAGTCAAATAACCTATTTGCACACCACAAATGAGAATGAGAAGCACAAATTAGCCTTTCATAATGAACTTTTAGGGTTCTGGACGCCAAATAAAATTAAAATTTTGCAAATTATGTCACTTAAGTGATGTCCAAAATGCGAAGTTCACCCAAGTTCGCCTGGGTTCCGCGGATTTTGGACCTGGTTCGCCCAGGTTCGACCGTCCGGGCCACTAGTTCGAACTGCGTCCAAAAAATCGAACCCTGCCCGGACCCACTGGCAAACCAGACCCGGACCACAGACCAGTTCGCACCCAAGCCAGTTCGGAGGGGTACAGGGGTGAACCCGGTAACTTAGGTTTTGGATGGTGAAAAAATAGATCAAAACATTTAAACTTCATTTTATGACTGTGAAATCAATAGTAAATTGTATTGCATGGCTAGCTTAGGTTTACTTAATTGTATAATCTATGTTCATTTAGAATTTTGTGATTTCCATCTCAAGATTTTAGTATATGGTTTCATTCAAAAGACTGTGGGCATCAATTCTATATTTATGTAGAAAAAAGCATAGTGAAAAGAATAAGTTAAGTTGATTTGACAATCTTTGAGATATTCTTAGCTTTCAATAAATATGGTTTAGAATGCAACAAACAATAATATATAGTCAAAAGGAAATATTTGACAAGAATTTTAAGTTTGTATGATAAAATCCACAAAATTCTCATGTACTTGTCTCATTTGTTAATTATACGAGTAAATACTTATATAGATGGTAAATATATTTTCGTTTCATTTCATTTATCTCTATCTTTCTATTTTATATTTATAATTTAAGAAAATTATTAGTGTTTGAACTTTTGTTATTTTAGAACCCTACAAAGTCACCCATTCATCACTGTTTTATTGATGTATTGTCTACATTTTGATGGAGGCGGCAGGAATCCTCCCAACAATCCATATGGTCGCCCAATTCTTGCAAGATATGAGGCTCCTATAAGAATTATTACTATTGCAACATTGAATCCTTGCCAGGGTAGATAGACAAAAAAGGATAGAGTTACTACAGAGGTTCATTTCAACAACACAAAAGGAGATGGAAAAGTTTTTTATTTTGAGATGGTTGATTTTGATGGTGGTGAAACAAGAATATCATGTTTTAATGGTATAGCAAATAAATTCTATGATCTCACAGAGATTGGGAAAGTGTTGACAATCTAAAAAGGGAGACTCAGACCTGCACAAAAGAATTTCATCCCTTAAATTATGACAGGCAAATTTTCTTAGGAAGTAGTTCTGTAATCGAGTTGTGTTTGGAAGAGGAAAGCTTGACACCAAAGCAGCACTTCAGCTTTAGTGTAAGAACCCCTGTGGTTCTAACTTTGACAAACACTGGATTTGTTGCAATTTTGGATGTTTGACATTTTGTCAAACACTTTGCATGCCAACTAATAAGCTAGTTTCACCAATATCTGTTTTTTCCCAATGAGATAGGCTTGCAAACAACTATTGAATTTCATTCAAATTAACCTAAAATTTAACATGGCATTTTGTCAAATACTTGGCAATTATATCAGTCTGAAAATGCACCAAACAATTCTAAGGCATTTTGTCATGCAGTTTGCATACAAACTCACTGCTGCAAACTATTCACAAGAAATTCCTCTTATTGCAATTCAAGCATTTTAATTTATTTACAATGATGAACAATGTAAAGAACCAGAATGGCTCTTCCTAAATATTTATAAATAAATTGGAGATGACTGCAACTATAACTCAATAATAATCATGCAAGAACGAATTCTGAATTCTTTATTCACCAAACTTACAATATCCAAATCAGACAAATAACATTCTTTTAAACATTCATTATTGAAAACCTTATTTGCAAACAAATATTCATAATAAACATATGCCATAAATGTCAATAGCACCTGTATCACCGTAATTTCCTTTTGATGTTGCCACGTTTCCACACAATGTAACCATCACCCAGTTTCTACACGTCACTGCCCAGAACAGCATGTGACTGGCCCGAAACTGAACGCCTGCCCAGAATAATACAAAACGCAACTTCTATGGCCTTCACGTGATCAGAAAAATGAGTCACAGCTCTCCCTTGACTCACGTGCCTATGCTGGTTGATGCAGGCAGTATATGAAGGAGATGTGTTGCCAACAGATGACACCTAGGGATATGTATTGAACGCAGCATTTGAATTCTCAGTCCTCAGTAGAATTCTGATAATCCTCTCAATACCAACACTTTTGAAAATCAGAAAATATATATTCGACCTCCAAATTGTACCAAACCCTTGTGTGATTGAATTTATAAACACAACTTTTCCAGCAAGCATAAACTTCAGATTTGAAACTTCCACCAATTCAATTTACAACAGCATCAAATTGCAAGCTCGGTAATAATCAGATGTGAAATTCACCATTAACAAGCAATGGCTCAAATCACGAGAAAGAGGAATCAGTCCTCAAAACCCTAGCCAGGTTTGTCTTCTTCCCAAATTCCAAGAGAAAATAATGATTGCATAAGATGAGAAAAGTGTTTTTTCGAGTAGAATATATAGGCTTTTTGGAAAAAGCACTTTTTAATATTTTCACTTAATTGGCATTAAAAAAATATCACTTTATAACATAAAGTTATAAAGTCATAAGTTATTAAATTAAATCAAAATAATTTAATTTAATAACACATTTAAAATATAAACCACTGAACTATCTGACTGCAATCAACGAACTTCTGACAAAGCACCAAGTCCAACTGCCCAGCTAAGAATAGGCACTGCCTTGCTAGAAATAGCCACTGCTAAAAATAGACTTGTTATAAATAGTAAGTCTCTCAAACTGGAGATTCTCTGAAACCCGATCCTGAGCTATATGACGCTCCATGCAGACACCCTGCTAATCCTAGCCATACCCAAAATACCACTTACTAAAAATAGTAAGTTGACCAAAATGATCCGAACGAAGAGCAACCTGATAAGTGGAACCTCCAAAATGGAATCCCAACGCTGGCTCCACCATCTGACCCCCTCTGATCGCCTGATTAGCCTGTGAGGGTC
Source organism: Chamaecyparis obtusa (assembly GCA_027943335.1). Classification (NCBI taxonomy): domain Eukaryota; kingdom Viridiplantae; phylum Streptophyta; class Pinopsida; order Cupressales; family Cupressaceae; genus Chamaecyparis; species Chamaecyparis obtusa. The sequence continues at coordinate 554,089 of BSBK01000385.1, forward strand.
GCCAAACCAAGCTAATCCCATAAGTCTAAAAATAGGGACATTACAGTCCTCCCTTCCCAAGATTGCTTGTCCTCAAGCAATCAGGAAAAACAAACAACATCATAAACCACCCGGATCCCAAGGATGGTCACAAGTAATGTCCCGATCCTCACCAAACTCCTATGAAGAAAGAACCAACATCAACAGAACAGACACCACTGAAAACATCTGTAAACCAACTATAGATGTTGATGCTGAAAACAACCCAACAGAACTCAACCCAACTGAAATAACATCTCTGTCGAAACCTGAGTCCTTGTCAATCCAGCACTCACACCCAACTACACTGGGAAAACAACAGTGACCAAATGTACCTGAATCACTATTATCAACTCTGCCCTCTGATAAACAGTGTTGAGTGTGTGGATACTGCAAGTAATCTAACTTGCAACTGTCAAATCCATCTGCAAACGATGGTGCTAATCCATCCCATAATGGATGGTAGGATATTGGAGCCGGTTTACCCCCGCGTGAGATCAAATCTTCCACCTGAGAGTCAAAAGAAAAATGATGAGCATACCCCGTTGTATACTGCCGATAGAAATCATGAGATGGCTCCAAACTCTGACTCCGCATAACTGTAGGCTGGGTAGGAATCTAAGCAACCCTCTCAACAAACCCAACCTCAAAATCCCTGTGGGGAAGCATAGTAGAAAGAGTCTCCACAATCTTCCCGACTAACCTCCAAATAGCACAAGAGCCTCAGATGAGAGTACCCTTAGACACTATAAGAATCCTGACACACATCTGCACTCTCAAGTAGATACTCCATAAATGACTCGGTGCAATAGAAATTATACGTGGAAGCATCAACTCGCTCCCCCGCAATCCACAGCTGATCCCCCCCACAAATGTGGCACAACCAACTCTCTCGTGCTATCAGCTAAGTGAGATGATGAAGTAGATTCACTCCCAGCTAAAGGAAGCAAATCAACTTGAGAGCTTGTCTCCTCTGGTACTCCTACCTCATCCGTACCAAGTGCTCCCATATCCGAAACAGATGTGTCTACCACAACATCATGTTCCTCCACACCAACTGTAGGAGCAAACTCACCACCAACCACCTCAATGTGCAATCAAATTGGGTCTGGGGCTGGTGTAGACTGTAAATGCTCCAACTCTATGGTCATCTCCTCTAATTGGATCTGTGACTCCTGAAGAGCCCGCTGAGTGTCATCTAAAACCTCAGTAGTCGCTGTGAGCTTCTGGGTAAGCTCACTCGCCTCCTCTCTATCCATCAATGCCTCATAAGTTGTACTCCCCCACTCCACTAGGTGATCTCGGTCGGCTACCATCTGTAAATAGTTCTGTCTCAAAATCTTGATAGCCTCACGCAAAGAGTGAATCTTTGTCAATGAAAGGTAACCACTGCTGGACTCATCTGTCATAGGAGTACCCCAACCATAAACAGCCAACAACTGATGAGCGGCATCAAAATGCTTGAGAGTAGAAGAAATATCCCTCTCATCAACTTGCAACTGGCTGGTCACATGATGACTCTGCACAACAGGTCTCCTATATACAACCTCAAATGCACTGTCCACACTATGAGAGGAAGTTGTATTCAACAAACTCCCCTGAAGATCACCGTCTCTCTGTGTACTTTCATCTGAGTACACATCAACAAACTGAGTACAGGCATCGGACACATCCTCATCTAACCCCGAGGAAAACGCTGCTGAATCTGACTCAACACAATCTCCAGCTACCTCGTCCTTTGCAACCATCTAACAGTCCAAATCCTAAGACACATCCTCATGAGTTACCGAAGGAGTAACCCCGTCTCTAAAAGTGGAAGCCCTGGCTGTAACAAACTCCTGCCACTCATAAGCTTCCCTGTCCTCATCTATGAGTCCCTGTAACACAGAATCCTGGCACCCACCATCCCCATATGACAACGTTGAATCTACACCCAAAGTCAAATATAGAAAGCCAGAAACACTACAGCACTCATCGTCCTCGCTCTCAGCATCGGAGATATCTGCAATGCTAGTGTACTCATCATCTATCTGCATCTCCTCTACTAACTCTGGCTGCATACACGACTCAATGTCGTCATGTGAATCAACTAAACTGTAGCATGGAACTACGTCAGACAAATCATCTGCAACACTCCCATCCTGAGTGTCATCACTAGAAAGCTTCATGCTCACATCCTCAACACAAGAAAAAACCATTGTCTCTTGTATTGATCCCATACTACGACTACTCTCATAAATCTCTGAACTATCAAAGCTCATACACTCCTCGCAGTCATCACCCAACAACTCACAGGGGGTGTCATCTCCAATGCAACTCACAGCATCCTCAAAAGTGTCATCAGATGTGTCTATACTATCAGCTCCCACATCTCCTGCTGAAATCTCATTTGCGGACACGTGTCTCTACACACATGACTCAATGTCAAGTTGTACACCAATAATGCTAGAGCACGAACTGTCATCAACTGACCCCGCTGTAATGCCCAAATCTCCAACCTCACCACTGGGTGACTCCGAACATGCCTCGGTCCTGTCTGAGGAAGCAACTGCCTCCTGAACTAGAGCAACACTTCTACAACTGACATAAACATCTCCAATGATAACTCCCTCCATGGAAGAATCTGAACAATCAATGATAACTGCAACATCAGCTACCTCTATACAGTCCGTAGTGACTGCTCTGGGAGCCTCAACCCGGTGATGCTCAGCACTGCTGTCATCCAATGGCATTGAAACATCCACTGGTTCCGGTGTAATAAATCCATCATCAGCACTGCGAATGGGAATAGCAGGTGCTGAACTAGATGTAGGAACATCAGCATCACGGACAACTGTCGGAGAAAACTCTAGTCTCCTCCCCTACAAACTTGATGTCGGCCTTCTAAAAGCAAAGACCATATATCTCACTGTCCTATCTACTGTAACTAGATCTGACAAACTCTCTACCAATCTCTGTTGATGCAGTCTAAGTTTCTCCACGCTTTCTACTAAAGCATTTAATTCCTCTCTATTTCCCTTGCTGCTATGACGACTTCCGGAACTGGATCTCCTGTATTTATCCATAGCTAGGTAAAATGGAAGTGCTGGTCACCTTTAAAATAACTTCATAAAATTAATGTATCCAAACCCCACAAGATGGCAGGAAGAAAGCTTTGATACCACTGTAAAGAACCGGAATGGCTCTTCCTAAATATTTATAAATAAATTGGAGATGACTGCAGCTATAACTCAATAATAATCATGCAAGAACGAATTCTGAATTCTTTATTCACCAACCTTACAATATCCAAATCAAACAAATAACATTCTTTTAAACATTCATTATTGAAAACCTTATTTGCAAACAAATTTTCATAATAAACATATGCCGTAAATGTCAATAGCACCTATATCACCGTAATTTCCTTCTGATGTTGCCACGTTTCCACACAATGTAACCGTCACCCAGTTTGCTGTCATGACTTCATGAAATGAAGCTGCGACCTTGAAGTTTCTACACATCACTGCCCAGAACAGCACGTGTGGCCCGAAACTGAACGCCTGCCCAGAATAATACAAAATGCAACTACTATGGCCTTCACGTGATCAGAAAAATGAGTCACAACTCTCCCTTGACTCACGTGCCTATGCTGGTTGACGCAAGTAGTATATGAAGGAGATGTGTTGCCAACAGATGACGCCTAGGGATATGTATTGAATGCAGCATTTGAATTCTCAGTCCTTAGTAGAATTCCGATAATCCTCTCAATACCAACACTTTTGAAAATCAGAAAATATATATTCGAACTCCAAATTGTACCAAACCCTTGTGTGATTGAATTTATAAACACAACTTTTCCAGCAAGCATAAACTTCAGATTTGAAACTTCCACCAATTTGATTTACAACAACATCGAATTGCAAGCTCAGTAATAATCAGCTGTGAAATTCACCATTAACAGGCAATGGCTCAAATCACGAGAAAGAGGAATCGGTCCTTGAAACCCTAGACAGGTTTGTCTTCTTCCCAAATTCCAAGAGAAAATAATGATTGCATAAGATGAGAAAAGTGCTTTTTCGAGTAGAATATATAGGCTTTTTGGAAAAAGCACTTTTTAATATTTTCACTTAATTGGCTTTAAAAAAATATCTCACTTGATAACATAAAGTTATAAAGTCCTAAGTTATTAAATTAAATCAAAATAATTTAATTTAATAACACATTTAAAATATAAACCACTAAACTGTCTGACTGCAATCAACGAACTTCTGACAAAGCACCAAGTCCAACTGCCCAGCTAGGAATAGGCACTGCCCTGCCAGAAATAGCCAATGATAAAAATAGACTTACTATAAATAGTAAGTCTCTCAAACTGGAGATTCTCTGAAGCCTGATCCTAAGCTATCTGACGCTCCATGCAGACACTCTGCTAATCCTGGCCATACCCAAAATACCACTTACTAAAAACAGTAAGTTGACCAAAATGATCGAACGAAGAGCAAACCTGATAAGTCGAACCTCCAGAATAGAATCCCAACACTGGCTCCACCATCTGACCCCCTCTGATCGCCTGATTAGCTTGTGAGGGTCGCCAAACCAAGCTAATCCCATAAGTCTAAAAACGGGGACATTACAAACAAATGCATTTAAACACAACTTAATTTGCAATTTCAAAACCTGGAGATTATCGCAGCAATTAATGGTTGGCACAAAATGGATGCAGGAGAAATCAGATGTGTTCTTTGTCCTTAGCCACCAATATAGAATGGGTCGTTGGCTTTCAAAACCCCAAGATAAACTTCCCAAACTCTAACATCACCTATTGGTGACTCATGTGGCTGTCTCAAACCCTTGCGGCTGCCACAATGATCATACATGCTGGCTATAGAAGGCTGTGATTAGTTTTATTTATGGTCACCAAACTCTGCAATCAAATCTGAAGGAAGTACTATGAATTCCAACACCAAATCCATCACAAATAAATCAAGTCATGGCCTCTGAGCAAAGCCATTGCCATTGCACAATTCATTGGGTATTTCACCAATTCAAAGTGTTGAAATTGTGAAGAATTCCCAACTCTCCAAAAACACTGAAACCCTTGGCAAAACCCAAAGACTTCTCCAAGAAACAAGCAAAATTATCAATTCACAATGAGGTTCGATTTTCTTCTAATTGCGTTTATATTTCCTCATAATGGTTTGAACTAAAAATCTTCTTCATCAAGTCACTTTAATGATTTAACATTCGCTTTTGTTGTCACTTTTTTGACTTAGCAATTTCCTAAGTCTTGGGCACCATAAATTACATGAGCTTCTAATAACATTTAATGATGTCTTTGGCCCCCTTTTAAATTAAACTTTATAATAACTCTTTTATAATTAATTATTAATAAAGTATACTTTATTAATAATTAATGCCTTGATCTTGAGCCAATAAAGTTATTCCAATCAATCAACTAATGAACTCTACTAATACTAATACCAAGACCAGGTGCACAACTAAAAATAGCAATAGGGGCATAATTGACTTACTATAAATAGTAAGTCTATGAATGAAAGCTCTATCAACGTTACCACAACTCCACAATGCCACCAAATCTATTTACGTGCCCTACTAAAGATAGAAACCCTAACTTTCCTAAAATAGACACTTACTATAAATAGTAAGTGTGCCAAACTGATCCAAATGAAGAGCAACCCTAAACATACCTAACCTTTGGAGTGGGAATTTACCTCTAGTTTTGCCAACTGAGACTCTCTAACCAACTGACTTAGCCTACGAGGGCCACTGATAGGCTAATCCAAACCACCAACCATGGTGAACTAAAAAAGGGACTTTACATTTAGACCAAAAAGAAAAGTCATCAGTGTCGTTTTATCAATCAATTCATCAAATACAATATTAAGAAGAATGCCAAACCAACTCACAAAAGAAAACTTCAACTGGAGGACATGTTAGGTTGCAAAGTGGATTTAACAATGTGGGGCAATATCTGCAATAAGGACAATCACTCCAAGAACTATGCAATTTATGAACTTTTCCCATTCTTGCAGTAAAGGCTAGACGGATTAGTAATTTAAGTGGAAAATATGTGCGAACAATCGCCACTACCCAACTTCTTATAAACTTGGATCCTCTTGAGTCACAACAATTGAGATCCTAGTTTGATACAGAAGGGTCGAAGTTTCATCTCTTAAACAAGCTAGAATGTTGAAAATGATGGCTCACAAAAGGATGGACTTGATAGATCTAATCAACCTTAATAGATTGTGATAAAAGCTACATTATCTTTCATAAAGTAGGACAATTTCTATTACACTGCTTGACCCTTGAAAATTGAGCATATGCAATGCACAAAGAAGGTGAAGAAGAATGGAAATGGTAATTAATATTGTGAAAGATGTGACAAGAGTTTCTTTGAATGTGATTACAAAATTTCGATTCAATGCCAAGTACAAGACCCATACTACTTCAACTTGGGTTAATGCTTTTGAAGAAGCAAGCTAAGAAACTATGGGTGTTACATCAATGGAGTTAAACATAATGAAGCATGATGAAAAAGATGTCAAGTTTGCAACCATGGCACGGGAGGGCCTGACTTTGTGGTGGGATTTCCACGGATCAATTTCTTCAACTACCACTCCAGCCATTTAATTACTATCTCAAGTTTCTAGTTCTACCACTACTGAGAGGAACTCGTCTAATGATAGCTTCATCCTAGGTTGCCAAATTGGAATAAGAATCTTGAGTACATAGGTACAGTATACTAGTATGGCAAAAAAAATTGGGAGATTGGGTACACCCATACAAAAGAAAACATAAATATATTAAAAAATATAATACAATCATTAATATATACATATTTATAGCCCCAAAGATTAATATAAAGTTATATTGTATTAGATTTATTTTATAACATATAACAAATTAATAATAAATATCGAAAAATCATAGCACAATAGGAATACCATATCAAATGTGAATAAAACTACCTTTCAAAACTTTCTAATAAAGATATCATTCAATATGATATTCATAAAAAAACATATATATTTATATAAAATAGTTAAATAATAAATATTGAAAAATATTAAACAATAGATACCATTAAATAATAACTAATATATTATAATTAACAAATATTTTAGATACCAAAAAATTAAGTTTAGTAAACAATAATCTTCATTTATAATAGTTAATAAAATTAATATTTGCTCAAAAATATATTAATTTATTAAATTTTATAGAATTTAAATAAATTATAAATGATGTTAAATAAAACTGTCTAAATATTTTCTTTTGATTAAATAAAATTTTAATGAATTAAAAATTATCTAAATATTTTTTCCCATGACCCTAGTGTAATGGTAATGAGAATGTTAAATAAAAAAACCTTGAATCAAAAGTATTACATTTAGACTTCTAAATATAGAATTTGAATAAATTAAAAACAATGTTAGAAATCAATTTAGATGGATTTTGGATTGCACATGAAGCATGTACAAAGGATAATGTTAAATTAAAATAAATTATTTCAATGTTTTAGGGTTGAACTATACCTGGTCCATAGAAAGTTCCCCTCCTTTGTCACTCACAACTCCTATTACAAACTAGAAAGGAAGATAATTTAGGTGGTCATCCCACTTGAGAAAAAATTAAAATAGATATCTAACGATGAGTCCTGATGCCACAATGTTTAGGGAGAAAAATAAACCCTTCAAATATCATGTTTGCAATTGAAACGCTCAAAATTTAGGGTTTTGAATCCCCGATTAGTAACTGGAATCGCTCAGATTCGACATGTATAACTAAAAAACGTATCAAGCTAAGAAAACCCATACCATGGTCAAATCTTTAGGCTATTATAAACTAGGATTTGATTCTAGGATGTTTTGTACCCAAAATCGGCCTATAAATGGGACAATTTAGTAATCTAGGCTTCAACCACTCTCTTAAGAGGAACAAACTTGCCTCTAGGAGAATAGAGAAGCTTGTTGTTATACATAGTGTTTTGTGTCTCACCGATCGCAAGACACTTTTGTATAGAGAGTCCAACAACATGGTAGCATGTAGTGCCTGAGGAGCCAATACAAATTGATGAGGAGGCTACAATTACACTTGTAGAGCTGGTTTGCATTAGTTTTGCAAAGTTTAGCCATGTGGAGTCCACTTCCAACAGTTCACATGATGAGGAGTTTGTGAATGACTAGAAGACTCACTTCACTCTGTTTTGTTATTTTGACATCATTGTACCAATTGTAATCATCATTATGAAATCCTCAATATAATTGTTAAGGCTTAAAATTTGCATCCTATTAAACTATACAAGTTTAACAATTTTGCCTAACATGGGATTCATTTTTACATGTGGGAAATGCATAACTTAAAATGAAACCTTTGGATTCTAGGCCGGTTCCTATTGGATAATCACCGATAACTCCTCAAAACTAACTTAAACCTTGTAGGGAAAGAGAGAAATTATAGAAATGAACTTGCAAAACTGAAACTAAACTTAAGAAACTAGGTGATTCACCAAAGAGTAAGAAAACTAGGTTAATAACGGCGGATTCTGAAACTGTAAACTCTATCTTAATAAATAAAACACTTATGTTTTATATAGGTCTGCATAAATATTTCATCAAGAGGTCCTTAATAGAATAAACAAGGAAGAAAAATCTTCACAAGAAAATCCTATGAATTCTTGGACACAAATTACAACCTACAAACAACATACATTCTTGCAATCAGGTAATAGCTTGAGACAAAAAATAATGAGTTATTAACTCACTATTCCTATCAATCATGCACTTGACACAGTCACAGAAAGAAAGAAGGCTTCAACTTTGATAGAATATTGATGCTCCAAAATGTTGTCACTATATATTCAGTCTCCAAAAGTGAGTTACAAACTTCTGCATAAAACTGCTAAGGACAAAAGGAATGTCACAAAAGTCTTCCTCTACATAATCAGAACTAATGAAAAAGTAAGTCTAAAACTCACTAAGTACAATCCACAACCCTTGGGTCGGATGCCAGAAAATAGCCTAGAAAAGAGGACCTAATAACCCACAAAATAAATTCTCCTCTCTAAAAAAACTCCACTAAGTCATAATAACACCTATGACTCATCTTCAACTGCCCTCAAAAAGCTCTAAAAGGCCATAAAGACCTCTCAACTATTAAGACAAAGTCAAATTCGACCCATAAGTCCTACATGAACTCAAGAAGTTCCTAGATCTGCTCTAACAAGCCCTATATTCCTTCTGAATGTCTGGACACCTCATCCAACTCCTAAGAAGAAGTCCTCAAGCTATTAAAACATCCTTATCTCTCCACTTTTACATTATTGCTTGCTTAATTTTAATATTTATTTAATTGACTTATAAGAACATCAATTAATAAATATTAAATTACAATATTAAACCAAAAAGACTTTAATATTTATTAATTGATATGAAATAAATCAATTAAATAAATATTAAAATTATTTATCTTTTTGGCTTTGAGCAAGCAACAATGTAACCAATCAAAAGACACTACTTAACATTGGAACAAAATGTTAAGAAAACCTATAAAGAACCACCTAGCCCGAAAAAGATCAAAACCAAAACCTAAACTTTAAAACCAAGCTTAAATTCGTAAAGGGTCAACATGACCACTCTATGAACCCGCAGCCAATGCAAAAATATCTCCAATACAACGTGCTAGGTGGCAATTTGCATTCCAAAGCTCGGTTGTTATTGTACTTGCAATCTTTAATATATTTATTTCTCCTGCCATCGGACTTGAAATCTTATCAAAACCTCTGATTTTTCAGTTCTTGAACATCTCACTTTGTAATCTGGAGTTTGGGAAAACTGAGAAGTTAACCCTAAGCATGGCGGCCTGCTAAGTTTTGGGTTTCGAATCATCTTTGTTGTGTGCTTGATCCTCAACAAAAGATCACTAGTTGTCATTGTGAAGAGCTCGGCTTTTGACTGTCACTCAGGCTTTTGAAGTTTGATCTCGAACTCTTTGGCTGACTGCTTGAACCTGAAGTTTAGAGATCTGGAAACATGGCTTACAAAGCTAGATACTTGACTTGTTTCAAACTGCAGATTGCTTGCCTTGTCTTTCTTATGTGCTTGTACTACAAATCTGACAAAATTCGGAGAAGCCACAACCGAGTCATCTGATGTCATCATACCAGAAGGGCTTTCAGTATCTCTACCATTTTAGGATAGCATTAAAAATTTTACTGTCAATTGCATTTTCTAAAGCTTTTCTGGTTGCCTCTTTAGAAACTATTTTTGACAAGTTTCTGCTTGATAACTGCATCTCCCATTCATCCATCTCTTAGTGCTTGCTATGTGCTTATCCTTATTGTATTCTGCTGATGTTGTTTGTAACAAAAGGTTTCAAGCTAAGATTGACTTGTCCCTTTAAAGTCTCTGTTGAACTTTCTGAAACATTTATCTATTTTAGAAGCAAAAAGGTTTCATATATGAATATATCCCTTTTATTACTTCATTGTACTTATTTTGATCAGCTTCATAGGTCCTGTTTCTAATCGGTACGCCAGGCTCAATAACCCTTGTGGGAGCCTACTGTTATATCTGCGTACCCATTAGAAACAGGATGTTGCACAGGGAGCAAACATGTTAGCAATAAAACTGATTTCTTCTTGAATTTTGGATGTAAATGCGTATGCAGAAGATAGAATGATGAAATGGTTGGCCATTGTTTAGATCATATCGATCTAACTCATTTTTACTTGCAAGATTTGGAGTGGGAACATGGAAAGCATAGCAGCAGAGTCAATGATCTTCAACGCAGCCAATCATTCCAGGCAATGGCTGGCAACCATGACTCATTTATTCTCTGCATTTACATTTATGTTTATAGATCAGATTTCAATTTTTCTATCTTGTTTCACGGCCTGTGTGAAATGTGATGAACACTTGATAAACAAAGTTACATTTTCGGAAAAGATATCTGGTATATGCTTGTTTTCTGAGATAGCTTTTACTTTTCGTCATAAAATGTAATTGATATGCATGAAACAACTAGCAGTCATGGCTCTACTCAAATTTTGAGCCACTAGGTGAAAAATGAGTAACAATAATATTGTAATGTCCCCTTCCTAGGTAACAGGCACATGAGCAGAGGTTGACCAATCATTCAAGTTCCCGTACAACAACAATATGGAGAGGGGACTCGGTCAAAAGGTCATGGAGCTTTGCAGAGGCCTAGTGAGTCATTCTAGACATTCAGATGGCAGTTTCCTACTTTTTAGGAGGGATCCCTATTTTCTAGGGAATGACTACGAGTTGGTACTGGGGTGTCTACGGACCATTCCAGATGATTTGAGACCCTCTCCTAGATTTTAGGGAGGGGTCCTATTTTATAGGGATGACTGGCTGTTGATTGGTTGTCCACTTGGAGGACCATGAAGCGGAGCAGGATCCCTTTCGAGTAGTTTTAGTTGATTAGAGACAGTCTCCTACTTTTTAGGGCAGGTCCCTAATTTTTAGAGGGAACTACCAGTTGGCCTACAAGACTCAGGTATCATCATGTTGGAATCATTTGTTGTTGCACTAAAATCTTGAACTGTCAATGCCCAATACAAATGTCAGATTTAACCCGACCCACAATGTTAGGAATAAGGTGTCTCAACCTTGCATATTTCCTTGCATTTGTTATTTGCTAAATGTCAGCACTTTGGACAATGTGTAAGGTGATCATGACTGAAACAGTTATGACGGATTCCTATGACGGTCATTAATATTTGTAAGAGCTAATTGTGAAAGATTCGATGATGGGTGAAGACATGCAAGACATGTGGCAACTGATAAAGTTGAGTACTGTACACTCTTCTGCAACAAGAGTGTACAGTACTCAACTTTATCAAAAAAAAATTCGGGTTCCTATTTTCTTGAAGAATGGTAAAACCCTAATACGGATATTCTTTGGAAGTTATCCTAAAAAGGGAAGCGCATGATATAAGCATTTTTTAGGGTTGCGAATTCTGATGAGAAGCGAGTGTATTGTTGGAATGTTTTATGCTGTCGGATTTGTCTTCAAGTGTTGATGATCTCCTGAAAGAACTTGTTTTGCAAGTGTATTGTAAACTGTAACAGTTTTGATTAATACATTGTGCAGGTTTTGGATTGCTGGGGTTTTTACCGAAAGGTTTTCCCCAGGATATATCATTGTGTCATTCTTTTTTTCATGTATTCATGTTATTGCAGCAACATCTAAGTTAATTGTATTAACATTCTGTAATTGATAAGGGTTAAATCTGAATTTGCACGGTCCTCTCCTTCGGAGTTTAGCATAGGGAACTATTTTCCGCTCACTTAGTTTCCTTTCACACAAGAGGTGGTTAAGCCATGTCATGAATCTCTAAGGAGGTGCTAACCACCAAGTAAACAATCTCCCCCTCAGCACCGACTGAGCCTTCAGCACCCACTAAAGGGAGACTCGAACATGTGACCAAGGGCTTTGATATCAATTGTTAGAATCATTTGTCGTTGCACCAAAAGCTTGAACTGTCAATGCCTGATAAAAATGCCAAATTTAACCCAACCCACAGGAGGCGGTTAAGCCATGTCATGAATCTCCAAGGAGGTGCTGACCACCAAGTCAACACATTAGTGATCAAGGTGCTTCAAACAGATTTCAGTTCTGAGTCTAGATTAGCATTTTATGAATAAATTGGGAAATATTTAATTATTTCCTAAGTTAGATTATATAAATAATATCAAAGTGATTGTCTAAAGTCACTTTACATTAAAACAATAAAAATAAGACCATGGCACATTTTCCTAGAAGTTGATGATTATAAGTTATTTTCTAAAATGGGGCCAACTTTTATAATGAGAAATAAGGCCTTGAGGGTTGATTTTATGAGAAGTTCATTTTTAATAAAGTTTAATAAAGTAATTTGTGAGAAGCCCTAGTTTGAACCACTTGGAGGAGGAAAAAGGAAATAAAAGAAAAGGTTGGGCTTCATTTCAATCCATCTAGATTTTATTATTTTATCCCAAATTGTGGTTGGAGCTCTAATTGACGGGGTTGTAGTAATTTTAGCTTAAAGAACGAAAACTCTTAAAGCATTCAATTGGACGTCCAACTAGCTTGAGCATAGCATTTATTCACAATGATTAATCAGCTGGAAAGAGCTATTGAAGGACCGATTTTGGAGGTGATTGCAAATGATTGGAGAGAGGCAGAGATTTTCATTTTAGATATACCGATCAGATCAGTGGCAGCAGAGTTGGGGAATCACAAGTCATCTATATTCAGCCGTACCACTCCTAGGTTGAGTTTCAGAGGGGCGTTAGGGTTTGTCAAGGCGTTTTTGGGCAATGTTCATAATACATGGTTGCAGTCACAAATCTCAGCCATACAGTTACCACACAGCCCATTACTGTTCTCAGTTGGGCGTGGGGGTTAAAAAGCAATGCATTTCATCAGTCATCAGTAAATTTGGGCTCTACAGCAAATCATATTCAGCTGATACATCTTCAGATCAGATTAGTATCACATTTATCATTCTTCCATTTGTTGGTTACATGATATTGTTAAGGTTTTAGGATCATTGCAAATGTAATAGCACTATCTGATTGTATGTATGTGTTTTCCAAATGCAACAATCTCTTGCATTTATATTTAGAATGAGCCAAGAAGAGACATGTCCCTTCATGGGACATGTCTATTCATTACTATGTAATTAATATAATGACAATTATAATTATATATATATATAATATCTCTTGATTATTATATTAATTTCTAATATTTACATAATAATATATATATATATACATCTCATATATACTAGATGTATATATACATATCTTCACTAATATTGACTCGTAGTGTTTATCCGACTGAAGCTTCAAAACATTAACACTCCCTCTTAACTAGGGAGGATAAATCAATCCAATGTCAACACTTATGATCCCTCACCATAGCTACACAAAACTGCTATAATCATTAGCACTCCCTCTTAGCTAGGGAGGATAAAAATATTACCTGAAGGTAATATGTGAGTATAGATAATCATTTAAAGTTTATATCATTTTACTGATATTACGAGTAATGGCTCTTCAAGTATCAAGTCCATGATACTTAGCAAGTACTCAGAGCAATAGTCTCCAAATATCAACTCACAAGATATTCACCTAATTGCTCAAAATGATTATCATGAGTAATGGTCTCCAAGTATCAAATTCATGATACACACCCAAGTACTCAGAGTAATGGTCTCCAAATATCAAGTCCATGATATTTACCAAGTACTCAATGTGAGTATAGATAATCATTATATTTATATCATTTTACTGATATTATGAGTAATGGCCCTCAAGTATCAAGGCCATGATACTTACCAAGTACTTAGAGCAATAGTCTCCAAATATCAACTCACAAGATATTCACCTAATTGCTCAAAATGATTATCATGAGTAATGGTCTCCAAGTATCAAATCCATGATACTCACCCAAGTACTCAAAATATCTAGTATGGTATGTGCACTAGTATCACATATGTGATACTTACCATATAGACAGATCATGGCATGTCTACAGATATTACGTCACATAATATCCACCATGAAGATCTCTAAATCACCTATGGTTTATTTAATGATATTAGCCTTATGATATCTACCATGATGTCTAAGAGATCCTAACCATCATGACATGTCCACGGATATCAAGTCACATGATATCCATCATGATGGAGATGTTGCAAAGTCGTCACCTCACAACATCAATCAAATACAAGTGTTCATTGTCAAAAAGTCGTCACCTTTCTCCAATGTTCACAGGAGGGCCCATAAGTCCTGGGGTTACCCACATGAAATCCACCTTGACTCATCTCAAAGGGTGGATCCATCATGGCTCATCCCAAAGGGTGGAAACAAGGGCTTTCACCTTAGACTTCTCTCTCAAAGAGAAGAATGCAATAACATACAAGATAATAGATCACAGATGTTAACACTTTTTTTCATCTTAGGATTCATTCTCCATCATACCAAGTTTATCTTGAAAACATACAACCTTCTCTCTAGCAAGAGACTTGGTGAGAATATCAACCATATGTTATGTAGTGATAATGTACCTTGAATAGCATACTTATGCACTATATCTCTTATATAGTTTGCATCACTCTAGGTGAACCCCAAGTTAAGTAGGAGTTAGCATAAAGGCATTTCAGCCAGCACACATGGGACTCAATCCCATGATCATAGTCCTTTGGATGCTCCTTTTAAGATTTTGTAACAACCTCCTCGTCCAAGGTTGTTTTTAGATGAACTATCATACTCCCTCTTAATCTAATATCAACCTTCTGCGAGCAAGTCATTTTTTTGTTCTTTAGTTTGCATTAAGCTCTTTTCTAGAATACCCAACCATCTATGTAGGAATATTATGAAAAAAAAACCTTCTAGCTCACATACATGGAACTACATCATTTGAATCGCAATTCTTTTTCCTTTTATAGTTTCTTGGTCAATGGGGAAACCATCTCGATATGATTAATTCTTGCCTGTGATGGATTGTCAAACTCCCTCTGAATGTTAATTCTTCCTCTTCGACGAACTGAACCAAATCCACTAGCTGCTCCCTTAGTCACAAAAGCATACAGGTCCCAATCATGGAAGATATCTTTCTCATCATCTGAGATTAGAACAGAAATTCCTTTGCAGTCCACTCCCTCTCACTGGGAGAGCCCTCTTTTCAGTAATTTTAAAAGGATATCCACACCACCTGCACCTATCATTTCTCGCTAGAGTCCCTCTGTGTTGTTACACAAATTTCTCAATGCCCCTGTTGTTCAAAAAAATTTGGCACTTCTTCCACCTATTTCAGCTTCCAACGAAAATACTCTCAGTAGAAGATAGTCAGCTTCATAACATAATATAAGCTCAGAATAACATGCGAGGATGTAGCAACTATTATCTCCAACCAAGAACAAAGTCCACGTCCTAGGCAGCTCATGTTAGGCCTAGCAACACATGGATTCGTTGTCAGAAACAATGGAGATTCTCCATGAATTAATTCTTGGCAGGTACCATTTATGTTTCATCGAATATATCTCAATGTTGCGTATGCAAACTGTCACTACTTGCTTCATAATTATAATCTTTGTTCACAACACAATATATAACAAATTCTGAAGTCACAGTTCTCAATTCGTATATGTATTAACTGCTTAGAGATACTAGTCTTCACTAATCCACAAGTATGAAAGTGTCAATAACTTATGGTGTCAATCATATCTTCCTAATCTTTGTCAACTGAATGATATCTCTGAACTACTTTCCCTCAGTAGGAGGATATGACAGAAGAATGAAATGAATCATGGCAAGCCAATGGTCAAAAGAAATATTAGCCGGCAACCATACGCATGGCAAAATATATCTCAGCGCTAATATTGTTCAAAATGTTTCTTTGACATCAACCAACCTCCCAAATTATTTCCAATCTACCTTGTTGCGGCAATAGTTATAATCCACAACCTTATGTCTGTCACGCACTTCACGACAAGGCTTTTATTTAAGGTAAATATTAATTTGCCAAATGCAAAATAACATCAATTAATCAATGCCTTCATAATTGATCTATGTTTGTTATCACTGGTCTAATGGTCTAATTGTTGGCTTCGATAATGTTGAGCATTTGTCTTAAGTTGTTTTGATTAACCGCAGATTTATGAAGGAAATATTTACAATTATCTGAACTCGTGCTATCGAGCCCGTATTGATATTGTATGGATCTTCTACAGAAAACCACTTTTCCCGTAACGCGTCAAGTTTTTATGAAATATTAATATCTCTGAAACCTTATTCTTTGAGGATGGCTACCAAGAATCCCTCCTTGCATTCCGCTACAAACAAAATGCCTTAAGGCCACCTCTTCATATGCCAAGCCAAAGTATTTAGAATAAGCCTGACGTGGAGTGTGTCGAGTCTTACTTTGGGGAAACAACAAACTTTATTTAAGCAGTGCCAACTCATCTACAGGATTGGACGCGTTAATCCCTGTGAGTATTGTCCAAGTTGTTGGACATGCTCTTCCCCTTATGCCACGTTCATTGTCAAACTGCTAAGTCCGATATCTCCTTGCATTTATTTCCCTTGTCTGTGATCTCTTGAATGTTGTGCTAGTTTGAACAATTCAATAGTTTGCTAAATGTGTGATTCGAATCCTATCCTCCATTGAATTAGTAACTAATGGTACTTGACTCACACCCCATCTACCTCTTCGTAGTGATACTTGGCTCTCAGCCAACTAAGCTCCCGCTCTTCTACTTGTGGGCTCACCTTGCTAAAGTTGCGCATCGACTGTGACTGGGTTAAAGGAGTAAACATGGTCTCTTGGCCCTGTGACTGTGCTCATCTGTGAGTGCAAGTAAAGTCCCTGCTCTATGCAATTTCCTCTGCCTGCAACGTGTAGGACTCGTCCCACAATGACATTCGCTCCTCGACGTCTCCATGCATCTGTTGGTGATGTTGAATTTATAGAGCAATCACACTTATAGTACCGTTGGTGACCGTGCCCATCTTATTTTATAGAAATTTCTAATCAAAGGCTTGGACCAGATGTCGCTTTCAACATTTGTGATGGTATATCAGTCAATCTTGACTGATATGACAGCATCTTCTAATAATCTCAATCTGCATATGATGTAAATCTGTTATGCTCTTTATTGTATATACCTCCACATATATATGAATCATGATTTGTTATTACATTGATTCGATGACGCTTGTGTATCGACCATATGTCTTTGCTTCCCATCGAATTTCCTCTATTAATGCCAACAGATCTCTGAATTTCTCTCAACAGCCAGGAATCTTCCGTTAAGCAATAAAGCTCTGTTCAAAGGAACTTGGCTCTGATACCATGTTAAGGTTTTAGGATCATTGCAAATGTAATAGCACTATCTGATTGTATGTATGTGTTTTCCAAATGCAACAATCTCTTGTATTTATATTTAGAATGAACCAAGAAGAGACATGTCCCTTCATGGGACATGTCTATTCATTGCTATGTAATTAATATAATGACAATTATGATTATATATATATATATCTTGATTATTATATTAATTTCTAATATTTACATAATAATATATATATGTATATATATACATCTCATATATACTAAATATATATATATACATATCTTCACTAGTATTGACTCATAGCGTTTATACGACTGAAGCTACAAAACATTAACAGATATGTCTGACCGTACAGCCTTGGTACGGACTTGTTCACATTAATTTGATTGCAATAAAATCAGTAGTTCCTTGGTGTGAAGTTAGTTGCATTTATTTTAGTTCAATTTCATGTCATTTCTTGTATCTTGCATTTCATATTTTCAAAAATCGCAAAAAAATCAAAAATATTGAAAAAAGAAAAAAAAATCAAATATTACAAAAATCCTATGCTGGTCAAAGACACAAAAAGTAAACAAAAATCAGATTTTTGCCTTATATTCCTATTGGGGATCTTTTAAATATATACTTTAAATTTGACATTTTTATTGTTCAAACTTCAATGTTAATGTTATTGTTCACTTCGAATTTAGTAGTATTTAAGTTTTAGTATTTTATTAATTTGTCAACATTTCATTTGTAATTCTTATACTTGAACATCCTTTTATAACTATTTTTTCAAGTACTATATGTATATCAACATCCCCCCAACCGCTGCCATCCCCAAATGTAGGCCCTTGGTTCTCCCATACCTACAACTTCTGTCCCCCTATCAAGAAACTCCATGGAACTACGAAATAATTTGAACCTTATCGATCTACCTGCCTGTTATTAGATGATCAATCATTTTAATATATGCATTTTGTAATATTTTGTCTATAGAATCTTCCTATGATGTCCACTTTGTTGAATGGGACCCCATCGTAAAAGCCTACCAATATTGCATTTATCCTATATATTGTGCAAACTTTGTATTCCTCAATTACAATGGATTTCTTTTCCACTTACCCTATATATTGCCCAAATGTTATTTTTTTCTTAGGTTTCGATCTTATGACCAAGATTTTGTTTAATTTTGAACCAAAATACATAGATAAGCAAAGAACTGAAACTCAAAACACAAAAGAACAGAGGACACAAAAACTTATCATGGGAAAACCCTCCACTTGAGGGTGAAAAACCCAGCCCACAAAAATATAGATCCTTTATTGAGTTCTCAAACAAATACAAAAATCTCTTGCTTATGATTGAAGATTCTAAACAGTCAATCAATAAGACTTATTCACCTTATTCATAGATTGATCACTTCAAAATAAACAAAATCATGAGTATCTCACAGATACAACTACCACTCCAAATTCTTATTAAAAATATATGTATCGATCATCTACAGATCAAATATACAATAATAAATATCATTACTTATTTGTAAATGCAAACTTCTGAAACTTGTATCTCAAATATACAAAAGAAAAACTTAGAGAAGAATTATCATAGCCGTATATCTCCAAAATGATGCCACACACAATATGGCAATCAATAGTCACTTTCTCTTTCGCGGGGCTTATGCCATGTAGTCTACGCAAGCACCAAAAGGTCTCCACGGTGGAATACAAGGAGACAGTCGTTACCAACATAACCAATACCATTCAATGTATGAAACATCAACAGCCATATGTATACATGTCAGTCATAATCACGAGCCACCTCAGATATAAGGAACCACGATGCCAAGACATTACACACACAGTGCCATGATGTTCTATGTCAGCGGTGAAGGAGATATTCAATACAAGAATAATATAAGAAAGAAAACCGATCATAATCGAACAACTCAACCAAGCTAAGGGAAGTCACACGACATCTCAGCTAGGTGGTGACAATAAAGGAAGTAAACTGGAACACCTTCGGAATAATACATAGACTATTTTGCTGAGAAATAAAGAATAGAAACACATGCATGATAGTATATCCGATCAGAGAGTACATAGATCAGAACTCAATATTCAGTCTGATATAGATGAAGAACACTCTAGGATCAAACACAGGTATGAAGAGTTTCTCTCGCTACTACCAGAACTTTCACACTCCCTCTTAGCAAGAAAAAGATTATTCATATGTCATGGCATCTCTCAACATGACAAACAAAAGAAAAAAAAACTGCACCCAAAAAGTGTTAATAACAAAATCTCATTACAGATTTTCTCAACATGATATTGCCATCTCAGCATGACATTCACCATGGCTACTCCCAAAAGGTGAAAAAACATAAGAGCTAAGTCATGGAGTCTCTCACATGACATCCACCATGGCTACTCCCAGAGAGTGGAACAAGGGCTTTCATCTCAAACTTCTCTCACAAAGAAGAATGCATTAACAAGGGCTTGCACCTCAAACTTCTCTCAAAGGGAATGATGCATTAACATCATAAATAAGAAACACTCAAGTTGAGACTCTCTCAGCAAGAGCATCATTCTCCACAATACCAAGCTTATCTCGAAAATAAGAAAACTTCACTCTAGGAAGTGGCTTGGTGAAAATGTTTGTTGTCTGCTCTTCTATGCAAATGTACTTAAGCTCAACTGCTTTCCTTTGAACCATATCTCTCAAATAATGATATTTGATTTCCACATGCTTGGTTCTATCATAAAAAATAAGATTAAACGAAAGCTTCACACAGCTTTGGTTGTCACAAAGAATCACAGTAGGTTCCAAAGGCTGCCCAAACAGTCCTACAAGAAGTTTACAAAGCCACATTGGTTCTCTTGCAGCCACATAAGCTGCAACATATTCAACTTCAGTTGTACTCTAAGCAACACATGACTGTTTCCTGCTGCAACAGGATTTCATAGTTGAACCTAGGCTGAAACAACAACCTGAAGTGCTCTTTCTATCAAGCACACATCCTGCCCAATCTGAATCAAAAAAACCCTACAAGTTCAACTCTTCACAAGAAGAATATTTCAGACCATATCCCATTGTGCCACGCACATATCTCAAAATATGTTCGGCTTCAACAAGATGAATCTGTCTAGGCTAGCGCATGAACTGACTAAGAGTGTTAACAGCATAGCATATATCAGGCCTAGTGTTAACCAAATACATTAAAGAACCAATTAATTGCATGTACAAAATGGGATCAACTAAATCTGAATTGGCTACAACCTCATCTAACTTTTTCAGATTTGCTTCCATAGGAGTTACCATAGACTTACAGTCTAACATACCAAATCTTTTCAAAATATCAATAGCATATTTCCCTTGACTCAAAATAATCTCATTTGAGCTTTGCCATACTTCAAGCCAAGGAAGTAGTGCATAAGGCCGAGATCTTTTATCTCAAATTCAGAAGCTAACTCCTTACATTTAACAATGAGATCATCCTCACCAGTAAGAAACAAATCATCAACATAAAGTACTAAGATTAAGGCTTTATCATCAATTACCTTGAAATATAAATTTGGATCAGCATCATCCTTTAGAAAACCCAAGCTCAATAAATAATGATCAACTCTCTCATACCATGCACGTGGAGCTTGCTTAGCCATACAAAGCTTTTTTCAATCTGCACACATGTGATTGCTTCTCATGGATCACAAAATCCTCTGGCTGCTCAATGAAAACCTCTTCTTCAATTACCCCATTCAAGAATGTTGTCTTCACATCAATTTGATAAAGTTTCCATCCTTTAGACTGCTGCAACAAAAATAATAGTTCCAATGGAAATGTATTGCGCTACAAGAGCAAAGGTCTTCTCGTAATCTATACCTTTCTTTTGAGAAAAACCTCTAGCTACAAATCTGGTTTTATATTTTTCAACACTCCAATCAGCTGCATGTTTGATTTTGAACAGTCACTTAGAAGAAACAACAATTTTACCTTTGGGCCTAGGAACAATGTCTCAAACATCATTCTTGATAATGGATTGATACTCCTCCATCATGGCATCCTTCCAAACTTGTTGTTTTGAAGCCTCCTCAAAACTTGAAGGCTCGGATGCAATAATATGACTCATCAAAACAACATATCCTGCAAATTTATGAGGTCTTTTACTCTCTCTGAAAGTGTCACGTGGGGCTGCATATTTTCCAGCCTCTTGCATAGTATGCTTGGCCCACAAAGGTCACTTCTTGTCAAATGAAACATTACTTGGCCTAGTAGTAGGATCTTTAGGATCAATAGGATTTTCTAACTCAGTAGTCTCCCTCTGAATCTTTGAAGGGGAATCAGGGACAGCAATATTCATATCTTGAGAAGGCTTAAAATCTTCTCTATCAATTTCCATATTAGATTTTTTAGATCCTTTGCAAGCTACATCCTCTTCAAAAGAAACATCTCTGCTGATTTAAATCTACTTTTGACCTGGGATGTAAATCTTATAAGCTTTTGATGATTCACTATAACCAACAAAAATTCATTTCTTTCCTGAAGGTTCCAACTTAGTCCTTTTATCTTTTGGAAAATGTATGTAAACTGTGTTAATTTTAGTTTCAGATCTAACTATTTACTGAAAATAAAGAAATAAATGCAATAACAAATAACTAAAACACAAGCACAACACACGATATACCCTGGGAAACCTCCCTTGTGGAGGTAAAAACCCAGCAAATAGTTTGATATATTTTATTAGGCCCAGATACAACTTTACTATGTTCAGTCTCAAAATAGATTTGACCTGAGATGTGTTTTACAGTAATGATAACTCGACTAGAGCAGAGGAAGATCGAATTCAGAGATGAATGTGTGTGTGTCAGATAACTCTTGATGTGGTCTCAGTCCTCTGTAAAAATTGTTGTAGCTATAGATTGGATCTGGAGATGTCGGATATTCACCAGGGAATATTTCGGCAGGGCAGAGCAGAACTTCAAATCATGGACGCAATTCATTGTGGATCATATTCACATTCGGCAGGGCAGAGCAGAGCATAGTCGCATTTCACTATGAATCAATTTCGCATTCGGCAGGGCAGAGCAGAGCATCAGATCGCTAATGATTGTGGAGTGTACATTGTGTTATGATGCTTGATGTGAACTCCATTATATACCGGCCAACACGGAGGATTAAACAGCCCAACCCACATGAGTTTGAATTATTCTTTTGGCACCAAGAAAATCCGATGAAGGGCCGAATGAGGAAACGTCTACCCTTAGACGTTTGAATTATTGGGGCCAATTAAGATCAAATTAAATATTTTATCTTAATTAATAGTTTCATTGCTGAGCTAGAAAATCGAACTAGCTAAAACATTAACAAACTAGACACCCAAAAATTCTGAGATGACTAATATCTGGTTTAGAACCCGTGAAGGCTTCTTCAAGAGTCATATTGTCTAGAATATGATTTGGACTACAATTCTGAACATATATTGTTGTCCTGCAAGCTTCATCCCATAAAAATGTTTGAAGGTCTTGCTCATAGATCATGGCTTTTGCTGCCTCAACAATAGACTTGTTCTTCCTTTCTGCAAAACCGTTTTGTTGTGGATTATAAGACACGCAACTCCCTCTTAATCCCAACTTCAATATAGAAATTTTGAAATATACCTGAAGTATATTCACCCCCATTATCAAACCTTAACACCTTGATCTTCTTACTGGACAAGTTTTCTGCAAGAGCTTTAAATTCTTTAAATCTAGACAGCACTTCATCAGACTCTTTAGATTTTAGAAAATAAATTCATGACTTAAAAGAGAAGTCATCAATAAAAGTAACATAATACCAAAACCCACTTAATAAAGAAAAAAACATAGCACCACACAAATCAGAATGAATCAACTCTAGAATTTCCTTTGCTCTACTTTCACTATTATGAAAAGGACTTTTAATGTTCTTACCTAGAGCACACCCTTTGCACACACCCTTTGCACACACCCTCGTGATCTTGATTTAGCTTTGGAAGGCCAACGACCATCTTCTCCATGGAAGACACAGTTCTGAAATTTAGATGAGCGAATCTTTTATGCCACAACTCACTAGTACTCATCGAATTGTGTGCTAGAGCTTGAATAGGATGAGCTGAAAGCCTATACAGGCTTTCATGGCGAACACCAATCTCACAAGCTGTCTTAATGCTAATGTTCTTCTTCCATGCAAGGACTTTGCCTTCAGCAAATGCTACATTATAACCTTTATCTTCCAACACTAAAATAGAAATCAGATTCCTCTTGATTCCAAGAACGAACAACACATCGCTCAGATGAAGAGGAGTTCCTGAATCTAAATGAAAAGATGTAGAACTAGCACTCTTCACAGAATAGCAAGCATAATCACCAAAATAACTTGTAAGTGAGAATCTTTTTCTTTCAGATTAGAGAGATGCTCATGGTAACCTATAATGTGAAGAGATGCTCCACTATCAATTAGCCAAGTATCACTGTTAGTAGGAACATTACTTGAAAGAGCAGAAATAAATAAGAACCTTTTTGAATTTTCACTTGAGTCTCTATGAGAAGAAGCATTTTCAACATTTGTAGCAGCAGCTTGATGCTTGGGTCTTGTAGTACAATCTCTAGCAAAGTGACCATACTTGTCACATCTAATGCACTGATTCCTAGAGAGATCCTTCTTCTTCTTAGACTCAGGGGCTGAATCAAAATTATTATATGTACCTCTTGAAGTTACCTTTCTTTCATTTCCCTTCAGAAGTATGTACAGCAAGGACATGATCTTCTTCATGATGAGATTTACGTCTATTTCGTCTAGCCTCCAGTTTGTATTCCTCCTTAATACAATCAGCTCTCAACCGATCAAACTTAGGTAGTTCTTCTCTTCCACTGATTCCTTGAATAAAGGATTCCCAAGAGTGAGCAAGGCCATTCATGGCCAACATAACCAGATCTTTGTCCTCAAAGGAATCTCCAATAGCATTGAGGTGATCCTTTAATTCTGTAATCTTCATAAAGAAAGAAACAACAAATTCTCCTCTAGCCATTTTAACATGAAGAAGTTGACGTCTCAAAGCTAGAACTCTACTAGTGTTGTTGAATTCATACAAGTTCTTTAGAGTCTCAAACATTTATTTAGCTGAATTCAACTTTGATATGATAGGTACCAGATGATCCTTAACAGAATCATCAAAAGGTTCAACTACATCAGAATTCACGTAGTCAAGAAGATCATTCTCTTCAAGCGCAATTAGGATTCTGAATTTCCATGAAGAGAAATTGGATTATCCATCCAACTTATCTTCAACTTTCAGTCCATTCACCATTGTAGGAAGCTGAAACAAGCAAACTGAAAGTAGAGCAAAGAGTAATTCAAAACTAAAAAAATATAAAAATATGTATCGATCATATATAGATCAAATATACAATAATACATATCACTTCTGAAACTTATATCTCAGACATACAAAAGGAAAACTCGGAGAAGAATTATCATAGCCGTATATCTCCAAAACAATGCCACGCACAGATATGCCGATCAATAGTCATTTTCTCTTCCGTGGGACTCATACTGTGTAGTCTACGCAAGCCCCAAAAGGTCTCCACAAAGGAATACAAGGAGACAATTGTTACCAACATAACCGATACCATTCAACGTATGAACCGTCAATACCTAGATGTATACACATCGGTCATAATCACGAGCCACCTCAAATATAAGGAACCACGATGCTAAGACATTATGCACACGGTGCCATGATGTTCTATCTCAGTGGTGAAGGAGATATTCAATACAAGAATAATATAAGAAAGAAAATCGATCATAATCGATCAACTCAACCAAGGTAAGGGAAGTTACACGACATCTCAGTTGGGCGGTGACAATAAAGGAAGCAAGCTGGAACACCTTTGGAATAATACATAGACTATTCTGCTGAGAAATAAAGAATAGAAACACATATACGGTAGCATATCTGATCAGAGAGAACATAGACCAAAACTCAATATTCATTCTGATATAGATGAAGAACACTGAAGGATCAAACACATGTATGAAGAATTTCTCTCGCTACTACCAGAACTTTAACAGATTTGAAATAAACTAAACCTTATCAATCTACCTACACTTGTTATTAGATGATCAGTTTTTTCAAACTATGTGTTTTGTAATTCTTTGTCTTCGGATTCTTCCTATGATGTCCAATTTGGTGAATGAGACCCCCATTCTAAAAGCCTACAAGTGGATTTCATTACATTTACCCTATATATGTTGAAATTTTGTAGTTTTCAATTACAATCTCATGACCAACATTTGAAGTAAAATGGACATTATCAATTCACTTACACCTCTTATGAGATGATCAATCATTGTAGAATATGTATTTTGTAATGTTTGTCTATGGAATTTTCCAAAGATGTACACTAGAAACAGCTCAATTTCCCTATTCCCCACTATAGGTGGCTAAACACAGCCTTGTTTGGATGTACCCTTATCAACAAACTTCAAGGCCTAATGTAAAGTCATGATGCACCCAACTAAAGAAGGTGGGAGTGCAGATGCATGAAATCAGCCACAAAAACGTAGGGTTGTTGATTGTCAAATCTCATGCACCATCAAAGACTTAGTTGAGTGAAAGTCTTACTCCAAGATATGCTACTTTGGAGGCTTGATAGATAACCTTCCACCAAACCTGTTTCAATTTGTAATAACTTATTGTAATTTATTTACTAATTTAGGAAAAGTTTTAATATATTTAAATAGCATATTAAAAAGTTTCTTAGATTATTAAGAGTTTATTGAATAAATTAAGTGTTGTAATTTATAATTTATAAATATTATAATTTATAATATTTATTACATTACAATATTGTAAAGTAAATAAAACAGTTTCAGATTTTGTAATTTATTTAATAACATAAGATATATTATTACTTAAGTTTGAAATAAATTACAATTTAATATATTATATCCTAATAGATTATTATATAATATAGTACTTTGAAATCTCTTTCTTGAAATTAGACTTTCAAATATATAATAATTATAAAAAAAATTCCAAATGTAAATTATTAATTGCTTGTTTCATTATTTCAAAATCAACTTAACATTTCATTTATCTAGTTAAATCTGATTGTTATTTTAGTGAAAATCAGATTAGTAGGTGAAGGAAAACTGTTCATTAGTTAAAGATAATATGTTTAGTTGTTCATTTCTTTTCCTCATAAGCTTATTCCTACATATGCAGAGCTCCTATTTTAGAGAATCTTTTTAATCTTGTAGCTGCATTTTTTCAATTCCATGAGATATCCTCAGGTTAAAATAAGAGCCCAAAACCCTTCTTTGGAAACACATTCTACATTTTTTTATTTCAAGTTTATGGGTGTTTGGCCAGATTGCTATTATTTTATTAATAGTTTTGTAGATCAAATACAGTGCGTTAGGAACTTCTTCAGCTCAGAATTTCAAATCTTGTAGGAAGCATTTGGTTGCCTTGCCTTGAAAATGAATTTGAGCATACATTAGTTGAAATTCAAATTGAAATACACTTTCAATTTCCCCTGTCAAATCATTTAAATGAGGATGATCAAGCCATAAAAGACTAAATTAAAATCCTTTTGCAGATTTGATTCTTAATCACAATGCCATGTTTGAAAGACTTTGTGTGGACACATTGCACACCAATTCTTAGTAGCACAAAGGTTAAAATGCAATTGGTGTCAAAGTGAAATCAATGGTGAAATTTACCGCTTCAAATGCATTTAGAAAAAGCAGTGGGAAATAACACCACCATATGCACTCTATGCCCTAAAGATGTCACATACCAAGCAAAAAAAACTCTTGATGCAATTTCTAAGAGCAAGGCAAAAAAGGCGAGAATCGGGGTTGAAGTAGGTTATAGAATCGATTGGATGGGGAAGATGGTGAACAAAGGGATTTCAGGGAATCTACGACAACACCTACTTCTATAGCGTGTGGCCCAAACACAAGTGGAGGAAACATCTATGAATTCTTCGCAACTAGTACTACACCAAGATCATAGACAACTTTGGAGAGTATGGGGTGGAGGGAAATGTCCATGAACAAGCAAAGAAGGCCATTATGAATTTCGGTGCTCCTCCAGCTTGGCATTCCATATTGTTAGATCTCCATATTGGCAAGCTATGGTGGGTGCTATTGCAGCTGCAAGGCCTAGGTTTCAAGCCCCATCTTGCAAGATATCAAGGGTTGGTATGCTCAATGAGACAATACATGATGTTCAAGACGTCGTTAAAAAGTATCAATTAACGTGTGCTAGTAGTGGGTGCACCATTATGTCAAATGGATGGATAGATAGAAAGTATGGAACCGTCATCAATTTCCTTGTCTCTTGTGAAATTGGCACCATAGATGCAATAATCGTCAATAAATCAGTGATTTTTAACTTTTCGCAATAAAATTTAGGCAGTGAGTAATCACCACATTTACTCACCAAAACTTCTCACCGAGAAGTTCAAAAAGAATCAGTGATTTTTTTGCAATCAGCGATTCCGTCGTTATTTATCAGCCGCAAATGTATAATAGGTTTTGACGTCAAAACAAAAGGTCATTCTACATTTTATGAATTGTATTTTGTTGTCCAAGCCAAAAAAAACCTTTCAAGGTATTGCAAGGATTTAGGTTGATTTGGAACAGATTTGAAGAGGATTTTGAAGAAAAATCGAATTCTTAGGGAAATTTTCAGATTTCTTTTTCTTTTTATTTTTTAAATCATTTTATCTCCCCTTTGTTGCATCTAGATCTATAGAAACTCTATAATGGCATTTCTTGAGTACTCTAGATTGTTTTAGAGTGTAATGAACAAGGTTTAACACCATTTGTTTAACATTTTTTTCAGATTTTTCATTGTTTACTCCAGAATCTCAACTTTTCCTAAAAATTTCAAACCCTAACACTTTTCTCTTGTTTCTTTTCAAGTTTCAAATATATTTAAAATTATTTAAACTAATTTAATTTGTTTTCTAAATTTTTTATTAAAATATTAATTTGTGGTTTCAATTTGTATGTGTAGGTTGACATTTGATTGATAATGGTGAAAAGAGATTCTTCTACGACTAGGTTAGCTTAAAGGTCTGTAAATGCCTCAATAGATGCATGCTCATCTGGATATGTAGGCATGCATCCTAAAGGGGCTAGAGATAAGGTTTGGAAGTATGCCTTTTAAGGACCCGAAGTTAATTCCGTAATGTCCATCAAATGTGAAAAAGTAATAGTGGAGGCATACACCACTTGAAATATCACTTTGCAAGTATCACGAAGCGTGATACAAGGGTTTGTGACAACACCACAAAAGAAATAAAAAGAGAAATAAATGTCTTGCTTGCTACCCAAGAAGAGAAAAAATTGCAAAGGGAAAAGGCAAAACTAGACATCAGAGCATGCATAGTTGAATCTCAAGGGGTTACAATCAACCTTGAAGAAGAAGCAAAACTTGAGGGCATAGTGGGCTCTCTCCGTGGCTCATGTATCTGCAAATCCAGCACCCCCTCAACCACCACTTCTGCTACTAATAGAGCACAACCATTGGTGTTGCACTCACAATCTGTGGACAGATTTTTTGTGCACAGAAACACACCTAGAGCACAACAATTATTGGAGGCAATTGGGCAGAATAGGAAGGTGCATCAACAAGTAGACATTGCTTGTGCTGATTTTTTGTGCTTCAACAACATTGCTTTCAGTGTTGCAAAAAATCCATATTGGCTGAATTTGGTTACCGCAATGATTGTGGCAAAAAAAGGCTACAAGCCACCTTCTCATGCAAACTTGAGTGGAAGGTTAGTTCACTTGTTTTAGTTTTTAAATGTTTTAACTTTTTACTTGTAGTTTTGAATCTTGATAACTTATGTTGAGTTTTGATTTTTAGAGTGTAGACTAAATTTACGTTTTTTTTTTGTTTATAGTAATTAATATTTTTTGTTGAATTTAAGTTATTTTTTAATCAAAATTGTGTACTTAACGTTAATCTTACTTTGTACTTGTAGGTTGCAGACAAATGTGGTTTCTAGGGCAAAAGAAGTGGTGGAAGAACAAAAAACACAATGGAAACAACGTGAGTGCACCATTCTTTCTAATGGATGGATGGATCGAAAAAACTGCAACATCATTATTTTTTCAATTTCTTGCAAGGATGATGTGTTTTAGAAATCCGTGGATGCCTCCAACAAGGTGAAGTCTTTTGAATCTTTGGCTCTAATTTTAGAGCAAGTTGTAATGGAGTGGGAATTGATAATGTGGTGCAAATCATGACTAATAATGTAGCAGAATATGTGGCAATGGATAAGATCCTCCAAGGCAATGGATAAGATTCTTTCTGATGGATGGACGGATCGAAAAAACCGCAACATCATTATTTTTTCAATTTCTTGCAAGGATGATGTGTTTTAGAAATCCGTGGATGCCTCCAACAAGGTGAAGTCTTTTGAATCTTTGGCTCTAATGTTAGAGCAAGTTGTAATGGAGTGGGAATTGATAATGTGGTGCAAATCATTACTAATAATGTAGCAGCATATGTGGCAATGGATAAGATCCTCCAAGACAAATATAGTACACTGTTTTGGACACCTAATGCAATGCATGTCCTTGAGCTTGTTTTGGAGGACATAAGTAAACTAGATTGGGTGAGATAGGTTGTAAAGGATGCAAGAAAGATCGCAAAATACATCTACAATCACCCTTGGGTTCTTCACTTGATGAGAGAACACACCCAAGGGAAGGAGTTGGTAAGAGCAGGAGTCACAAGGTTTGCAACGATTTTCTTAACGTTGCAAAGTATTCTTACTTCTTTGATGACTTTGAAGCAATTGTTCGTGAATCAAGCATGGCTAGACTCAAATTATTTGAAGAAGTCTGATGTTCATTGTCTTCGACAAACAATTTGCACAAAGAGCTACAGAGATTGTGAAGGTAACTTGGAAACTTGAAAACTTAAATTTATTTATTTTTGTATTCACGTATTTCATTATCAATTTGTAACTTTAATGATTGATCTTTTAGTACTTTTCAATTGTAGGTGTCGAAGACCTTGATTAGAGTTCTCCACTTGGTAGATAGGGATCAAACCCCAATGGGATATCTTTCTGAGGCCATGGAAAGGGCCAAGGAGGCTATCTAAAATTACAAGGGGGGCAGCCTCCAATTTGACCCCATATGGAAAATTGTTGATAGGAGGTGGCACAATCAACTCCACCAACCCATTCATGCGGCAAGGTACTTCCTCAACCCTCGTTTTCGCTTCTCACCATCCTACTTAGATCTCAATGGAGAGGTCATGAAGGACCTCATTGAATGCATGCAGAGGATGATAACCAAGGTTGAGGTGAGAGACCTTATTTGTCCCGAATGGGACATGTACTGGCAAGCTATTCTCTTTAGACATGGCCAAGAGAGAAAGAAATACTCAAACCCCAAGTATAATATTTGGAATTTTGGAGTCTTTCACATGCATGATTAGTAGATAAAAATTAAAATATGTTTTCACCTTGCTTTCTCTTCAATATTTTATTTTGCAAATGTTTGGTGGCGAAATTGGGTGGAAATGTCCCAAATTTGCAAAGACCTTGTAGTTCATCCAGTTGTGAGCACAATTGGAGCTTGTTTGAAGCGATCCACACAAAAAAGAGAAACAAGTTAGCGCAAAAACACCTCAATGAACTTGTCTTTGTACAATATAACCTTCTATTGTGCACAAAGAAGGTAGAGGAAACACCAGTTGGTCCACTTGATTTGGATGACATAGATCCTTACTGTGATTGGACATCACAAAAGCAGCCTTCATTGTTTACAGAGGGTGAGATCTACGATTTGGAGATGAAGGCTATGGAGGAGAGTGGTGGATTCGCGATGGGATTGGATGACATTGAGAAGGATGAGGAGGATGAGGAGGTTGAGGATGATGAAGAGTCATTGTTAGTGCCAGCACCATCTACATCCAGGATAGAGGTCAAGTCATAGCCAGTTGTGCAAAGGGAGGAGGCGCAACCATAGCGAACTCCTAGGAATAGACCCCCACCCCTCTCGTAGTTCTTACTAGAGCTGCTAGGAAGGGGAAGAGGAAGATGTAGACTATTTTGATGTTGTACTTGTATTTACTTAAAGTTTTACAAAGACAATTTGCTATTTTAATTTTACTTTAGACTATCAGGCTACCGACCATTAGCATTCCACATAAGGATGTCATTTTGTACCCAATTTGCATTTAAATATATCTAGACTTCGCTTGTTTCTTTTGTTTACTCATTTACTGACTCATAATATGCATCTCCTCATTGAATTGTTGCAAAAACTAAATAAATTTAAGCAATTTTTAAAGTTGTTGAGTTTTTTGCCAAGAAGTTGCCAACCTATTACTGAGTTTTTATCAAGTTTTTTTGGGGGGCTTGGCAAGAAGTTGTCAAGTACAAGTATTTCAACTATGATTGGCATTATGTTTCTGAAATCTGTGGATACATCAAATACAATCAAATCTACAACTACGTTGTTTGAGATGTATCACTTGGTAGTCATGGATGTAAGGCCA
The DNA here is from genome assembly GCA_027943335.1 of Chamaecyparis obtusa. Classification (NCBI taxonomy): domain Eukaryota; kingdom Viridiplantae; phylum Streptophyta; class Pinopsida; order Cupressales; family Cupressaceae; genus Chamaecyparis; species Chamaecyparis obtusa. The sequence continues at coordinate 586,521 of BSBK01000385.1, forward strand.
CAAAATTTGGTTCAATTTATATTACAGAAAGTGTTGTTGCTTGTCTTTCTGCTAGGAGACTCCTGACAGAAAAATTACCCTCTATGTTATTTACCCCATGTGCAAGCACATTGCCTTGATCTAACCCTAGAGGACTTTGGAAAAATTGAATAGGCTAGGGAGGTATTGCAAAAGGCTTGCACAGTTACTAAATTCATCTATAAACAAACTAGGGTTCTGAGTATAATGTGCTCTTTCATACGGGGTGAGGAACTAGTTCAACCAAGTGTGACAAGGTTTGCAACACACTTACTTGCACTATGACTCTCTATCAACAAAAAATGAACTTGAGATGAAAATTTGTTTCAACGGAGTGGATGGAGTTTGGCTTCACAAATCAAACAAATAGCAATGCAGTGATAGAGTACATGTATTCTACCAATTTCTGGGATGCAGTTGAAAAAGTGGTAGAAATTTCAGAGCCTCTAATAAAAGTCTTGAGACTAGTGGATGGGGATAAATCTCCCATGGGATATTTGTATGAGGCCATGGATAGGGACAAGGAGGTTATGGCGGGTAAGTTGGAAAATGACAGGGATAGGTATATGTCGTTATGGGACATAATTGATAGCAGATGGGATGGACAGATGCACTCTTCTCTCCATGCTACAAGATACTTTCTCAATCCATTATTGTTCTACAACTCTTCATTCCGACTTATTCATGCTATGATCACACTAGGATTGTTCAAGTGCATGGACAAAATGTTGGCAAACAAGGAACAATTGAGTGAAGCTATGTCAAAGTTGCAAATATATAGGTAGGAATGGGGCTTTCTCTCATCTAGGGCCGTTGTGGAAGGCAAAAAGACCTTCCAACCAAGTAGACTCTATAAACTTTTGATAGTCCCTTTATTTTGTCAACGTGATCATTAAATTTGTTAAGAGTTGAAGACATTCTTACGTGATATCATCTCCATGTAATGTGTTTTTCTGTTCAATGGTGGGATTTTTCTGGTCACGAATGCAAAAATCTTAGGTGGATGGCCATCCATATTTTGACCCAGCCATGCAGCTCATCCACTTATGAGCGTAATTGGAGTGTTTTTTAACACATACATTCTAAGAAATGCAACTGTCTAACACAAAAATGGATAAATGCCTTGAAGTTTGTTTGCCACAACCTCCACTTGAAGCTAAAGAAAGCTCTAGGTAGGAATTTTAATAAATTGCACTCATTAGAAATTGTATGCATTGTGTTTTTCACTTGTAAGGCAAAGACTAATTTCTACGTGGACAAAAACAAGAACTATTGACGAAGACAAGCCAATTGATCTTGACGAGATTGATCCAGAGTCTAAGTGGATTGCTGCTGATGATGATGGTGATGATTATGTTTTTGAGCCCGATGATTTTAAAATCATGGAACAGGCCAACTTTCCAACTAATATTGTTGAGGGAATTAGGACAGGCTCTTACCCAAGAGCTTCATCATCAGGGCCTCCTGCCCCCTAGCATGTCATTGGCTACATTTGATTTTTCGGAGCTTTGTACTTAGTTTATAGGGTGACTTTATACAAAATCACAAACTATATTGTAATTGACATTTTAACAACTATCAGTTATTTTTTATGCTATTGTGGTGTGTTTTGTGCAAAGTAATCATTGATATGAATATAAACAATGAAAATCCATTTTCTACAATTAATGGGTTGAACTCTATAATTTATTTGCTCTCAATATATCTATGCTATGAAAATGCCCTTAAATTTTATTTTAAAAAAGTAGTTTTTGACTGTTTTTCTTCAATTATTTACGTTTTTTTGCAAATCCAGTTTATTCCCCATTTTTTCAAAAAAATCCTATACTTTTGGTTTGCCGATTTATGCCCCAAATGAATAATGCTGCTATGATTGCAAGTACTGTATTAAGTGAGGTATAAGTTGAGATAATGATGCGCATATAAGTTCTATACCAACTGAATACAAAGAGATACTTGAGCTGCAGCAAAGAATACCTGGTACATTATCTTGATCATGAAATGGGAGCTTGCTGTGTAATGTTCCTGGTGAAGATATATTAGATGTGAAAGCTGGTTGAATACAATCCACGATTTTTGTTTCTTCTTCATTAACCATTCCCAATTTCTCAGGAACTGGAATGATTGCATCTGCAACTCCAGTAGTACAGTCTCTTGGGAACTGATTGGAGTATGTCTCATTTTTTTCAGATTCCAAAGTTGCTTGAATGCAGCTTGTATTATATTTGGGTTTTTTCTCAGGCACACCAAGTGTTTCTTTAGAATTTCTGTACAAATGATGAATGGAAGACATATTGCCCCTGGACTTCTCTACTTCAGCCAGGTAACAAGAATCAATTAAGCTACTACCTTTCAACAATTTAATGTCCCTATTGTCTGCAGCTTCAGACACAAAATTTTGAACCAAAGGAATGCTATCAGGTACATCTATGCAGCCTTCAAACTTAGTTTTGGATTCCAACTTCAAACCAGAAAATTTTGCAGATTGAGAATTGCCTGGGCAATTTTTGTTCATAGACTGGGTGCCACTTAGTTGAGTCCACTGTTTTGTATTTATACTTTGAATTGCCGAAAACCTACAAGTTTCTAGGATGCTCTTGCAGGGCCCAGAGAAAGGAAATGACCAAGAGAAGGGAGGAATACTACCATTGTATACCATAGATGTATTAGAATTTAGGAAAGACAAACCCTTCAATCCATTTATCTTTTGAATAGGACTTTGTGATATCAAGCTATCCAAAGATTCAATAGGGGAAATTCCCAAATTCTGTAGGAACTCTTCAGGCTGGTAGAGTGGGAGCCTATTCACTGGAAAGTCTGGTCCCAGACCTTCCATCACTGCATCTTTCAAATTGACTTCACAAGGATCACTGTTATGAACTTCCTGAGAGCATATTAACAAATTATGAGAGATTGAAAAAAACAATTGTGCAGCTAAATCCCTTTCTGAGAATTTCATCTGCCCTACAATGACAGAAATCAAATAGCCACAGGACAAATTCTTATGTAGAATATATATGCAGTTAAAAACTTTGAGCAAACAAACATAAATAATGTAAACGACAGTATCTTACCTTTCTTGGTGATGATGCTTCTCCTCGTACTTTTTCTTTCTCTGTGATCGATATAGAGAGCTCCCCTTTCAAATTGTAGTTGGCATCCAGTAATTTTGTATTCTTATTAGATGTGTTAGACTGTGATGGTAGTATCTGACAAAACTTTTGCACACATTGCAGAAGCTTTTTATTATTATTTTGGCTTTCCCTAGTTTCAACTCGAGAAAATCTAGCCATGTCACACTCCCCATTAAGTAAATCTTCTAATCTTAAATCTGCCATGTACTTTGTAATATTGACAGACTCAGCCTTGAAGCCATAAATACCTACACAAGAAAGGAAGCATATTATCAGAAACTACAAACCACCTCTAAATAATTCAACAAGTTTTAATAATAGTCTATGATATATGCAGAACACTTTATTATCAAGATAATATCATAAAATTCAATTAACAAAATATGATAACAAATACATTGAAAACCTGCACCAGTAGAGTATGGATGCTCCCAACACCAAGTCCGAGATCAATAAGAAGAACAAAAATAAGAATAATGAATTAACTTATTCCAAAAGAAAAACTAATCCAATGGCAATGAGAAACTATGAAATTCTAACATAGGAACTCTGAATCATGGAGGATTTCATTAGAATAGGAGAAACTGCCTTAATGATATAATGGTGAATTAAATGTTTCATGAAATATGAATATGAGACAAAATATACTATTATTCCCTTTTAAGTCTTATCACCATGCTCAAAACAAATTTACAAGAATGCAATTAATATGAGAACTAATGAATATAAAAACTACAATTTCGACCTTCCCCTCACATAAACATAATTTGCCCACAACCCACAATAACAAAAGAACAATAATGTAATCTTCATCTCGCATGTTAATTTTGAAGACAGAGAATGGACTCTCCAAAGTCCAAACTGTTAAATGTATAAATCAAAAGCTGAATTTTTTATTTGGTGCCCTTGTTTAAACATTTGACATTGTTTTTACATCTTGTTTGACATAAATTTAGTCAACATTTATCATCTTCAACAATCTTTTTGTTGGAGGGGATGGATGGAGCAGTAGATTCTTCTAGGTGTATCCTTTCCATATTTCAGCAACTTCTTTATCATCTTCCATGTTTTCTTCCTAAGTTTGAATTTGTATTTGCATGGCCTAACAGGTGGAACAAATTTTAACCTGCTCAAATAGCATTGTTAAACTGTAAACATAATCCCACCTGGAAACGTCCACATACCAGAAAAACACAAAGCAACTCCTTTTGTTACAAGCTGTCCCACCTATAAATATAAAAGGTAAAGTTATTAATGTTACTGCACTGTAAAACACCAATTTCGTGCACAAGAAACCCATTATGAAAGGCCAAGCGGGGAATGTTTTCCATCTACCTTATATATTGTTTAAATCCCTTTCCCTTGGTTTTGATCTAAACACCAATCAGGCATTACATTCCATCTACAATCAGAGTATCAACAGTTTACCAAAATCCAACTCGGCATACCACACTGAAAGACAGACACTCTTTGATGTTTATTGCCATCTAAGAAATTGCTTAATTGGAAATCCAACCGACTTATCTCCACAATTAACAAATAATCATCAATCTTTAAATTAATCACATAAGAGACTCGGGGACTTCATTCAATCAATGCGTCTGGAAACCCAATGACTGTTACAATTTTATTAGAAATAATGCCTGATCAGCATGAAAGACATCACAATCTAAACACCTTGAAGAGCTGATGACTCATCAATACATTGTGGAGTTCAAGGATTTAATATTGCCTTGAGGGCTTTCCTACATCAGGTCACGTGCACCAGGGACTTCAAAATTAACAATGCTGAGTATATGACTCAACAACTGCATGAAAGCCCAAACCAATAACATTATTCCCCATTAAAAGTAGATCAAAAATAAATGCAACAGAATGAACCCCAAAAAGTACAGAAATAATCTGAGCAAATTCATAACAGTAAAGATTTACATTTCCAAGACAATAAGACAATTATGATAAACATATTTACACATGTCAGGTCTATTAAAAAAATATCTTTCTGTTTATTTAATGTTTATCTATAATGTAAATATTCTATAGATATAGTTTCTATTTTTTACGACTATTTCTTATTTAGAAACATCGTCTCTTGTAAATCTATTTAAGAACTAATTTGTTCTTGATTCAATACATTAAATTTTCACCAATTACTCATTGTAATATGGTATCAGAGAAAAGGTAGTTTTTCAAAGAAAAAAAAATTCTTAGGAAATTATCAGTTCTAAGTTTTTCGAAAAATTTTCTGAGATCTTGCTCTTAGTTTTCAAATCCTGACTAGGGTTTGCACATTTGCTAGGCCATTTTCGCTGAAAAATCCCGAGCAGCATTGCTGAGCATTTTTTGGTACTGTTTTTTTTTCTGAGGGTCGTTTTTCTTTTGCTGCAATTGAAAAAACATGAGTCGTTTTTGCTTTCTGGTCAAAATAACAAAAATCGTGACTTTATCAGACCTATTTCTGGGCCGTTTTTGCTGCAAATGAAAATCATTTTTCAGATCCTCAGCCCGTTTTTCTGCAACTGGTCTCTTTATTTGGTGCATTTAGGGCCAATGACGGCCAAAGCTGAAAGCTGCATCATGTGGCCTCTTCTTGTTGTTTTTTGACTATATTTCTGGTCATTTTTTGCTGCTAGCAGCCGTTTTTTTTGCATCGAGTTCTGGTTCATCCATGGCCGCCTAGGGTTTCTGCATTTTTGACTAGGGTTTTGACCCTTCAATTCAAGTCAGAATGTTTTTTGATTGCAGATTCCTTGTGAGTTTTTTGAGATCTCAACTAGGTCATCGCCAGAATTTTCTAGGTACCTCGATTTCCGTGTCATTGGAATTTTATTCTGATTTCATATTCTGAAATTTGTGTCAGCCGTACCTCATCACTTTTTTGAAGTATGTACCTGATTCAACCTCTGTTTTCTGCATTGGGATTCATGTTTTGGATTCTATGTTTGTGCCTCTTCTCTGTTTTTTCATTTTTTGTGCACTGGGAAACATGCAAGATGGCATCATTGACTAACTTAATGTTAAAAAGCAGTTAGGATTGTCACAATCGTTTGGCTTCCGAGCAACGGAAGCAAGGAGGGTCTCAGCCTAAAGCCAATGTTGTTGATCACACAGAGCAGAAAGAGTCTGCCTTTTACGCCTTCATGGCTAAAAGACCTGCAGACCATGTCAAATCTTCTACTTGGTAAATTGATTCTAGTGCTTCTCAACATTTCACTCACATGCGTGATTGGTTTACAAATTTTTCTCCCTTTACTGATTAAGTTATATTTGGAGTAGGTGAAGAGTATACTGTTGTCAACAAGGGCAACATTCAAATCCAATCTAGTGGGAGGAATCTCATATTCCTCAACGTATACTATGTTCCTGGCATGGAACTTAACCTTCTCTCAATGAGTCAGATCATGCGACATTCTCCACACCTGGATGTTGTCTTCAGTGCACATGAGTGCTCCATTATTGATCGTGCGACTCGCACTACTATTGTTGTCGGCATCATAGTAACAAGAATCGCCCAGAAATTGCCTAAATCGCCAGTTTGGCAATTCGATTCAGGCTTCCCAATTTTTTTTGAATCGTTGAACTAGATCGGCGATTTCATCGGCATCAATCGTCGATTCAGTGATTCATCCAAAAAATCACCTGCATGAATCACGAAACATCGGCCCGCGCAACTTGATAAAAAGTCAAGTCAAATTTTTAAAAACACATCTTTTTTTAATGTTTTTTTGCCTTTCCTCTTTGTTTTAACCCTAAAGGGCCTTCTAATTGTTTAGCATGAGTAGAAGAGAGGAAAAGTGAGGGGGCTATGGCTCAGCAGTCCTCTAGGACCTACCTTAGACGCCTTTGTAGAATGCAGACAAGATACTCAAAGGCTGAGGCTGAGGCTGCGGTCGAGCTTGAGGATGATGATGAGGATGAAGATGATAGAGCCTTGTTTTTTCATTTTGTTTACAGATACTAATAGACGTGTTTCATGGATCTTCATCTTACATACATTTATGATTTGATGTCTTATGGATCTTCATCTTACATATATTCTATGATTTGACTCATTATGATCCTATGATTTCTATTTACTTCAGCTACAATTTACATTTTACGTGTAACGTATGTGATGGATTTATCAATTATGTTCCTTGTTTATGTATGTTAGCTTCTATTTGATGATGTTATAGTGTGTTTAAGTTATATTCAATAAAAGATGCATGAAATAAGTTTTAAATTGTTCAAATCTCTAAATTTCAAGGGTTTTTTAAATTTACTGATTCGATTCCAATTCATGGCTGATTCGCGATTCGATTCGGCCTTGCCGATTCCGATTCTCGTTACTTTGGTTGGCATAGAGGATCATGGTCTATATAGACTAGTGGATTCTGGTCATAATTCTAAGCATGCATTCACAACAAAATCAATCTCTATCAGCAATCTTTGGCATCAGTGATATGGTCACCTAAACATTCAGTATCTTGCTCAACTTGTTCGAGAAGATTTAGTACATGGCTTACCTAATATTCAAACTCAAAATCAATGAGTTTGTGGAGCTTGTCAAGCTGGAAAGCAGCACAGGACACCATTCAAGGATGGTGACTCATGGGGCGAGCCTCAAAGGTACTACAGTTGGTCCACGCTAATGCATGTGGTCCAATGAATACTACTTTTGTTACTGGGTGCAGGTATTTCTTACTTTTTGTTGATGATTTCGGTAGAAAAATGTGGGTGTACTTTCTTAAACAAAAATTAGATGTGTTCACTGTATTTCAGAAATTTAAAGCCTTAGTAGAAAGAGTCTGGGTGTTCTATTATATCTCTTAAGTCTGATAATGGGGGGAGTTTTGCTCTACTACTTTCTCTAGTTTATGTGATACACATGGCATAAAACGTCAGTTAACCACACCATACACCCCTCAAGAAAACGGTGTTCTAGAACGTCACAACAGCACCATTAAAGAAATGGCCACGTTTATGGTAGAACATAGGAATGTTCCTAAGAAGTATTGGGCAGAAGCAGTATTTATTGCAGTCTATCTCATTAATCGATCTCCCACATATGTAGTTAAGGGGAAGACTCCTGAGGAAGCTTGGATTGGTCACAAACCACGGATCAGCCATCTGAAAGTTTTTGGCTCTTTAGCATATGTGTGGATTCCAGATGCTCAACGCTCCAAGTTGGATTCCAATAGTCAAAAGCTCATGTTTACAGGTTACAGTGACAACCATAAGGCTTACCGGCTAATTGATGTAGACATTGATCATCTTATCTTTAGTCAAGATGTTGTCTTTGATGAAGAATGAGGACCATTTCAACTTTCCTCGTCTGAGCAGAGTTCTGAGGATCAGCCTTTGAAGGCTTTAGATTTTGGTGTTTGTCTTCCATTTGGTTCCCCTGATGAGAGGGATGATGCAAATTTTGTATTTGATGATGCACTACCTGAATTTCCTCTAGATGATGTTGATCTTCCATTTGTTGCGAATCCTCTTCCACCTCTAGATCCAACTATTCCTCCTCTTGAGGTTGGCACATCTACTTCTAGCCTAAGTGGTGGGACAAGACTACCAACGATCTTCATCCAGATGAGCTCATTGAGGGTAGAGCTTCTAGAAGTAAGGGAAAGCAGCAAAATACTATTAATTTTTCTCTCATGGCCAACCTTCATAGCATTTATGAGCCTCAGACATTTAAAGAGGCAACATGGATTCCAAAGTGGGAACAGGCAATGGATGCAGAATTCCAGAGTCTTCAGAAGAACAACACTTGGGTTCTCTCTGATCTTCCTCCAGGGAAGAAACCCATTAGCTGCAAATGGGTATATGAGGTCAAGTACCATGCAGATGGTTCCTTAGATAAATACAAGGCCAAATTAGTTGCTCGAGGGTTCACACAGCGGGAGGGCATTAACTATGAGGAGAAATTTGCTCCTACTGCCAAGATGAGTACAATTCGTCTTCCTCTCACCATTGCAGCTCAGTGTGGATTGAAAGTCCATCAGATGGATGTTAAGAGTGCCTTCCTCAACGGTGAGTTGCAGGAAGAAGTCTACATGACGCAGCCTCCTGGTTTCAAGGTTGCCGGCAAAGAACACCAAGTATGTAGACTCAAGAAAGCACTCTATGGACTCAAGTAGGCTCCTCGAGCGTGGTATATCAAAATTGATTAGTACTTGGTTGCTCGTGGTTTTCAGGGTTGCCCTTCTAACAGTAATCTGTATATCAAAAGCTCCAGTGATGACATTCTCTTGTTGTCTATGTGGATGACTTGATCATTACTGGCAGTTCAACAAATTTGATTGCAAAAATTGACTCATCGTAATAAGATCTATCATAAATATCATCCAAAATAGTATAACATATGTCTTTGGCATTTTGCTGATACTTAACTCTACATCAATTAAAATAGCAATTATATTGTTCAAACAGTGATCACTCAAAGAAAAATTAGTCAAAATCATCAAAATAGAAGTCAAAGGGTCACAAAATCGCAAATCATGTTGTAGCATTACACTACCAATCATTGATGAGAGCAGCCCAAATCAACATGCACTCTCTCCTCATCAATTCCTAGTATTTATATCACAACTGCATATAATTCTTCAAAATAATACCATTAATGAAGACAAATGTAAACTTCTCAGTGTCATTAATGATGATATCAGAGCACCTATGGATCCTGCTAGCAAATTATAATTTCTAATTACAATAGGTCCCAGATTATCCTAGAGAGGAAAAATTGCACATTTATATTTAAAATTTATTATTTTCTTTGTGAAATCTTATCATGATGTAATAAATGCATCCAATGGTAGTCATATATGTGTTGTAGTGATATCATAAGCTATACACTGTTTCTTTCTTTCTCAAATATGAAGATATTATCTTGTCTCTGTTTGGAAACTGGCCCCATTAGTTTGAACAAGTGATTGATGTGGTGTAGGTATACATTGGGCCATAACAATTAGTAGCTGAATATATCCAAGTGAAGGGAGATGATCAAGGCATGTGAGAAATTAAATAATGTCCACTACAGACAATTAAAGTCCAGAAAGAGGAAGGTGCTAATTTCAATACAGCTAAGCTGAAAACTGAGGAGTCAAAATATCACACTTCAAAGTTCATATATCCTTTCTATTACCTCTCCTATTTGTTTCATGAGATGAACTAATTGCAAGTGGGCATTTATACGAAAGATGTTTACCAACTATTACTTCACTAATTGGAACCTAAATAAAATTAAAGCAAAATGATATCAGATCTAAGTAAATGGGGAAGTCACATGTTGAAGAGAACATGTAACTATTTCTCCTAAGAAATAAATTGGACTTGAACAGAAACAAGATGTCTAGAAAAACATTATGTTAGTATATCTGCGGATGATGAAACCACATAAAATGGAGGAGGATGACTTGGAAAGGTGCCCTTGCATAGTCAATTAATTATAGACAAAAATTAGTCAATCAATAATAGACATAAATTAGTCAATCAATTTAAATTAACTAAAACATGAAAGTTTCTGGGTTCCTGTTTTGGCATTTATTGTTCTGGCAAAGAAGGGTACAGGACCATTGGTTGCCTCCCAAAATTTGAGTTTTGCAATATTTTGCTGTTGCATTGTAGACTCTGCAACCACAGAGTCAGGTAAAGATCAGAGAGCTGCTTTTTAGGGTGGCAGCATATTAGCATATCCGTGGATGGTTATGGGAACATCATAACAGGTGGAAGGTCTGAAGCGCGTCATGGAAAACAATCATTGTGGATTAAATTATAATATAAGACATCATCAGGAAAGAATTAAAGGATGATGAAAGATTTGACAAGGACATCAGATCCTACCTCGTACGTTTTAATAACAGTAGTAGGCCCAGCCCAGGATTCAAAAGCATTTGAATTACAATCATATATTTTCAAAACACAGTACAAAGCAGAACAGAATGCTAACCATAAGCACATAGTTCTAAACTGGGACTGTAAACTGCAACAATAATTACAACATTCTTTGATTTATTTATTCTGACAGGGATGGGGGAAATAGAGCCTTGGCAGGCAATGTTTTGGAGCATACCAAGAATGTTGTTCCCCCCTGCATTAGAGTTTGATGACCCAGTCTTCGTGCCAGAACAATCTACCCGTGTTTGATGTCGCTTGCCACTTCTCTTTTCTCCTGCCTTGAAAACTTGCCCATGCTTTCGTTTTGATTTTGTTGATTTCTCTGAAATACATCATGCAAAGTTAGATTAAATACAGGCAGTATAGATTGAAAATATAACCTCTAAGATGTTTTTGGTACTTTTCAAGCAATATATAGAATCTGGATACACAACCATTTTGCAATTGAACCAATAACACACAATTCAAGAAAAGGAAGCAACATTAAGAAAGGAAAAATGAAAAAAGTAACTTCATATATAGAGGTATATCATGTCAAGGGAACATAAAGTTGGTGTATGAAGTTCCAAGCTCCATTAAATATTATTAAAAGAAAACATTGATGCAAAAAGAGAAGCAATGTTACAAGAGCAGTAGATAGATAGCCAAACTTACCATTACATATGCCCATACAAGCAGCATCATTTAAAGTGATCCTCTTCACCAGAACATGTGTCTTCTTAGGTCCCTTTGCTATGAGCAATGGCTTTTCTTCCCTTGACCTTTTCCGACATGATCCTCCATTCCCAGACGCCTTCCCTGGTTTGCTTTTTTTATCTTTTTCTGTTCTTTCAGGTAACTGGAAAAGCAATCTCTTATCTGCTGTTTGAAAACTTGGCCCTTTACAAGTATTTGCATTAAGTTTTATAACTGGAATTTTGTCTTGTGTGCAACTAATCCCATCATTCACCACGCATCTTGATGCTGATCCAACCAATGACTCAGGCAACCCCACTTTTGATGACTCTGTTGCATCACATTCAAAAAAACCATTAAATTGGCAAGACTTTGCATTGTGCATCATAAAGTTAAAGAATTAAGATATATTTTGGACTAGAAATATTCTATGCGAATACAAGTACATAAAATTATTATATTCAAAGGATATAGAAAATGCTGCAAAGTATATTTTCAAATTTCTATTTATTGTGAGCAGCTATGCTAGAAGTTGCAACTATAATTGAATGTAACATAATCAGCTTAACATAAAATATTTGTAATCAAATATCATTGGAAACAGCTAGACAAATCCACAAAATGCATTCCATCTTACCATTGAACATCATACCAGCTAAGTTTTAGAAAATAATTTTACAGGAAATGCCATCTAGAGTCCCATTATGTCATTTTAGAAAGCGAAATCAATATAAAACTGTGAAACACGGGAATGCCTCCCCTGCCCTAAAACCTGGCATCCCCATCCCCTAGCTGTGTCAAGGACACAAAGACGCCGAGGTGATGTCCCCTCCTGTCCCCAGTACCTGCTCAACCCTCCAAAATGCTAGGAAATATCTCCAGCCATTTGGGAACGGCTATGGCTGGGAACACCCCTAGGCGTTAAACACAAAAAAATTTAAAATAACTTTATTTCTTTTATTTTGTTTCCTTCTAGATGTCCATATGAGAATATCTTCAAATTTCAAATGTATAAGAATCAAAACAGCTATTCTAGTTTCAAATGTACAAGAATCAAATATATTCAATGAAATACACATTTAAAGTTACAGTTGTTTAATTTTCTGAGTCATGCCGAGTCCGAGTCTTAATACCATGCTCGAAAAGTTTCATTCTTGAATATTGAAATTAAAAAAATGCACTATTTTATTCTTTGCATGACTGTACTTTAGTGGAGTTGAAAATGTTTACTATTTGGCACTAACCATAGTAGCTTCTATTGGATGAACCACTTATGCCAGAGGGTGATATTGACACAGATGGCTCTGAGTCTTTAAATATTGATACCTTGAATGAGTTAGTGTCAGACTGTTGTATTTTGATATTTGAGACTTCTGGAAACATGATTGAGACCTCTGGATATTGCTAGACTATGGTCTTTTGATGTTGTAAACTGCTGTTATAATGCTTTATTGAAATTGAATATGCTGTTATACTACTGCTCTAATAATTTATTTACATATTCATATTGTTGTTATCAGTTATTGACATATCTCTCTCTCTTCCCCCCCCCCCCCCCTCTCTATAGTACGTTAATTTATTTTGAAAAATTCATATATATATAATGGTCGTCCCATACCATCCCCTAAAAAATGGCTCTAGAACACATCCCTAAAACGCGTCCCCTACCATCCCTGTCCTCGAAACACTGTGGAACATAGACATAAAACAAAAATGAACAGTATAGGGTGATAATCAAGGCTTCTCAAAACATTATATTCCTTGTTTTGACTGCCTTGTAACTTAAGCTAGAAGCTAAGTAAAACATGAAATACTTTCCTGAGGTCCCTAAAAATCAAAGTTTCTTGTTTCCACTTCCTTTTAACTTAAACTTAGGCAACGGTTTACTTACCTTGAGAAGGACAAAGAAATATTGAAATGTAAGGTGCATTTAGCATAAAAGTAATATATTCACAAGGCTACTAAGCGGGAAAGCTTGTAAAAAAAATCATGCAAAATGTCAATGGGGTCAAGGAGGACTAGGGTAGAGCGCTCACTCCTTGTATAAATAACACGATGTTCATGTAAAGGTTATGTGGGCATCACATTCATGCCAAGTGCTATTGATTGCATCCAATGCTATTGTATCCACTAGAAAGAGAAAAATAATTTGATTCTACAAGCATCCACACAAACCCATAGGCCCATATAGTTGCATTAGTAAATTAAAGGGAGGATTTTAAGTGGGGGTGGGCTACTTGGTGCATGAGCATTGGTTCCATAGCCCAAATCGTTGGAGCATGTCATCAACCATTTGATGGTCCGAACTGACAGTCCCGACCGGTGCTGAGAGGGGAGGAGTGAATCAGCACCTCCAAAACTTTTCCCTTTTAGATCTAGTGAAGTATACTAGTAACTATAAGCCAAAACAGATTCAAGCATATAATAACAGCAAGCAAACAATCACACAGTGACACCAAATTTATCATGTGGAAACCAAGTTAGGGTGAAAACCATAGTGTGACGAGACCTCACAAATTTTGTACTCTTCTGGAATACGCCTTGTTAGGAGCCTTCCCGGTTAAAGGATTAAAACGCACTGTTGGATGCGACCCAGTTAAGGGATTTATTACAATAAGGTCGGTTAGTGCCTGCCTGGTTAGAGGACTTAGAACACCTTGACAGATGTCACCCGGTTAAGGGATTTGATATAAGGGACCTGTTAGAGTCCACCCAAATATTGGGATTTAACTATTGTAATTACTAGAGAACAATAGAAAGATTGACCTTTACGGATGGCTTTTCATATCTTGATAAGATCTATGTTTATGCTCAACTGAGAAGCATCACCAATTGCCGCAAGTGTGTTCTCCTCTACTGTTGTGCTTCTCCGATTGCCGCAGGTGTGTTCTCTACTGTTGTGCTTCTCCGCACACTCTTCTGTCTCTCTTCTTCTTACTTCTTTTCACCCTAGATTCTTCAGCATACAGGTTCACTCTTTTACTCGGCAGAATGAATGTTAGCACCAAATGATGGTAACCGGTAAACTCTCTACCGGTCCAAGTATTGTCATTGATTGGCAAAAGAGATAGAGATTTGTCATCTCTATACAGGCTGAAGCTCTAAGAAAATCTACATCAAGAGAGGCTGGTTTGGCAAGAAAAGAAAAACTGTAATCCATTGTAACCGGTCGCTACACTAAGCATCAATAACCGGGCAATGCACTCAATTAGGGAAGAGAGTATTCCAGTATCAACCAAGGACCGAACTGCAACCGGTATAGACAAATACAGCTAAAAGCAATATCCAACTAGTGTCTATAACACAACTGGGATAGTGCAACTGGTAATCTGCGCAAAAGGAAGCACACCGAGGATGTGCAACCGATAAGCCAAGAAAGAGACAGCAGCAGGTCAAAGACTCTTATCTGTTTATAACATGAAAAACTCAACCGATATATTATAGGACTCCGGTATGAACCGAGGAAGTCATAGTCAACTGTCTGTTCCAACCAACTCTTTCTACCAAGATTTATTGCAGTAAATCCGAGTGATCTTGAGTTGTCTTAGTGATTGGTTTGAGGCGCAAGTAAAGAATTTGAAGCCAGAATCGATGGTTTCTTGAGGCACGACTGAAAGATTTAAAGCCGGATTCAATGGCTTTAAATCAAAGTGCTATCTCCTATGAAGGAAGGTTGCCTGACACACAACTATTGTTTTCTTCATGAAGCAGATAAACCTAGAGCATGCATCGAATGTTTGCTCAGTGAACCAATACTCCACTGAGTGATGTATCCATAAGAACTCAGGATTAGGTCATGCATTTGAGGAGTAGTTAGGCAACAAATCTATATATGTTCTTATGCCTGTTGTGAAGAAAAGTTGCCTTCATTCTTTCAAGAAAAAGAGTGAACCTATATGCTATAGAAGCAAAGGTAAAAGAAAGTAAAGAAAGAGAGATAATAGATTGTGCAAAACAGCACAACAGTAGATGAGAATACACCTGCGGTGACCGGTGTTGATTCTTAGTTGAGCGCAAATAGAGATCTTATCAGGCTAAGCAAAGTCATCTGTAAATATCACACTTCTATTGTTTTCTAGCAAACTTCAATAGACAAATCGCAATATTTGGGTGGACTCTAACAGGTCCCTTGTATCAAAATCCCTTAACCGGGTGACATCTCTCAAGGTGTTTAAAAGTCCTTTAACTAGGCAGGTCCTAGTAGACCTTATTGTAACAAATCCCTTGACCGGGTCGCATCTAACAAGTGCGCTTTTATCCTTTAAACGGGAAAGCTCTTAACAAGGTGTACTCCAAGAGAGTACAAAATTTCTGAGGTCTCCTCACACCGTGGTTTTTACCCTAACTGGGTTTCCACATGATAAATCTGGTGTCACTTTGTGATTGTTTACTTACTGTTATTATTTGCTTAAATCTGTTTGCCTTTTGTGTTGTAAGTTTACTTCATTGGATTCAACGAGAAAAAAAGTTTTTACAAGTGTTGATTCACCCCTCCCCTCTCAGCACCGGTTGGGACTGTCAATGAAGGCAACACATATTCTCAATAGGCAAAAGAATATAGAGTTCTTGCCCTAATCTCACCTCTCATGCATGACCTAACTTTAGATCCCTTTCGAATACATCACTCAATGGAGTAATAGTTCACAGAGGAAACATCTAATGCATACCCTTGCTTTATCTGCTTTATGAAGAAAACAATAGATGTGTGTCAAACATCTTTCCTTTACAAGAGATAACGCTTTGTTTTAAAGCCATAGATTCCGACTTTAAAACCTCCAGATGTGCCTCGAACCGATCACCAATTTAACTCAAAGTCTTCCGGATTTAGTGCAAAAAATCTCGGTCAAAGAGTTGGGTGAAACAGAAAGTTGACTATGACTTCCTCGATTTATACAGGAGTCATTACTAGATCGGTTGAGATCCTTATGTTGTGAACAGGTAAAAGTATTTGTCCTGTCACGATCCCTTCCTTTGCTTACTGGTCGCACCTTCCTCGGTTGTGTTATTGACACCGCTTTGCTTTTACTTTCTTTGTTGCTTGTCTACACCAGTTGTATCCTGGTCCTCGATTGACGGTTAAATCCTCCTTTCCCTGACTGTATTACATTACCCAGTTGCTGATGCTTTGTGTAGTAACCAGTTGCTCTTGATTACAGTCTTTTGTTTCTTGTATGTTGCCACTGGTTGCCAAACCAGCCTCTTTTCATAAAGATCTCTTTAGATCTTTAGACTTTAGAGAGATGACAAATCTCTATCCTCTTTTGTCAATCAATGACAATACATGTACCGGTAGTAAGCTTACCGGTTACCATTTCTTAATGACAACAAGAACAACATTTGAAACTAATGATTTTCTTTACACACCAAAGGATTACAAAACAAATTTGCAAGGCTTCTTGTTTGTATTTGTATTCTCTAGTCCACTGATCTTAGAAAAAAATTGTGAGCACAATGGAAATGAAAAATGAGATTGAGATATTGCATAAGAGAATCAGGAATTAATTTGGTGGGAGTGCCCTAAAAATCATGTGCGCAGGATCTCGACATTTTTTTGAAGTTGTAAATCACATATCAAACCTGGTTGCCAATGATCTTAAGATTACGAATTGAAGCTAAGACATTTTAATATTTTAAGGATCAACCAACAGTGTGAATGGCTACCTCTTGCATATGAAATGCAAGAAATAACTGTTATGCACATAAATAACTTGGTTGTGGATAAAATGGTCAGGGGCTTGAGACAACTGTAACATTTAATCCACCTTTGGATTGTTTTTTCTTAGATAGCAGAACCTCAACATACTTTAAAGTCTCAAATTGCATTAAAAAGCTTGTTGCCAGTGATCTTAAAAGGAAGCAGTAAAGATAAAGCATTTCATGGATGAACTGGCACATGCAGATCTTCATCTAGATTGTTTATATCAGATCTAAAATACTAAGGAGATGATTAGTAGCAGCATAGCTGGCTACATTGCATATGAAATTCAAATACTTTGCCATTATGCATTAACAAAATTCAGCCATTGATAAAATTTCCAAGGACATAAAATCACCAAAGTATGAGGCTCTCACTGTAGTCATCTTGAAAATTTGATGAAATCTAAACATTTTTTAGGGATAATTTCAAAGACAAACCAAAGGATATTCAAATTTTCTAGAGGGGTTTATGTCATATTGCATTCACTATTAGTGATCTTATTTGTGCAAATTCTCTAAATTATTTTTGAATTATTATAAGTTTCTCAATGTATAAAGATAGATGGTTTGAGAACAGAGAAACCTGAGGATGCATCCCCAGAATTTTTCGCGGCGTCCTGGTTTTTGAAATGTTTTGAGGAAGTGTGGAGGCCTAAGGGATGTCCAAGACATCCTCAAATTGCAAATAAATGAAGATGTCCTAAAAATTTGAAGTCATCCCAATGTTGACATTAAGTGATGGTAACCGGTAAGCCTCTACCGGTACAAGTATTGTCATTGATTGGCAAAATGGTATAGAGATTTGTCATCTCTATAAAGCATAAAGATCCAAGGAGCTCTGTATGAAAGAAGGATGGTTTGGCAAATGGTGCCAACATATAAGAACCGGTCACTATACAAAGCATCTGCAACCGGGTAATGTACACAGTCAAGAAAAGGAGGATTCAACCTTCAACCGAAGACCTGGCTACAACCAATGTAGTCAAAAACAAAGAGAGCAACAACAAACCGGTGTCAACAACACAACCGAGCAAGGTGCAACCGATAAACCAAGGAAGATACAGTAACAGGTCAAAGACCCTTACCTGTTCACACCATGAGGATCTCTACCGATCTAGTATTGACTCCGGTGTGAACCGAGGAAGTCATAGTCAACGATCTGTTCCAACCAACTCTTTGACCAGGATTTTTTGTGACAAATCCGGAAGTCTTTGAGTTAAACTGGTGATAGGTTTGGGGTGCGTCTAGAGGTTTTAAAGGCGAAGTAAGTGGCTTTAAAACAAAGCGTTATCTCTTATAAAGGAAAGACGCTTGACACGCATCTATTGTTTTCTTTTTACAGCAGATAAATCAAGGGCATGCATCAGATGTTTCCCTAGTGAACTGGTACTCCACTGAGTGATGAATCCAATAAGGATCTTTAATTAGGTCATGCATGATGAGCGCAATTAGGGCTAGGGCTCTATATATTCTTCTGCCTGAGGCGAATAGAAGTTGCCTTCATTCTGTCAAGAAAAAGAGTGAACCTGTAAGCTGTAGAAGCCGGGGTAAAAAGAAGTTTGAAGAAGAGAGAAAGAAGATTGTGCAGAGAAGCACAATAGTAGAGGAGAACACACCTGCGGTGACTAGTGATGCTTCTCAGTCGAGCACAAACAGAGATCTTATCAGGATATGAAAAGCCCTTTGTAAAAGGTCAATCTTTCTATTGTTTTCTAGCAATTACAATAGTTAAAATCTCAGTATTTGGGTGGACTCTAACAGGTCCCTTGTATCAAATCACTTAACCGGGTGACATCTCTCAAAGTGTTCTAAGTCCTCTAACCAGGCAGGCACTAACCGGCCTTATTGTAACAAATCCCTTAACCGGGTCGCATCTAACAGTGCAGTTTGATCCTTTAACCGGGAAGGCTCCTAACAAGGCGTACTCCAGAAGAGTACAAAATTTGTGAGGTCTCCTCACACCATGGTTTCCACCCTAATCGGGTTTCCACATGATAAATCTGGTGTCATTGTGTGCTTGTTTGCTTACTGTTATTATATGTTTGAATCTATCTGGCTCACAGTTATAAGTACACTTTACCAGAGTTAAAGAAAAGTTTTTAGAGGTGTTGATTCACCCCTCCCCTCTCAACACTGGTTGGGACTGTCAATTGGTATCAGAGCTAAGTCTTGTTTTCTTTACCGCTTAACAGCATAAAGAAAAAGTCAAGATGATGAGAAAGGAAGGACCAAAGTTTTCAAAAAAAAATCTTTACTCTGTGGTGCAGCAAAATGAAGTTGTACATGAAGACCACCGATGATCAATACTGGAATCATGTCGCCACTGATTACAGTGAACCCGTAGGTACCCTGACACCCAATCAACTGAAGATCAAAACCGAGCACACGGCTGCTATGGATATGATAGCTAGCACGCTACCCGATCATGTCTATGCTGAGATTGAACATCTAGATTCTGCCTTCAAGATGTGGGGCAAGTTGCAAGTGGTTTATGGAGGAGACCCAAATGTTCAAAGAGCCAAGGTCGAAAGCCTCAAAGGAAAGTATGATGACATGAGGATGAATGAAGGAGAAGACATCGAGCAATACAACAACCGGATCAAAAAAGTGATCAACTCCATTAGAAGCGCTGGAGGAAAGCTCAGTGAAGAGGAGGTGGTTAGCAAAATACTGAGAACTCTCAGACCTCAATATGCCATTAAGATCTCTGCTATTCAAGAGCTCAGATCGGTGACCAAAGATCAAGTCACCCTAGACTCCCTAATCAATAAACTGGCTGCTTTTGAATTAAGTAATTTTGATAATAGCTTACCCATTCAGGAAGCAGCATTAAATCTTCTGTCAACATCTCTTCCACCAAAAAGGGAAGAGAAACCGATAATTGCTCTACCGGTAAGATTGGTAACCTTGTTGAGAATCTGCTCTCAGAAGAGATAGAGCAAGATGAGTTTGAAGCACTCATCGCTAGGAGATTCCCCAAAGGGAAAGGGAAGTACAAAGGAAAACTTCCTTTGAAATGCTTCTCTTGCAACAAGATAGGACATATTGCTACAAGATGTCCTGATAATGAACATAAAGATAAGAGAGACCGGTTCAAGAGCAAAGCAAAGAAGGAATGTTATCTTGCAGAGGAAGGAGTTACAGACAATGAATCTGAAGACTCTGAGGATCCAGAAATTGCATTTGTTGCAATAAAAGAGGAGAGCCCAGTGGTAAGTGAAGTAGCACTTATATCAAGATCACACCAGCATGATGATTGGATCATTGACAGCCGCTGCACTCACCACATGACAGGTGACAAGAACAAGTTTATCAACTTGGAGCTCAATGACAGCGGATCAGTTACCTTTGGAAACAATGCCCCATGTGCCATCAAAGGTAAAGGTTCTATTGCTCTCTGCAACAATGTTGTCTGTGAAGATGTGTACTAGGTTAAAGGACTCAGGTATAATTTAATGAGTGTTGCACAGCTAAACAACAAAGGATTCCTGTTGGAATTTGGACAAGGTTCTTGTATAGTCAAAAATCAATCTGGAACCCATGTTGCAACCGGTAGATAGAGCAAAGGCAATCTGTTCTACCTAGACTCAATGGAAGGAGCTTGTTTGATAGCTTCAATCAAAGGAGAATCAAGTAAAATCTGTCTTGTCTCCATAGAAGACAATAGCTGGCTATGGCACAAGAGACTCTACCACATAAACTTTGACGGTATCGTCAAAGTGAGCAAAAAGAAATCGGTTAGAGGACTCCCTGAGATCACAAAACCCATCAGTGGTGTTTGTAAAGAATGTCAGTTAGGAAAACTGACAGGAACAAGCTTCAACAGTAAGTCTTTCACTACTGAAAATGTTATAGATCTTGTGCATACAGATCTGTGTGGACCAATGAAGATAAAGAGCTATTATCGAGACCAATACTTCATGATCTTTGTAGATGACTTCTCAAGAATGATGTGGACACTCTTTCTTAGAGAGAAATCAAAGGCCTTCCACGTGTTCAAAATCTACAAGGCTAGAGTGGAAAAGGAAACCGGTAAAAGCTTGAAGTGCCTAAGGTCAGACAAAGAAGGTGAGTACACCTCTTAGGAGTTCACTCATTACTGTGAGGAACATGGAATAAAGAGATAGTTTTCTGCACCAAGGACTCCTCAGCAAAATGGAGTAGCAGAAAGAAGAAACAAGACGCTGATTGATTGTGCAACAACCCTGTTGATTCAAAAGGATCTCCCTCATCACTTCTAGAGAGAAGCTGTTAGTACTGTTGTCTACACACTGAACCGACCTCAAGTCAAAAAGGGAACCGATAAGACTCCTTATGAACTATGGTTCAAGCATACTCCTAGGGTAGGTTACTTCAAAATCTTTGGTAGTAAATGTTACATCAAAAGAGATATGTACTCTGGGAAGTTTGATCCCAAGAGCGATGAAGGAACCTTTTTGGGTTACTCTACCAAAAGTAAGGCCTATTCGTGTCTGAACAAGAGAACAGGCAAAATAATCGAAAGCATCAATGTAAAAGTTGATAAATCTTTAGAACCGATTAAGAAGACCAGTCATAGTGATCATGACAGTCTTGAAGGCAAAATGAAGGAAATGCTTTTGAATTCAATGAAGCAACAACTGATGATGAAAGAGAAATACACATGAACAAAAATCTAGAGCAGGAGACCACTTGAAGCCAACAGGTCAACACAGGATGGTGAACAAGAAGTTGTCCAAAACCATGATGAAGAGATTGCTCAACCGAAAGAGCCTGACCAGGAACGACGATCAGTTCTCCCAAGGTATGTCACATATCACTCCACTGACAACATTATTGGTGACAAACATGCTAATGTCTTGACTAGGAAAAAGGCCAAAGAGAATATCTACTTATTTTCTTGTATAGAGCCCAAATCCACAAGGGAAGCTCTAGAAGATGACAATTGGGTCAAGGCCATGGAGGAAGAAATTGGGCAAATTGAGAAGAATGACACATGAGAGCTTGTGCCAAGACCAAAGAACAAGAATGTCATAGGGACCAAGTGGGTCTACAGGAACAAGCTGAATGAGGATGGGAAAGTAATAAGAAATAAGGCAAGACTGGTCTGCAAAGGATATGCCCAGGAAGCTGGATTGGACTATGGAGAAACTTTTGCACCGGTGGCTAGATTGGAAGGAGTGAGGATTCTTCTTGCCTATGTTGCACAAAAGAAATTTAAAGTATATCAGATGGATGTCAAGTCTACATTCCTGAACGGAACACTAGAAGAGCAAGTCTACATTGAACAACCGGAAGGCTTCACATCTGCACAAAATGATGGTATGGTCTGTAAGTTGAAAAAAGCTCTTTATGGGCTCAAGCAAGCTCCAAAGGCATGGTATGAAAGGTTGCATTCATATCTCCTGACCATAGGATTCATAAGAACCGGGGACAACAGCAACATGTATCTCAAGATCGGAAAAGATGGAAATCTGATTGCTGAGATCTTTGTGGATGACATCATCTTTGGGGGTGATGAAAAGATGAGCAAAGCCTTTGCTGAAGAGATGAAGAAAGAATTTCAGATGTCTATGATAGGAGTCATAAAATTCTTCATTGGACTTCAGTTACATCAGCTAAAAGAAGGTATTTTTATCTCTCAATCCAAGTATATGAAAGAAATTCTTAAGACCTTTGGACTTGATGAATCTAAACCGGTTGGAACCCCAATGATAACCAGCCTCAAGTTATCAAAGGAAGATGATGCAAAAGAAGTGAACGAAACAATGTATCGGTCCATGATGGGAAAATTGCAATATGTTGTTCACAGTAGACCGAACATTGCACATGCGGTTGGCATAGTGGCGAGATTCTCTACTAATCCCAAAGAGACACATCTAATAGCAGTAAAGCGAATCTTCAAGTATCTAAAAGGAACCGAGGAATTTGGTTTATGGTTTCTACATAAAGGAGGATTTGAGGTAAAAGTATACACTGATGCAAATTGGGCTAACAACATTGATGACAAAAAGAGCACAAGTGGTGGTGCATTCTTTCTCGATGGAAGAATTGTTTCTTGGACAAGTAAGAAACAAAATTGTATTTCACAATCTACAGATGAGGCTAAATATGTTGTTGCAGCAATCAATTGCACACAGGTAATCTGGATCAAACAACTGTTGGAAGGAATCAAATAACAAATACTTGAACCGATAACTATCTATTGTGATAGCACCAGTGCAATTAACATATCCAAGAACCCTATTATGCACTCCAAGACAAAACAAATTGCCATCAAGTATCACTACTTGAGAGAGTTGGTACAAGACAAGGAGGTGAGATTGGAGTATGTTCCCACCAAGGAACAAATTGCTGACATCTTTACAAAGCCATTACCAAAGAGTACTTTTGAGTATCTGAGAGGTAAACTAGGGGTGATACCCCTTCATGATCTTCAGTAAAGCTACAAAGGTAATCATCAGTTCATTATGCTTCAACAGAGGGTTACACCTCATCTTTTCTCGACTGATGAAAAGGGTTGCTACTCATAGGGGGAGCAGATTAGAAAAAGGTAGTCTTTTTTACTAGCCTTTGGCATTACTGTGAAAAAGGGGGAAAGTTTGGCAACAGCCGGTCAACAGACTGTAGCAGAAGCAGTGATACAATATTGTGTTTCCCTATCAAGGTTTTACCATCAATGCTAAAGGGGGAGATTGTTGGCATTAAGTGATGGTAACCGGTAAGCCTCTACCAGTACAAGTATTGTCATTGATTGGCAAAAGAGTATAGAGATTTGTCATCTCTATAAAGCATAAAGATCCAAGGAGCTCTGTATGAAAGAAGGATGGTTTGGCAGATGGTGCCAACATATAAGAACCGGTCACTATACAAAACATTTGCAACCGGGTAATGTACACAGTCAAGAAAAGGAGGATTCAACCTTCAACCGAGGACCTAGCTACAACCAGTGTAGTCAAAAATAGAGAGAGCAACAGCAAACCAGTGTCAACAACACAACCGAGGAAGGTGCAACCGGTAAACCAAGGAAGAGACAGTAACAGGTCAAAGACCCTTACTTGTTCACACCATGAGGATCTCTACCGATGTCATAGTCAACGATCTGTTCCAACCAACTCTTTGACCGGGATTTTTTGCGTCAAATCCGAAAGTCTTTGAGTTAAACTGGTGATCGGTTTGGGGCGCGTCTGGAGGTTTTAAAGCCAAAATCAGTGGCTTTAAAACAAAGCATTATCTTTTGTAAAGGAAAGATGCTTGACACGCATTTATTGTTTTCTTTTTTCAGCAGATAAATCAAGGGCATGCATCAGATGTTTCCCTAGTGAACTAGTACTCCACTGAGTGATGAATCCAATAAGGATCTGTAATTAGGTCATGCATGATGAGCACAATTAGGGCTAGGGCTCTATATATTCTTCTGCTTGAGGCGAATAGAAATTGCCTTCATTCTGCCGAGAAAAAGAGTGAACCTGTAAGCTGTAGAAGCCAGGGTAAAATGAAGTTTGAAGAAGAGAGAAAGAAGATTGTCCAGAGAAACACAACAGTAGAGGAGAACACATCTGCGGTGACCGGTGATGCTTCTCAGTCGAGCACAAACAAAGATCTTATCAATCTATGAAAAGCCCTTTGTAAAAGGTCAATCTTTCTATTGTTTTCCACCAATTACAATATTAAAATCCCAGTATTTGGGTGGACTCTAACAAGTCCCTTGTATCAAATCCCTTAACCGGGTGACATCTCTCAAGGTGTTCTAAGTCATCTAACCAGGCAAGCACTAACCGGCCTTATTGTAACAAATCCCTTAACCGGATCGCATCTAACAGTGTGTTTTGATCCTTTAACCGAAAAGCCTCCTAACAGGGCGTACTCCAGAAGAGTACAAAATTTGTGGTCTCCTCACACCGTGGTTTTCACCCTAATCGAGTTTCCACGTGATAAATCTGGTGTCACTGTGTGATTGTTTGCTTACTGTTATTATATGTTTGAATCTATCTAGCTCACAGTTATAAGTACACTTTACCAGAGTTAAAAGAAAAGTTTTTAGAGGTGTTGATTCACCCTTCCCCTCTCAGCACCCGTTGGGACTGTCACCCAAAACATTAAAGGGGGATGGCCTGTTGTTCCCAGGACAATCTGAGGATGTCACATACGTCCCCACCCATCTCAAGGACTTAAAAAGTGATATTAAAAAAAACATAGATAAAAATGAAACGTCATTCTATAGGAGCATCTCTTTTCATTTGTCCAAAAGTTTCAATCTTCTTTCAGCAGTGGAAGACTTCAAATGATGTCGTAAACTGTAGTTATGATAGGGAATCCACTGCATATGCAATGTAAAGAGCCTTGTTGGCTCAATGTATAGCAATTTGTACTACCTCTAAAAAACTTGAATTTTCTTGCAACTTTTGTAATTTTTCAATGTATATTTTTTTTTTTTTTTTTTCACCACTTCATAAAAACAACAACAATTGATAAACTATTGAATTGCTCACAAAATCAAAAAATTAACCAATTAACTTCAAATCAAATTTCATCACAAACATAGTGTTTAATTTTAGGCACCTTTATTTAAACTTGGTTGTGGGTAAATTTAATTGCATCCCAATGTATAATCGCGACAGCAGATACACACTCGTCTCACTTGCTAATGGCGTTCTCTTCCACCAATCCTCGCCAAGCTACAATCAACAAACCATGACAAACAATATTGAATTCCCACTGAGCTTCTAGCCGCCACAATTGATCATGTATGGCTCTAACTTCCGTACGGACCTAGCAGAATTCCGTAAGGCACTGTTTCGTAATTCCCAAGGATAACAATCAAGCCACAATTCACTGGTATGTGCATCCAGCTCAAAGTGCGTCCACCATGAAGAAGTTCACGTTTCTTCAAGCATTCAACTCGAACCCTTATCACACCATTTTCGTATTCCTTCAGCTCTTCCAACATTTTTAAAAAATAATCTTTTCATAATAAGGACCAAAAATCCTCAAAGGCTTTTTAATAACACAAAGTAAAAAGCCTTCAACTTCACACTTTGCAAAGGCTTCAATGACACACTTTTCATTAAAGTAGCTTCACCTTCACACTTTCAAATTAGAACATATAATAAACAAGTTATTTAATAAAACCCAACTCAATTCCTTAACATCCAAATGCAAAGTGTTCAAACTGAATCATTCTAACAACAACATCCTGGATCCATACTGCACAGCCAAAAATAGAAATCGGACAAAAAATAGACTTACTATAAATAGTAAATCTATCACAGAGACCCTCTATACTAACTATCAACTCACGAGGATCGCGATGATGAACTGACATACTCTTCCTCCTGACTCCAACTAAAACGGGGATATCACAGTCCTACCTCCCCAACATTGCTTGTCTTCAAGCAATCGCAACCCTGGGTGCTGAAGAATATCCTTAGACTCCCAAGTAGCGTCCTCTGCTGGTAAACCAACCCATTTCACCAAGAATTCCTTGATGACCCGTCTGCGCAAATGCCTCTCCCTAGAATCCAAAATAACCTCAGGAGAACTCTAATTTTCCCTCATCATCCAAAGGAGGTAAAATCGAAGATGGAATAACATGCCTACCCAACGCCTTTTTGAGGCGCGACACGTGAAATACATTGTGCACCTTACCATCCTCCGGTAAATCTAGCTCATAAGCAACCTTGCCAACCCGTCTAACAACACAAAAGGGACCATAATATCGAGGTTTGAGCTTTTCAGCTCCGCTCTTCCGAACGAACAACTGCCTATAAGGCTTCAACATCAGATATACCATATCTCCAACCTCGAAAGAACGAGCCACTCTCTTCTGATCAACATACTGTTTCTACTGATTCTGAGCTCTCTATATATTATCACGCAAAGTACCCATAACATCCTAACTGTCCTGCAGCAAATCACCTGCATTGGGAACTCTGCTATCACTGAACATTAGATCCAAGAAACTAGGTGGATCATAACCATACAGGGCTCTAAAAGGTGTCATACAAATAGACATATGGTGAGTGGAATTATAACAGTACTCACACAAATAGATCCACTTCACCCACACCTTCTGCTGAGCAGATACATAATTTCGGAGATAGCCTTCCACCCATTTATTAACAATCTTTGTCTAACCATCAATCTGCGGGTGGTAACTAGTACTAGTAGTCAACTCCATACCACATAGTTTGAACAAAAACCTGCCAAAAGTGACTCATAAAATGACTATCCCCGTCACAACATTCTGAGGCAAACCATGTAACTTGAAAACCTCCCGAAAAAATAACTCAACAACCTCTACTACTGAAAAAGTAGTAGTGATCAAAAAGAAATGAGCAAATTTCGTAAGCCGGTCCACTACCACATAGATACAATCCCTGCCTTGGGCCTTAGGCAGGCCCACAATAAAATCCATAAAAATACTTTCCCACTTCCGCTCAAGAATGGGAAGAGGCTACAATAATCTAGCTGTATATGTATGCTCCTGCTTATTCTACTGGCAAACAGAACACTCTCTAACATATCTCTGCACATCATGCTTGAGACCCTTCCATGTAAAATGCTCTCGCACTTGTCTATAAGTCTTAAAAAAACCCGGGTGACCAGCTAAAGGAGAATCATGGAAATCTCTCAACAGCAGTTGTCTAACACTCGATCCTGGAACCAGAAACACCCTCTCCTTGTAAATGATCGACTCATTCACAAGGGAATATCTGCTATCCTGAATGGCTCCATTAATAAAATTAGAGGCCCACTGATTCCTAGCATAATCAGCAATAATCAAATGTCTCCAATCCTCAGTGATCTCTGTCATAGCACACAAGTGTGGCCTCCTAGATAGTGCATCAGCAACCACGTTTTGTGTCTCTTTGATATATGAAATATCAAAATCATAACACTGAAGCTTGCTGACCCACTTCTGTTGTCTCTCATTCAAATCACACTGTCTAAGGAAATATTTTAGGCTATTATGATCAATTTTAATACAAAACTTACTACCCACCAGGTACTGCTTGAATTTAGCCAAAGCATGCATTATGGCTAACATTTCCTTGTCATACACACTGAAAGCCCTCTCAGGACCCCTGAGATTCTTGCTCTCAAAAACAATGGGGTGGCGATCCTGGGAAAGTACAGCTCCAATGCCCTCTCCAGAAGCATCACAATGCAAATCAAACGGTCTCGAGAAGTCTGGCATTGCTAGGACTGGACATGATGTCATAATCAACTTGAACTTCTCAAAACACTCCTGTGCCTGAGGAGTCCACTCAAAAGCACCCTTACGAATCAAGTCAGTAAGGGGAATCGCATGTCATGAGAAACCTGCAACAAATTTGCAGTAAAAGGCACACAAAACCAATAAACACTTTGAGTTGTGTCAAACTCCCTGGTGTAGGCCAATCTCGAATAGCAAGAACCTTATCAAGGTCCATGTAAACTCCATCCGCATTGATAATATGACCAAGGTACAATAACTCAATCATTCCCAAAGCACATTTAGACTCCTTGGCGTACAAAGAAGCCCTATCCAAAATACCCAACACGGTATCCAAATGAGCCAAGTGGTCCTCCCACGTCCTGCTGTAAACCAAGATATCATCAAAGAAGACCAAAACAAACTTCCTCAACTGACTGTGAAAGACCCTGTTCATAGTAGACTGGAAAGTAGCCGGAACATTAGTCAACCCAAATGGCATGACTAAAAAAGTGCCCACAATGACATCGAAAGGCTATCTTCTCTATGTCCTCCCAAACTCTAATCTGGTGATACCCAAATCTCAAATCTATCTTAGAGAAGAAGCCTGCCCCATGCAACTAATCAATCAGTTCATCAATGCAAGGAATAGGATACCTATTTTTAATCATTCTACGATTCAACCTCCTGTAATCAATACACATCCTGAGTGTACCATCTTTTTTCTTCACCAACACAACTGATGAAGCAAAAGGAGACTTACTCAGCCTGATATGTCCCATAGAAAGAAGCTCCTGAATAGTCTTCTCAATCTCATCTTTCAGTCGCTTGGGATGCCGGTAAGGGGTAATCATAATGGGCTTAGTGCCCTCCTCTAACTCAATGATGTACTCTATGCCCCTGTCAGGTGGCCTGCCATGTGGTAAATCACTAAACACTTTAGAGTGTTTAGTTCTAAGTTCCTAAATATCAGGATGGTAAGCTATTTTTCCTGCCTCCTCAAGTGTGGGTAACAATCTGCATTCTGCTGCCCACTCCACTGCATCATGACTAATTAAGCGTTGCATACGTCTAAGTGTAATAGACTTCAAGTTTTTCTCTTTAATTGCTTTGAGAATATGCTTCTTTCCATCCACTTCAAATCTCATCTCCATGTCCTTAAGGCTGAGATAGAAAGCCTCAATAGAATGTAACCAGCTCATACCTAAGACCAATTATGTCCCTCCCATATCAACCACATAAAAATCAGATTTGAAGTCATAATTGTTTAACCTCAAGGGCAGATTTGGGATCATCCTATCACACTTAAGTGTGTAACCATCAGCTACCTTAACACTAATACCTTCAAATTCTTCAGTCTATAAACCTCTCTTGGATACCAACTGTGAATCTATAAAATTATGCGTAGCACCTGTATCCAATAAGGCAATAACTCGCTGCCCTGCTAGAAGTCCACGTAATCTGAAGGATCCCTCTTTCTGCATGCTAGAAAGATAAACCACCTTAAGTTTGGGATCTTCATCAACCTTTTTCCCTTTAGTCACATCACCATAGTTCTCCTCATCACACTCACCTTGCTGCCCTACAAAATCAGAACTATGCTCTTCATCATAAAACCATTCCATAAGCCTATTTCTTTCCTTAGGCTTCAAGGGACATTCATGCTTTTCATCATAAGGACCCTTCTAATAAAAACATAGTCTTTTCCTCCTCAAATCATAAAGAGTTTCCTGATCAAGAGGCCCTGAAAAAAGTATTTTAGAATCTGATCCTTCCATCTTTTTAGGAGCAGCACTATTGTCAAATGAAGAACTTGATGGTTTTGGAGGAAACCGAGTGCGTGGAGCTGAAAACTCCAAGTCTCTTTCTTTTTTCATGGTTGCCTGCAAGGAATGAGGGTCAAAAAACTTAACCCAACCCCTGAGAGGTTCAACTAATCTCTCTATAAACAGCATAACACATCTCCTCTCAGAAATATCATACACCATGACTGAAACCTTCTGAAACTCGCTAATGAAGGCGTCCAAACTACCAAACTGTTTGAGTTGTGCCAACTCACGAAAATAGGACTCAGGGTCCTTCCTGTCAAATCTCTCTACCAAGTTGTCCACAAACTCCTGATAAGTCCCTATCTGATCATGATGAACGAAACAAGACCATGGTACCACCAATCATGAGCAATACCATCAAGATGTAATATAGCAAACCGGATAGCGTCCTCTTCAGACATAGGACGTAATGACAGATATGTATCCAGCTTGTGAACCCAAGCTCTGGCTGTCATTTTCCCACTCCCATCAAAGTGAGTCAAAGTGAGTTTGTTGGTTGCCTGTTTAAGATCGATCTGTCTAGGTCTTTGTCTCGTGTCTGGACCAAGCCTACCTCTGGAATGCTCCCTTTTCTGTGTCAAAAATCTATCAAAGTTCAGATTTCTCTTGATGGCTTCAGGCAAAGCATCCCACTCTGCAAAGTGAGCCACCATGTCATCAACAAAAGGAGCTGGCTCAGTATCAATGCTAACTATATCCACCTCAGTTCTCAAGAAGGTAGGGCGTAAAGGCCAATCACGTATGCCTGTAGGATCAATTTTGAACTCTTGTCTGTCCTCAATCCTGGATCTATGAGAACTCACCGATGCATTCCGAGTGCCCCTATCTCTGTCATAATCTCCAGGTAGAGGCATGCGCTGCAAGGTGTCAGACAATTGTTGCAGCACATTTGCAACATGATGTTGTCCATCTACTAAGTTTTTGAAAGCATCTCTAGCTTCCATGTCAACATCATTCCCAATGTTATCTCTATTCCTGTCACCTATATGATCAACCTGTGGACCCTATTCACTACCCTCTAGAGGTGGTGAAGCTCTACCACTGCGGGTATAATGTATACCAAGTATAAATCTATCTGCCATAGTTGGACCCAAAGTCTACAGGCTGGCAAGATCAATGATCTGATACCACTGTAAAGAGCCTTGCTGGCTCAATGTATAGCAATTTGTACTACCTCTTAAAAAACTTGAATTTTCTTGCAACTTTTGTAATTTTTGAATGTATATATGTGTTTTTTTTTTAATTTTTTCACCACTTCATAAAAACAACAGCAATTGATAAACTATTGAATTGCTCACAAAATCATAAATTAAGCAATTAACTTCAAATCAAATTTCATCACAAACATAGTGTTTAATTTTAGGTACCTTTGTTTAAACTTGGTTGTGGGTAAATTTAAATGCATCCCAATGTATAATGGCGGCAGCAGATACACACTCATCTCACTTGCTAATGATGTTCTCTTCCACCAATCCTCGCCAAGCTACAATCAACATGCCATGACAAACAATATTGAGCTTCCAATCGCCACACTTGATCATGTATGGCTCTAACTTTCATACGGACCTAGCAGAATTCCGTACAGCCCTGAATGTGTTCCGTATGGCACTATTTCGTAATTCCCAAGGATAACAATCAAGCCACAATTCGCTGGTATGTGCATCCAGCTCAAAGTGCGTCCACCATGAAGAAGTTCACGTTTCTTCAAGCATTCAACTCGAACCCTTATCACACCATTTTCGTATTCCTTCAGCTCTTCCAACATTTTTAAAAAATAATCTTTTCATAATAAGGACCGAAAATCCTCAAAGGCTTTTTAATAACACAAAGTAAAAAGCCTTCAACTTCACACTTTGCAAAGGCTTCAATGACACACTTTTCATTAAAGTAGCTTCACCTTCACACTTTCAAATTAGAACATATAATAAACAAGTTATTTAATAAAACCCAACTCAATTCCTTAACATCCAAATGCAAAGTGTTCAAACTGAATCATTCTAACAACAACATCCTGGATCCATACTGCACAGCCAGAAATAGAAATCGGACAAAAAATAGACTTACTATAAATAGTAAATCTATCACAGAGACCCTCTATACCAATTGTCAGCTCACGAGGATCGCAATGATGAACTGACGTACTCACCCTCCTGACTCCAGCTAAAACGGGGACATCACATGCAATTAAAATTATAAACTGTTTATCTGGCCATGCCATATAATTTCAAAACCACATACAGGCTTTGATATTATAAAAATCTGTTCATAACAGAACATAAGGAATACTGAAAAAATATTGAGTTGGGCATATAATACTAGGAACAATCCACTACTGGATTGACTATTGTCTGTATTCTGAAATTTAGTCCATAAATTCACACTTTGAAAAGTCTATTCTTGGCCATATGTAGTTTAGTATAATAATTTCCTAAGTCAAAGGAGTATATTAAACTTTGCTAGAGACAAAATATTTCATTAAAAAACTGAAATTGAAACATTGAGAAGCCATGAACTGAAACTTGAAACTGTCTAATCAGAAAATACCTTAATCTATTTGTTGAATCAGTATGCAACAGTGTTTCTAGGAGATCAACAGTAGTCTCCATGTCTGCATCTTCCTTACACACAAAAACATTCTAATTATTCTACTTTTGCCTTATATATCAGTTCATAGAATCATAGTTCAAAATATTGCAGATATATCTGCGATAAATGAACTTATCGTGATATTTTATTTAGGCCGATAAAACACGTCAAGTTCACATGGATACTGATCGCAGGTAAGTTAAAAAATATCGCAGAGAAGTTTGGCATTTATTGGCAATAAATCGCTTAGTTATCGCGATAAGTAGAAAAAAAAACATTTATATAGTTAGTGCATTTAAATGGAATTCATTTTTCACTTTCACCGTTTGCATTTGTTTGAGGTTACTAAAACTTTCTTTTATGTAAGTAGGATGTTGATAATAATGGTGGGAAGTTGGCTTCACACCCCTTTTGGCCTGCCTGCCAATAATTCGTATGTCGTGTCTACCAGGCAGAATTTACTATATCTCCTATGCTTTGATGGACGTCTTTTGTAACTAACTCCAAAGTTCTCATTTCGGCTCAGACAGATAGGATGTTGCTAAGTTTAAATTACACATTATCCACGCTCATGTTAGTTATGTGCACACTATCCAAGTGGTAGTAATTGTAACATTTGACAAGTATTCTCATTATGTACACTCTGGCGGATGACCCTAATCTGTTTCAAAGCTTCATTTCATGTATACCTCGTAACCATGAGATCATCATTCTGTGACATATGCTGTTACACAGTTCACACATTTGTCCTGTGATTTCACACTTTGCAGATATGTCTATTGAAACATTTCAAAATTTCCGTATTGGCGTAGAGGGAGTATGTTTAGCAAAGGTTTTTTGTAGAATTTGGCTTGTAATGTGTTTGAAAACTCCTCAAGTCTTCGTATTTTATGAGATCACATTTCGCTGAGACTAGTTGTTAAACCGGTTCAATCACCATGTCTATGTTTCCACATTTTACTTACCATGGCAGTTATCGCTTAGATAGTTAGTGCATTTATATATATCTAGATCAGCTTGTTTGGTTTGTTTACTCATTTAATGACTCATTAGATGAATCTCCTTATTGATTTTTGCAAAAAAAAATGTATTTCTAATTAAATTTAAGCAAATTTTTAAGTTCCCGAGAAGTTCCTGACTTATCTCTGATATTTGCCAATATCTTTTTGTTTTGCCCACCGCAATAAGTTGACGATAACAATATTTTGAACTATGCATAGAATTACAGAGAATTCAATTATGTATCTAATGCAAGCCTGCACAATGATGTGATAGGAAATCTTGGACATGTACCCACCATTTTACTTGCAGCCTTTGGGCATTTTGTTGTAACTTGTATACATTTTTTAAATTCACATACATATTGACAATGAATTATGAAATTAGTAAATTTTGACATTTGCTAATTTCTTCAACTTTCATGTGAACTCTCAATTAAACACAAATGTTATGCATTAAAGATCTTTAATGTATATGATGAATGCTTTATCAATGCTATCATATGAATATTTACAATTTTCCTTATATTTTGAATTTTTCCCATTTTTTATATAGCCCTCCCATGCCATCTGCAAAAATGGCCCCAAAAGAAAGCAACCCTGAAACTCATCCCCCCATCCCGGAAACTTGGGGTAGCATAATTTGAGAGACCATGTTCAATTCAAATCTCTATGTAATTCTAGATGACCATCGCTGTTTGATCCCTCAAAACTGACATTGGAAAAGGAGCTATATCACTACTCCTTTGAGCGTATCATCCCCTTTCAATTTCTATAATTTCAAGTTCTAATGTTTACAGTGAAATGCTTTTGCTTAAACATTTTCATTTCAATGTAAATATGTAATGGTTTATATATATACCATCACTGCATATTTCCATAAGTAGTTAGACAAAAGGAAGTTTCCCCTAATAATAGAGGACAAATTATGGTCCTACAAAAAAAAAAATGGCTAACACAATTCTGCATTATTAAGGTTGTCCCTTCAATGTTAAATTACTATCTTACTTTTGTATTCAATTTTGTGGCATTGTGCCAACAGTGATAATCTAAAGTTGCTACTACCTCTGATTTTGCATTCATGCTTAGACTGGATTATTGTAGTCATTGTAGATGAGAGTTTGATACTGAATGATATTGCTCCTATTACTATAAATTATGTCCACAACTTCATTGATTTTTAGTGGTCTCTAATCCTTTTCAACATAGCATTTACATAACAAGTCATATAATAGCAGCTGATTTGGGTGAAATTTTGCAATGCGAGGAAGATAGTGATGGTTATGAATCAATTCTTGACATATTTCTACCCAGATCATTTTTTCTTGATTGTCAAATTTATTTTCAGATTAGATCAGCAGTGGATACTGGTAATAAAAATTATCTTCCGAACCAAGAAGAATATGGGATTTTCCCTTGCAGTAGTGTTTCTGTTAAAAAGGTCACTGTCATTTTATGAGCTTGTGAACATAACAATCATTGTAATCAATTTAAGAGATGATCCTAACTAAATTGGTCTCTGGCAAGCCCAAATAATTATGGAGCAAAAATTGTCTCCAAAGAAACACTAGAAATTGGTCTCAGAGTTACTTGTCTATGATTTCAAAATCATTTACAAGGGAAAGAAAAATGTATCTGTTGATACACTTTCAAGCTGAGTCTATATCTGATGTATATTCTTCAACCAGATAGGATTGAAGCAACAAGACCAGAGTGGCAACAAGATCTTTGACTTCACAGATAATCTCACAATTGCAACAAGATCCAAACGCATCTGATGAGTTTGCATGGAGGCAAGATACATCACAGAACAAGAACATGACTTCTCTATGCCTTTAAGTGTCAGTCGAAGCCTAAGCCTATTGAACATTAACATGTGAGCTATCAGAGGCTATTCAGGAGTTACTAAAACTTATTATCCAACCAAGAACAATTTCTTCTGGGAAGGAACGAAAAGGGACGCACAAAAATTTGTGGCAGAATGTCCAACGTGTCTAAGGAATAATATGAGAGAGTGTCAAAGTTCTCTACCTGTTACGAGCACTGCCAATTCCAAAGTAGCACTAGGAAGACGCTTCTAGCAAGTATGGTTGTTATCATGGTGGTCATTGATCAACTCACTGATTATACTTGCTTATTGTGAATTGCCTCGTCCACAAAATGCTGTTAAGAGCAATAGAAGCTTATGTGAATAATATACAGAAACTTCATGGTACTTGAAAGATCATGGTCGATATAGGAATCTGAAATTCATAAGTAACCTTAGGACGTACTTATTCATCCTGATTTGGATACCAAATTGGTAAATATCTCTTCATGTGACACTCAATTCAATGGGCAAACTAAAATCATATGCACGTGTTTTAGAGTGGTATCCACAATGTTTTAACTGGTACATGTGAATCGCTTCAGCAAAATTGGGGTTATTACTACCTATATACATATACTAAGATGACACCATTTAAAGCCCTATACAGGTATCTACAACCATCTACAATTGCACAGTTGCAGTGGTATGCTCAGAAGAATGCAATTAATTATCATCTTCAACACCAGCAAATTTTTTAACAGTTCCCTAGGGTAAATTGCCAGCACCTTGAAACAAGATGAAGCAACAGGACTAGCATCACAGATTGGGTTTTTTCTTTGACTTTAGCGTTACACAAAAGTGTGCCTAAATTAACAATGATTCTTACATATTAGATTCCTAAGTTCTGTGGGTCCTAAAAAGCAAAATGTTATGAACAAGATTGGCAAAATTGCTTACAGTTTAAAGTCATCTGCATCTTCAAATGTTCACCCCATCTTTCATGTTTCATGCCTGTAAATATTTGTTGGAAACAATATTCCAATCCAAACAACATATACCATTGAATGAAGAAAGAAGAAATATCATGGGACTAGAAGCAGCTATTGATCAAAGAATGAAGAATCGAACGAAACCATATTTAAGTATCTCATCAAATGGAAGAAAGTACCAAAAGAAGTTACAAGAGATCCTGAGAACATAATGTGAAAATGCCCAGTATTGTTTAACATTGAGAAACACTATTTTGAGAGGTTGGCATATGCTATTACCCTAGTTATTATCTTCTCAAGATATGTCATGTATGGATTTGGAGTAGCCAAAATGTGATACACATAAATTTTTATTAATATATGGTAGCTAGTTTCTATGCAGTCAATCTCACTTAGCCTTTGTGGGTACCCTAATCTAATGATAACTAAAAATAGATAGGTAAGTGCTGGTTCATAGAACTGATAATTTCTATGTAATCAATTTCATTTGTGCTTTGGGGGCGCCCTGAACTAATGATAACTATAAACCATAGCTACATAGGTAACTTTAGGGCATCAATCATTTAATTATCTCTTCTTTATTAATAGTTCTACATTCAGCGGTCTGTCCCTCACGGTGGCACTGCTTTCTCACTTCTAAAGTTTGCAGTTTTGGTCTTGCGCCAACACATAATTCACACCTGTTATATAATTGTGGTTACAACAATGCTTATGAACTGCCAATCAAGACAAAACAAACCAACCAACCCATGCAAGGGGATGACCATGCCATTCAAGCCTTGTGATCTAGAACCCGATCAGACAAGGAGAAGCCAACGCGATTGCAATAAAGCCAATCACTCCTGCCATAATATTTAAATTCCAATATATGACCTGCAGATTTCTGGGTGCCACCAGATTAAGTCCAATCCACACACAAGACAAAACAATAGAGATATTTTTCTCTGATACAATAAAATTTTACCCAAAATAATATATCGCAGGAAAAACAAAATAACAAAAAAACCAATTTCCATACCCTACGAGTTGGTGGAGGTTGTACAACCTCTTTCGGCCAAAAAAATTGCTTCAGAAATAATAGAATGCGG
Organism: Chamaecyparis obtusa; assembly: GCA_027943335.1. Lineage (NCBI taxonomy): Eukaryota > Viridiplantae > Streptophyta > Pinopsida > Cupressales > Cupressaceae > Chamaecyparis > Chamaecyparis obtusa. Next base: position 624,399 of record BSBK01000385.1, read on the forward strand.
CAACAGATCTGTAAGAAAACCTTCTAGATCCCTTAAAAGTCCAGATTTGTCTACGATCAAATAATTTGCTGAGATAAAATGATGACATTGAACAAAAATTCTGTATTTTGCAGACTTGGGAGGGGCCAAATGGCCCTTTGACTAAAAAATGTTTGCTACAAAACCAAGTTTACTTGGACATAGGCGTATTTGTAGTCAAAATTCGTCAGAATGACCTCCCAAATGCAATGGTGATGCCAAATTAGCCTCAAACTGCACCCAACAACAATTTCAAGCCAAAATCACAAATCTTGAGAGGGAGTCTTCACATCCACGAGCGTTGATACCATAGTTCAAAAACTCAGACTCACCATGGACTCGGACTCAGATTCGCAAAAGACTCGCAAAAGGAAAAAACCGTAGTTTTACATTAAAACACAATGAAATTAATGCATTTAAAGAACATAAGAGCCATAATTGATACATTACACGTCATATGAATCTCAAACACTCAATATATGAAATATCATCATAGTTGCAAACTTTAAAATGTATAATGGCAGCATAAGTTTATAAATGTTTACAAAATTAGATATAATGATATGTCCAAATGTGAAAAACAGCAAACTAAAGACTGTATCCTCCTCTTTCCTCTTGTAACATAACTGAATTTTTCATGCCTTGAACTAGTAGGCGTTGAGGTATTTAAATGAGGAGTTGATTCTTCTCCTTCAACATCAAAGTACTCATATTTGTCATCCTCTATTCTATCGGAGTCACCCTAAAACCTTGTTTTGAGCAAGCACAAAGAACAAATGACTCAAAAAGTGAAAAAAAAAAGTCAAATTATAAGTTGTTGGGAGCCTGGGCATGTCCAAGCAGCAACAAGAGTCCATCACAAGGACTCGCGAGCCCTTATGTTGGACTCGCGCGAGTCCATGCCTTAGACTCGCAAGTCCTTGTGATGGACTTGCGAGCCCATGGCAAGTCAACTCGGCTTGCCATTGGACTCATGAGTCCATGGCGAGTCCTACGAGTTTTTGAACCATGGTTGATACCATGTTAGAGTATTTGGTAACACTACAACACCCCGAGGATCTTTGAAGACCAAAACAAATTCCACAAGAGAGAATGGCAAGAAATATTGCTTCAACAATGCAAGATTGATGAATTGATAATTGAGCATGTCAATGTACATAATGAGCCTTGCTTATAAAGGCAAGGCAAATATGGGGGATTAAACAAGATGCTGACAATTGTCTTAATCCTATGCAATTGATAACCCATCACCTACATAAGGTGGAAAGTGATAGTGTGATAAGTCCACTAAAGGTGGAAGGTCCACTTGAGGTGGATAAGTGGTAACATGATAAAACCACTGAAAGTGGAGATTCTCCCTAAGTGTAAAGTGATCACTGAGTCAACTTAAGTGATGTGTAATAAGGACCTAGGTAAGGTTATCACTAGGTACAACACCTTAATTACAACAATAAAAAACAAAAACCAAACATGCTAGGGTGCGACCAATGCTAAGGGACCAAGATGGTGCCAAAATCATGACTTACTAAAAATAGTAATTTGGACTAAATGTCTGAAACCGCTCTAGAAAGTGTCACGATGCATCTCTTACTAAACTGAGCTCAAAGCAACACCTATAAATACCAAATAGGTAGAATTGCAAGGTCTTGAAGTCTTGAGGAGTTCCCTAGCCCAACCCATTAGCCTATGGGAGCTCGAGGAATAGCCCAATGGTCACCAAGCTATCAGTGCTTAGGAAGGGAACATTAAACTTTCCTAAAGGGTCAACGCAAAACTAGGTACAAGGAAATAGGAGAAGTACATAGGAGAAGTTGAGGAGATCTGAGGTACAAGGAAGTAATTGAGAAGGTGATTAAGCATTTATTGGACATGGAGCACATAAGACCTAGTTCCAACCCATTTGCCCTATTTGTGGTGATATTGAAGAAAAAAATGGCTACGAGGATGTGCACTATTTATGGAGCCCTCAACAAAAGGACAATTGAATACCATTACCCCATATCCAAGATCAATGAGTTGATTGATAAGCTTCATGGTGCAATGTACTTCTCCAAGATTGACCTTCAAGGTATCATCAAATAACGGTTAGAGATGAGGACACCCACAAAATTGATTCCAAGTATCACCATGAGCATTATGAGTTCTAGGTCATGTTGTTTGGATTAACCAATGCACACATTACAATCTTGCATGAATTGATGATTTAATTGTAGTTGAGAAAAATTGTGTTGGTTTTCTTTGATGACATCTTGATTTTCAGTCAAACATGTGAGGATCATTTGAGGCACATAGATGAGGTGCTTGGAATACTAGAGAAGCATTCATTCTACACAAAGGCATCGAGATATGAGTTTGGGTTGACCGAATATCCAATTTGTGACTCAACATCAATGTTCCAGGAGTTAGCAAGGGTGAGGAAAAGATCAAGGCAATACAAGATTTGCCTACACTAGGGGATTTGACACATTTGAGAGGATTTGTGGGACTTTGCAAATACTATAGGAGGTTTGTGAAGGGGTTTTCACAACATACAGCCACATTGACAAATTTGACGAAAAAAAGGAGCCCTGTCTTGGAGCCTTGCACCGCAAAGAGCTTTTGACAAGCTCAAGGAGGTAATGAGTTCATGCCTGGTTTTAGCTATTATAGATTTCTCGCTTCCTTTTGTTCTTGAGTGTGATGCTTTAGGAGATGGGATTGGAGTTGTGTTGATGCAAAATCCTCATCCCATTTGAGAGAAGGAAGCTCAAGGAGGCACGGAAGAATTTTTCTATTTATGACAAGGAGATATTGGCCATCATGCATGCACTAGCCGAAGTCAAACAATCCTCGGTTTGTGGGAAGTTTGTCAATACAAAAAATCATAACAGATTGAAAGTCTTCCTCAACAAGAAGGATTTGAATGACAAATAGCAAAAATGGGTAAGTAAACTCCATGCCTCTGACTTTGACATTGAGTATGTTAAGGGTAAGAATAGTATGGTGGCTGATGCACCCTCTAGTAAAACATATTTTTGTTCTATGACTGATATATGTGCTGATTGGAAGACTTCCATAATGGCTGAATATGCTAAGAATACCGTTGCTTCCATAATGGCTGAATATAATACGAATAACATTACTGCTAACATCAAGGATGGGAAGTTGCAAGATGGCAAGTACAAGGTGGTTGATGAGCTCGTCATCTAGGAAGATTGTGTGTATCTTGTACCAGGATCAAGAGTTAAAGAAAGAATTTTGAGGGTATGTCATTACATACCTTTTGTTGGTCAACCAAGTTTCTACAAGACATACAAGCAAGGGAGTGTTTCTCATGGAAGGGGCTCAAAGGTGATGTGCTGAGGCACGTTAGGGAGTGTATGAGTTGTCAACGAGTAATACAGACCATGTTTTTCCACCTGGTTTGTTGCAGCCCATACTCATTCCAAATCAGAAATGGCAAAGTATCTCCATGGATTTCATTATGTGCCTCCCAAAGGTGCAAGGTAAGGATTGTATCTATGTAGTTGTCGATAAGCTCACAAAATATCCTCATTTTCAAGCCATATCAGAAGAGTACAAGGCTCTACAAGTTACTGATATATTCTATACAGAGATTTTTAGACTTCATGGGTTACCCAGGAACATTGTCAGTGACAAGAACAGCAGGTTCATCATCTTGTTTTGGCAAAAGCTATTTCGTTTGATAGTTACATAATTGATCCCAAGTACTAGTTATCATCCCCAAACCAATAGGCAATGGAAATTGTGAATAAATGGATAAAAGGCTATATGAGGAACTATGTTACAGGGCAGCAAACATCATGGATCAGGTGGCTACACCTTGGAGAGTATCGGTACAATGCTACCCACCAAATGTCTATAGGTAAGTCTCCCTTCAAGGAACTATATGGTTATGATACTATTTCATAGTACAGTAACAGGAGATAAAGATTTGATTCAAAAAAAATTTAGATGTTGTAAAAGCACTCAAAGACAACCTACAGTAGTTCTGAAACCAGCAAAAATTGTCTGTTGATTGTACTGAACTGAAAGGGTTTTTGAAGTAAGGAACACAGTATTCTTGAGAATATAACCATATAGACAATCTTCCCTCAAGGAAGTGAAGTAGAGAAGTTGAAGCATTGATTTTATGGACCTTACAAGATCATAAGGATGTTGGGTGAAGTTGCTTATGAGCTGTAACTTCCTGAGAACAGAAAAATTCACAATATTTTTCATGTATCATGTTTAAAAAAGGCCTTTGGACAGCAAATTGCTCTTTCGTTTCAACTGCCACAACTTGATGATGAAGGAGAGCTGATTTTGGAGCCCAATGTTATTCTTGATGTGAGGGAAAAGAAGTTGAGGAACAAGGTCATTCCAGAGTATTTGGTGAAATAGAGGAATCTTCCACTTGAAGATGCAACTTGGGAAGGAGTGGAGATTTTCAAGCACCCAAATCTGAAATTGCTTGATGACAAGCCAATTTGGGAGGGGAGGACTGTCATGACCCTCCCAAACTAGGTAGGCTATAGATGACCCAAACAAAGGTGTTTAAAACACCACTTGCAATATTAAAATAAATACAATAAATATATATAAAAATATATTTGAAATGCATTTTGGGCTCCAAATTTTGGGCCAACCCTTAAATACGAAAATAAAAAGTAATAATTTCTTATTTTTTGTCGACCTTTTGCAAGCAAGTATAAAGGTATTTTCGGTTGTTGGGTGCAATTCTCTGGAAAATTCGATTAATAATTTGGGAGATACTCCCGAGTTTGGCTAGCTGGGGCAAAACCCTCAATTACCTTAAAAGGTTCAGATGAAACCTCTGACCTGTTCTGATAAATTTTTCCATTCAAATTGTTTTCTTTCTTACTTTATTGTCAGCAATTTTATAAACATGCCTAATAGCAAAAAGCATCATTTTGAAGAAGTGTGCAGCGTCATAAGGATGCAAACTGAAACCCTAGGGGCAAATCTCTCGAGAATCTCTGTTGCTAAGAGGATTGGCAGAATTGGCAACACACAGCAACCAGAAGGGAGCAACAAATAGACAGATAAGGTCAGCGATCAGGTCTAGGTATTGCAGCAGATGCCTCAGAATGCATATGTTACATTTTAAGGCCGCTCTACAGGTTTCAAAGAAGGGTGTAGCCACCCCCAAACCCCAACAGTCTCCTAAGCAAAGGCCGCTCAGATCTGAGTTTACTTCCAACCATAGTTAAAAAAAACTCGGACTTAGCATGCCCAAAAAAATTAAAAACTTGGGACTCATAAAACTTGGTGAAAACTCAGCAATAACTCAACAACTCTATTGAACCTTTGAAATACGTGATTCTCTAAATATACTTCAAAAACACATATATTTACTGAATTATAGAGCGCATTAGTTTCAATCATTTAAAAATCAAAACTAGAGTTTAATACATTTTTTTTTATATTGACTTTTTTAATACATATTATAGACCTAAGAAGTAGGAGCCATAATGATATAAACTGAAGGTATGATGACTTCAGGTATGAAATCCTGCTAGAACTTCATTGCTGTAATATGAACTAAGTTTACATTAATTTATTGCCAAATGTTGTTGATGCATTGGGATGATGCAAAGTTTTGGGGTAAGTGTGCCACAAGACTCAAAACCATAAATTTTATTCTTGATCTATTACACATTCTTTAAATTTAACTTGAAATTATTCAATATAAATTCATTATTTATAATGTTTTAGAAATCTATAACATTTGCCTACAAGATTAAGATATATCTCTCATTGTTCTAAAGTCTATGGGTGATAGACAAGCAAGATCATGAAAGTGTTCTTTCCCTCCTTATTTAAAGTTTAAACTACTGTAAAAACTCTAATTGTTTTCCAATAATGTGCAGATTAAAGTTTTGAATATTTCTCAGCAAAAATTAAGTCTTTCAAACAATTGCGTTGATATACCCAGAATCAGGTCATTGCTTTGAATTTATTCTACAATTACCAGTCAATGACTTCAATATTGTCATCCATATTTGCAGACACAAGGCTTAACAATAATAAATATTATTCAACAGATATTTTTCCAAATATTTAAACACAGGTTATAGTAAATTTGTTTGCACCTGTTAGATATGCAATGAATTTGCCATGCTCCAGGAACACCATTTTGCCAACTCTCGAATTCACACCAAGTATGAACTTTTGTCAATGTTCAGTTGTTGACTCTAGCAATGACTTATGCCACAAATGAGTGCTTACATATTTGCTTCAGACGACTCTCATATTTTATGCTTTGGAAGCCGTCCGAAAATACTTCAAGGCCAGTCCCGTGCAGCTGCAATTGGTCTCAAGTTCCTACACGCTGGATGCAGCTCTGTTCCGTCAATCGCCCACTCAGAATCCACACAATTCTGTTATTTAACATTTCCTATCAGCCGAATATGACCCGATACGTAGTCTTTGGCACACAGAATACGTCTAGATGAAGACGCGATAACTACACCCTGTCGTAAGTGTTGGAATGGGTATCGTGTTCCATATTGTTGACGCTTCATTCGGAGTTTCCTTCTGTTATTGTGTAGGCTTCCCAACTCCTTGTCTTCTTAAACAATCGTTCACCCACTAGGCCAGATTTCCCACTAATGAAAGGGATTGGAACTGTGTTTCCTTCCTCCACGGAAAGATCCTGATGACTCCTTGTTATTCAAATTTTCATGTTGCTTCATCATTCCGAACACCATCTTAAATAATACATGAAATGGGTATGAATTCCCATAAGGAACCGAATTAATTATTCGGTCTTTTATTTGCAAGGAATTATTTAATCCATCGACATGAGCAAAACTCATTTATTATAATATATTAGTTTGATGGAAAAAAAAACTAATATAATTTATTTATTTATTAATTATAATATATTAGTGGAAAAACTAATATAAAAAAATTAATACTTTTGTCCCAATGAAGTTTGAGACTTAATTATTTTTAGGGAACATTACAAACCCTCCTGCCTCTTGTTGCTTGCCCCCAAGCAACTGTAAATTTGGATGCTCAAAGACTTTCTCATTCTCCCACGTAGCATCATCTAACGGCAAATTCTTCCATTTAATGAGATACTCTTTGATAGACCAGCTTCGTAGATGCCTATCCTTGGTCTCCAAAACTGCTTCCGGTATCATCTCAAGATTCCCTTTGTCATCCATTGGTGGTAAATCTTCAAAAACTGTCACCTGCTGACCCAAGGCTTTTTTGAGACAAGATACATGGAATACATTGTGTATTTTGTTGCCTGTAGGTAAATCCAGTTCATATGCCACTACACCAACTTTTCGAACAACCTGATATGGTCCATAAAACTGAGGCTTTAACTTCTCAGTTCCACTACGCATGAGAGATGATTGCCTATAGGGTTGTAGTCTGAGATATACCAATTCTCCAACTTCAAAGCTTCGCTCGACATGCTTCTTATCTGCATAAATCTTTTGTTGATTCTAAGCACATTGAAAATTTTCTTTAAGTGCTTTCAAAATATCTTGGCTTTCCTGAAGCCAATCACAAGATTAGGGAACATTACTCTAATCAAAGGCAAGATCAATAAAAGATGGTGCTTCATATCCGTATAGTGCTCTGAAAGGAGTCATTCTGATGGACATATGATAGGTGGTATTATAACAATACTCCCCTAGATGTAACCAACGAACCCAAGCTTTTTGGTGTCCTGATACATAATTACGAAGGTATTCTTCAATCCATTTGTTCACTATTTCGGTCTGACCATCAATTTGTGGATGGTAACTAGTGTTGTGATTCAATTCTATACATGTCAATCTAAACAGTTCCCCCAAAAAATATACTCAAAAATCTGCTATCTCAGTCACTGATTATATTCTTCGGTAGACCATGTAAACGGAACACTTCTCTAAAAAACAACTTTGCGATCTGAACAGCTGTGAATTCTGTAGTGATAGAAAAGAAATGTGCAAATTTGGTTAATAAATCCACCACAACAAAAATACCATCTTTACCTTGGGAATGCGGTAACCCTGTGATGAAGTCCATTGATATACTTTCCCATTTCTCTTCTGGTATAGGCAACGACTATAATAGACTTGCAGGATAAGTATGCTTTGCTTTATTTTGCTAGCAAGTAGTGCATTCTTTAACATAACGAAGGACATCTTTTTTTAGTCCCTTCCAAGTGAACCTGTCCCTTATTTGCCGATAAGTTTTAAAGTATCTTGGATGCCTTGCTAAAGGTGTATCATGTACGAAGTGTAAAATTTTCTCCTTCAATTTCGATCCTGTGACCAAGTAAATTTTGACATTGTAATAAATGAGATCATTTATAATTTTATATTTGTCATCATGTACATTACCATCCATCAATTCACACGCAAAAGAATCCTTAGAATATTCAACCAGCAGTAAAGATTTCCAATCGGCTGAAACTACAAGTAGTGCATTTATTTCAAGCCTCTGAGATAATGCATCTACCACAACATTGTTTTTCCCTTTACCATATTCAATTTCAAAATCATACGCTTGAATCTTGCTAATCCATTTCTGCTACCTATCATTCAAATCTTTTTGACTAAGGAAATATTTCAAGTTGTTATCATCAGTCTTGACTACAAACTTTCCACCAATCAAATATTGTCTAAACTTAGCCAACGTGTGCATAATTGCTAACATTTCCTTATCATAAATGGAATACAATTTCTCAGCACAATTGAGTTTCCTACTTTCAAATGCTATAGGGTGTTTATTTTGCATCAGAACTGCTCCTATTCCCTCACCAGATGCATCACATTCTAATACAAAGGATTGACCAAAATCCGGTAAAGCTAGAACGAGGCAAGAACTCATTACCTTCTTCAATTTGTCAAATACTTGTTGTGCTTCCATAGTCCATGTGAAAGCCCCTTTCCTGGTAAGATCGGTTAGAGGTGCACCCAACTGAGAAAATCCTCTAACAAACCTTCTGTAATAGCTGCATAACCAAAGAATTTCCTTAAATCCAAAAGATTCCAAGGCGGTGGCCAATCCAATATAGCACGAATCTTCTCCTGATGTACCTGCACTCCTTTAGCACTGATAATATGGCCTAGATACAAAATCTCCGTCATACCGAATTCACACTTAGAAGTTTTTGCATACAAAGACTTAGTTTCCATTATACCCAGAATTTCATCAAGATGTGTCAAGTGCTCCTCCCAAGTTTTACTGTAAATCAGTATATCATCAAAGAAGACAAGCAAAAATTCCCTTAACTACTTATTAAAAATATGATTCATCTAAAATTGGAAAGTTGTTGATGCATTTGTCAAACCAAACAGCATAACCAGAAATTCATAATGGTTGTAATGACAGCGAAAAGCAGTTTTTTGTATATCCTGGTCTCTTAACTTAATCTGATGATACCCTGATCTCAAATCAATTTTAGAAAAGTCGACAACACCATGTAATTAATCTAGCAATTCATCAATTCGGGGAATTGGATACCTATTTTTAATTGTCTTTTTGTTGAGAGCATGATAATCAATGCACATGCGGAGAGTTCCATCTTTTTTCTTAACCAAAACAACTGAAGATGCAAAAGGACTAGAACTGGGCCTAATGTGTCCCATAGCCAACAATTCCTTAATTGCCTTTTCTATTTCGTCTCTGAACATTTTAGGGTGTCTGTAGGGAGTTGTAATGACTGGTTTGGCTCCCTCTTCTAGTTCAATAGTATGCTCAAATCCCCTGTCTCGTGGAACCCCTGGAGGTATATCACTAAAAACCAAGCTGTGTGAATCTAGAATTTCTAACAAATCTTCTTGATAATTCTTGGATTCAAAACCTGTTACCTTGTTAGAAATAAGACACTGAGTAGACCATGCTACATCTCCATGTCTAAAAATAGCCTCCATTCTTTTAGCACTAACGATCTTGGGACCGTCGTTAGACATGCCACGGAGAACTACCTTCTTATCATCAACCTTGAAGGAAAATTCCAATCATTTAAAACTCTATTTAAAACTCTGTGTATATTCATCAAGTGTTTCCATCCACTGTATTCCCAAAACAACATTAGTGTCAGCCAAATCAATTACATAAAAATCATCAATAACAAAATAATTACCAAGAGAAATGCTTAATTTAGGAATTTTATGAGTGTTGATCAAATTAGTTCCACCTGCCACTTTAACATCAAATCTTTCATGTTTCTTTGTTTGTAACCCACGTTTTTCCACAAGAGTTGCATCAATAAAATTATGAGTAGAACCACTATCAAGCATAACAATGACACATTGCCCGTGCAAGATTCCTTTAACTCTGAAAATATTATAATGTGGTGTTCCTGTCATGGATGCCATTGTTAGGAAATCAGATCTTTGGGAATTTATTATATTACTGATAAATAACTGTTCTGATATATAAATATATTGTGATGCTTTTATAAATTATACTGAATATATATTATGTTGTGACCGCAGGTGAAGGAAGCAATGAACACTGTAATTGATTGTTTCAACCCTACGATCACAGCATATATATAGATATGCTGATGAACGGTCACCTTCGTAAACAATGCGTCTCTTAATACCGAACAGTCATGTCTCTTTGTGAAGTCACTATTAGTATTAGTGCTAGCGATTGTTAACAACAGTCACTAGTACTAATAATAACAGCGACTTAGTTTACTTTAAGATCGCTGCATTAACAAACGAATGCTATGTGTTCGGTTATGCATTCGACTCATTAGTCGATGCTTGCAGATTATCGAACATAGTTCGATTAATATCAATGTGACCTCATTAATATATAACTATGGTATTATCATTATTATATTATAAATATAATAATGATAATATGATAGTAATAATATAATCACAACTCTTCATTATTAACATTGTATTATTTATATATATATATATATATAATACGAATGAAGCTATATCTTAACACTCCCTCTTAGCAAGTGAGTATTAAATATCAAAAGTCTATCATGACATCCGCCACTTCGGGACACACAAGTTAATGTAGTCTCACCATGAAAATAGACTTGAATATCATGATCTCCGCACAGTCAAGACACACAATTAAGTAGTCTATCATGATATGGTTTCGTTATTACACAACCAGTAATAACAAGAGTCAAGATCTCCGCACAGTCGGGACACACACTTAAGTAGTCAATCTTGACACTTTGGTTAACTATTTACAAGATCGTCACCTTGAAATATTAACCCACACACAAAAATGATCATTTTTACACAATATTGCAATATATTTTTTTTTTTTATTTATTCATGAATAAAAAACTTACAATTAAGAGGAATTTAAACCATACATTACAACTTGATCATGCCAAGTTTGTTTCTGAAGTATTCTATCTTCAACTTTGCAAGAGGCTTAGTGAAAATATCAACACTCTGTTCTTCAGTACTAATGTACTCTAACTTTATGATATTTCTCTCTACCATATCTCTTATGTAGTGATATGGAATCTCAATATGTTTGGACCTGTTATGGAAAACTGGATTAACAGATAACTTGATACAACTTTGATTGTCACAGTGAATCACAGTTGGGTTTAGAGGTTTTCCAAACAATCCAAATAATAGCTTTCTTAACCATACAGCTTCACGTGCTGCCATGTATTCAGCTTCAGTGAAGCTTAGTGCTACTGCTGACTGTTTCTGGCTGAACCAAGAGATCATAGCTGACCCAAGACTAAAACAACACCCTGTAGTACTTTTCCAATTAGTAGTACTTCCAGCCCAATCAAAATCAGAATAACCTTGAAGATTGATTTCTACCTTTTCATACTTTAGCCCGAATCCAATAGAGCCTTATAGGTATCTCAAAATGTGCTTAGCTGCCATTAAGTGTATTTTCTTGGGCTCACACATAAAGTGACTCACTACATTAGTTGCATAGCAAATATCAGGTCTAGTGTTCACCAAGTGCATAAGGGATCCAACAATTTCTCTATATAACATAGGATCAGTGGGTTCAGATTCTTCTGCTTCAACTTTGAGTTTGTGCAAATTTGTTTCCGTAGGTGTGGATAAAGGCTTACATTCCATCATTCCAAATTTGGTTAGTATATCAATAGTGTACTTTTGTTGATTTAGCAAAATATAGTCTTTCTTCTGAAAAACTTCCAAACCTAAGAAATAATGTAAGAGTCCTAAATCCTTCATGTCAAATTCAGCAGTTAGCTCTTGCTTACATTTTGCAATAAGATGATCTTCTCCTGTTATCAAGAGATCATCTACATAAAGAACCAAAATAACCATGTTGCCATCTGATATCTTGAAGTAAATGTCAGGATTTGCATCATTTTTAGAATATCCTAACTTTGAAAAATAGTTGTTTATTTTTTCATACCAAGCTCTAGGAGCTTGTTTTAATCCATATAGTGCTTTCTTTAGTTTGCAAACATATTTTGATGCTTCATGTATAATGAACCCTTCTGGCTGCTCTAAGTATACTTCTTCTTCAATAATGCCATTTAGGAATGCCGTTCTCACATCCATCTGGTGTATCTTCCACCCTTTAGAGGCTGCTATAGCAATAATGGTTCTAACTGATGTATACCGAGCTACAGGAGCAAATGTTTCTTCATAATCAATACCTGCTTTCTATGAGAACCCTCTAGCAACAAACCAAGCTTTATGTTTTTCAATACTTCCATCAAGAGCATATTTAGTTTTGAATAGCCATCTAGAAGAGACAACGGTTTTGTTTTTAGGTCAGGGTACTATGTCCCAGACATCATTTTTTATTATGGATTGATATTCTTCAATCATTGCCTCTCTCCAAGCTTGATTAGATAATGCTTCCTTAGGATTTGATGGTTCTGAATTATTGATTTCAGTTATAAGAGCTGCATAACATTTCTGAGTTCTTGTCCTTTTATTTTCATGAGATATTTCATTAGGTTCTACATTATTTTCTTTAATCATTTTCCTTGCCCATAATAGCCTTTTCTTGTCATTGATTACTTCAATATTTTCATTTTCAATGACTGGTAGTTCAGGTTCTTCCATATCCTCCCTCTCAATTTCAGCAGTGTGATCTTCTTCTATCTCCGGGATGTTATCCTCTTCAAAGTTTTTAAATGTGCTATTTTCATCAAATTTTACATCTCTACTCATCTCAACAGACTTTTGTCCTGGAATATAGATTCAATACCCTTTTGTGTTTTCACTATAACCAACAAGTATGCCTCTCTTACCTGATGGTTCTAGTTTAGTCCTTTTTTCTATAGGTACATGAATATATACTGGACATCCAAATATCCTGAGATGACTTAGATCTGGCTTGATCCCTGTGAATGCTTCTTCTGGTGTTATGTTTTCTAGTATGGAGTGTGGACACCGATTTTGAATATATACCGTTGTATTTGAAGCTTCTGCCCAGAAGGAAGTATGAAGGTTTTGATCGAGCATCATGGCTTTTGCTGCTTCGATTATGGATCTATTCTTCCTTTCTGCTACTCCGTTTTGTTGAGGATTATACGGCACAGTATACTCCCTCTTAATCCCAACAGAATTACAGAACTCTTTCAATATGTCAGATTTGTATTCACCTCCATTATCTGATCTTAATACTTTTATTCTCTTGTCTGTTTGATTTTCTACTAGTGCTTTGAATTCTCTAAATTTAGATAGTACCTCACTTGATTCTTTAACCTTAAGAAAGTATATCCAAGTTTTCTGAGAATAGTCATCAACAAAGATAATATGGTATAGTGATCCTGTTAATGAAGGTGTTGACATGGGTCCACACAAGTCAATATGGATCAATTCTAAGATTACTTTAGATTTGTGCTCACCTGTAGAGAATGATCCTTTTATATTCTTCCCTAGTGCACAACCTTTACAAATACCAGAATGATCAGCTTTTAAGTGTGAAAGACCCGTAGTAATTTTGTTTATCATAGGTAGGGCATTATATCTTAGATGTCCCAACCTCTTATGCCATAATTCACTGTGGTTTGTAATTTCATGAGTTAGTGCAGCTTTTTGGTCATTACATAGTTTGTATAGACTACCATCTCTTGTCCCTATGATTGTGGCATTTTTCATATCTGAATTCTTAGGCCATAATAGAACTTTGTCTTCATTAAAGGTGACACGAAATCCTTGATCTGCTAGTCCTGATATAGAAACTAAATTTCTTTTGATTCCGGGTACAAATAGAACATCTTTTAGTTGTAAGGATACTCCATTCTTTATCTTGATAGTACAGGTCCCTATTCCTTTTACTGGGTAGGTGGAGTTATCCCCAATAGTTACTTCTTTGGTTGAATAATTTTCAAGTGTTTCAAACTGATTTTTGAATCCGGTTATGTGTCTTGATGCACCACTATCAATTATCCAAGTTCTATTGTTTGAATTTAGTTCACTTGAGAGAGCTGTAAAGAAAAGTGGAATTTCTTTTGCTTCAGCTACGGTGGCTTGAGTCTTTTGTCTTTCAGGACAGTGTCGATGAGTGTGCCCATATTTATCACATTTGTAACATTGAATCTTAGAAAAATCTCTTTTGTATCCCCTCTTTCTTTTGAAGGATTTTTTCTTCTTGTTGTGAGACTTTGTGTTGAGAGCTTGTGTTTCTCCCTCTTTCTTTGAACCTAGTCCTCTGGTAATGAGTCTTGATTCTTCCTGAGTGCAGTCATTTTTAAGTTGATCAAATTTTGGTAATGGTGGACGAGTGCTTATACATTGAATGAAATTCTCCCAAGATGTTGGTAGTCCCCTTAGTGCTATTAGAGATAATTCCATGTCTTCTATATTGTTACCAATTGAGAATAGTCGATCTCGAATTTCAGCAATTCTTAGGAAATAAGATGTAACTGTTTCCCCTTTATTCATCTTTATGGTCAATAGTTATTCCTTCAAGGTTAATATTCGACTTGTATTGTTTATTTCATATGATTCTTGAATTTTCTTGAAGACTTCGTATGCTGTTGTTAATCTTGCTATACTTGGGAGAATGGAATATTTAACTAAATCAACTATTAATTTCTTTGTTTTATTGTTCCTTCTTTTCCAAGTTGTTTTCTCTGCTTCGTCTGTAGGCATTTCTTTTTCCACTTCTATGAATGATTATAATTCCAATTCTTGCAATAGTGTGGTGATCCTAATTTTCCATGATAGAAAATTTGATGCTCCTTCCAATGTGTCTTCCATTCTGATTCCGGTAGTCATTTTTATGATTTATGATAACTCTTTACTTTTAAGTAATATTTTATTTTTTATTCCAATCAAAGAATAATTCAGAGATTAATTCCCTTTAACCTGGCTCTGATACCATGTTAGGAAATCAGATCTTTGGGAATTTATTATATTACTGATAAATAATTGTTCTGATATATAAATATATTGTGATGCTTTTATAAATTATACTGAATATATATTATGCTGTGACCGCAGGTGAAGGAAGCAACAAACATTGTAATTGATTGTTTCAACCCTGCGATCACAGCATATATATATATATATATATATATATATATATATATATATATATATATATATATATACTGATGAACGGTCACCTTCGTAAACAATGCGTCTCTTAATACCGAACAGTCATGTCTCTTTGTGAAGTTGCTGTTAGTATTAGTGCTAGCGACTGTTAACAACAGTCACTAGTACTAATAATAACAGCAACTTAGTTTACTTTAAGATCGCTGCATTAACAAACGAATGCTATGTGTTCGGTTATGCATTCGACTCATTAGTCGATGCTTGCAGATTATCAAACATAGTTCGATTAATATCAATGTGACCTCATTAATATATAACTATGGTATTATCATTATTATATTATAAATATAATAATGATAATATGATAGAAATAATATAATCACAACTCTTCATTATTAACATTATATATATATATATATATATATATATATAATACGAATGAAGCTATATCTTAACAGCCATTACTCCCCCTTTTTGTTTACTAGGAGCCTTTGATTTTGTGTTCTTTGGTGCATGGTCTATATTAGGTTCTTCATTTTCTTCATCATCACTATCTGACATGACTTCAATATAATGTATTTTCCCTTTTCCCAAACATTTGTGCCCTGGTTGCCAAGATTCTTTACAACTGAAACACAATTTTCTTCTCCTGAGTTCTTCTCGTTCTTCTTTATCTAACCTGTTTTTAGGAAAATTTTCTTTGTTGAATGATTGTTTGTCTTTATCAAGCTTTGGTGGAGGTCCTTTATTGAAAGTTTTCCCTTTTGAAGATGGTTCCAATTCCCTTGCCCTTTTTATAGCTGTTTGTAATGTGGGAGGATTTAAGGATTTGACCCATCCTTTGAGTGAATCAGACAATCCATCTATGAATATGACAATTTTGTGCCAACTTTTCAAATTCAGAGATATATTGTTCTACAATTCCCGTTTGCTTAAGCTGAGTTAAATATTTTAGATGGAGTTCAGGATCTTTGGAATCAAATTTGTCAATAAGCTTCTTAGTAAATGAAGCATATGTGTTAATCTGATTATGCCCCAAAGTTACTTGCCCATGGTGCCACCATTCATGTGCTACGCCATCTAGATGTAAATATTTGATTGCCTCATCTTCCATCGTAGGATTTAATTGGAGGTATGTATCAAGTTTTTGCACCCAAGTCCTGGCAGTAGTTTTCCCTAACCCATCAAAGTAAGGAATAGACATCTTACCAATTTTCCTTTGCAATTCACTATTGTACCCCCGCTGTCCTTTAGACCTATGCTTCATTCTGACATCCAAATATTCCCTAAATGTCATTGATGATCTAAAATCATCCCCTAATAATAACCAATCCTAGCATATTTCTTCCTGAAAGTCTCTAACTGTAGGTTCATTTTCAGGTTGCACATTCCTAGGGGTGAAAGTAGGCATAAAAGGTATGGTTGTTCCTGTTCTTTCTGGCTGATTATCGTTTAGAGAGTGATCATCCCCACCCCCATTATTTCGATGTTGATTTGTATTGTGGGCCATAAATTGAGTCATAAGATTAGTCATCCGGTTGACATTTTCCTGCATATCTTGTTGACTTCTGATCAATGTTGTTATGAGATCCATATTGTTTTCTGGTTCCCCCATGTTAATATCTTGTTCCAAAATTATCTCTTCCTCTAACTCGGTATGACTATTCTCAACATCAATTTGCAAAGATGAACTAAATTGACTAGTTGGGTTTCTGTTTTGTCTTTCCCTAGTATTTCGGAGATTGTAAGGTTCCGGTTGCATACTCAATGGTTCATATTTTGCATACCTGACACCCTAGAGGCTATCAAGATTCTTTGCTCTGATACCACTGTAAAAACTCTAATTGTTTTCCAATAATGTGCAGATTAAAGTTTTGAATATTTCTCAGCAAAAATTAAGTCTTTCAAACAATTGCATTGATATACCCAGAATCTAGTCATTGCTTTGAATTTATTCTACAATTGCTAGTCAATGACTTCAATATTGCCATCCATATTTGCAGACATGAGGCTTAACAATATTATTCAACAGGTATTTTTCCAAATATTTAAACAGAGGTTATAGTAAATTTGTTTGCACCTGTTGGATATGAGATGAATTTGTCCTGCTCCAGGAACACTGTTTTGCCAACTCTCGAATTCGCACCAAGTATGAACTTTTGTCAATGTTCGATTGTTGACTCCGGCAATGACTTATGCCACAAATGAGTGCTTATGTATCTACTTCAGACGCCTCTCATATTTTATGCTTTGGAAGTTGTCCGAAAATACTTCAACGCCAGTCTCGTGCAACTGCAATTGGTCTCAAGTTCCTACAAGTTGGATGCGGCTCTGTTCCGTCAATCGGCCACTCAGAATCCACACGATTCTATTATTTAACATTTCTTGTCATCCGAATATGAACCGATACGTAGTCTTTGGCACACACAACACGTCTAGATGAAGACACAATAACTACACCCTCTCGTGAGTGTTGGAATGGGTATCGTGTTCCATATTGTTGATGCTTCATTCGGAGTTTCCTTTTGTTATTGCATAGGCTTCCCAACTCCTTGTCTTCTTAAACAATCGTTCACCCACTAGACCAGATTTCCAATCACGAAAGGGATTGGAACTGTGTTTCCTTCCTCCACGGAAAGATCCCGATGACTCCTTGTTATTCAAATTTTCATTCTACTTCATCATTCTGAACACCATCTTTAATAAGACATGAAACGGGTATGAATTCCCGTAAGGAACCAAATTAATCAATCAGTTTTTTATTTGCAAGGAATTATTTAATCCATCGACATGAGCAAAACTCATTTATTATAATATATTAGTTTGATGGAAAAAAAACTAATATAATTTATTTATTTATTAATTATAATATATTAGTGGAAAAACTAATATAAAATAATTAATACTTTTGTCCCAATGAAGTTTGAGACTTAATTATTTTTAGGGAACATTACAACTACACTTTATTGAAAAGGGTTTAAATATTTAGATATTTTCTCCAAGATTTGTAAGTATTTCATTTTGATTCAGTTATTTAAAATAAAATAAAATAGAGCTATTTTTAAATTTAAATCCATTTATTGATACTAAAATTATTAAAATGAGGTTTTGCAATATAAAATCAATTTATTATCATTCTTGGTTGTGGTGGTTAAGAGGGGGGTTGGAGAAATCATTATGGTGCCATTGTAATGGGCAAAAATGATCACAAGAAACTAATCGTGTCCAAAAAACCCTAATCGTGTCGCTAAAAACCCAGGTCATGTTGCATTAGAACAGTAAAAATGGCGTTTAAAAGGAAATTAATTGGATTATAAGGTGATCTTTTTGGTGAAACCATTAAATCAATTATTGCTGCAAGTATTTCGCATGACCTTCAGTTGTGCAAGTACTTGCACATCTACCGAGTTTTAGTCGATTTTTTCATCTATGCTTCTTTTTGTTCTCTAAATTTGGAAGTTGACTATGTAGTCAATATGGAATTTATTTGAACTTGAATTCTTCCACAATTTTGGATACTTTGTGTTGCGATTTGTTGATTTAATATTGTTAATAGGATGAAAATGCTTGATGATCAAATACTGTAATTGGTAAATCAAATCTGTAAACCCTAATAAATTTGGTAAATCAAATCATAAACCCTAGGGCTATTACATCCTAGTTGCCATTATGCACTATAGAGTCAAATGAACATGTTGATCATTTAGGGATGACAAGGTGTTTCAAGTTTAACATTTTCCCCTGCCACTCTCTTTAAGCATGGGACATAACAGGTGTTATGTACTCAAGACCCAAAGGGCAGCTCAAGGGTATAGGACACTTACGTCACTCTCGCCAAAATTTTATCAACCTTCTATCTAGGCCCGATTTTTCCAACCCCTTTACTCATGAAAGAATCTTGTTTTCTAGGCTATGCAATCTCCCATTTCAATTTCTCACTAAAGTTTTGTTATAGCTATAACCTCATGCTATACTGAGCCAATTCAAGTTTAGTACTTCATTATCCCAAACATTACAAGCAAGTTACAAGCAAAGTCGCATATCCCACTAGTTGAAGATGGCATTCTACTATACCATCCATCTACTTAGATAAAAGCATGCGGGCAAAAGAAGGAAAAAAAGTGTTGGCTGTGTTTATCCCAAAATGATAACAATTAAAAAACAAGAAGGTTTTTTAGTTACTCCATGCACTTAAAGTCCATACGCATGACTATGGAGTGCAAGGCCATGTTCATGTGTTAGCAAGCTACTCTTCTTCCATACTAACATCTCATAGAGGTGCTTTGTGGCCTTTGTGGATACCCAATGTTGTGATTATTGACAACATATGTGTCCTAAAAAATACAAGCTTGTTCCAAACAAAGTGACATCACACCAATTGAGGATTTTATTCAGTATAATATCTAACCAGTGTCATTGATTTTCTCAAGAAATTCCAAAAAACTGACACTTGAATGCCTTCAAACATTAAATCAATCAGCAAAGATATTCCCGCAAGAAAATCCTTCTTTCAGTTGAAGGACTTCAAACATTAAATCAATCAACAAAGATACGTTATGATCAAAGAGTGTCTTTAATGGTGAAATCCCAAAGGATATGTGGTATAGTGTTATATTGAACTTTTCCCCAAGCAGCTTTTTTCTCCTGCTATATGGGTTCTTAGGTACCTCTCCAGCCATTCATGAACGTCTACTTGTAGATCAATGTAGGGTGATAGATGGTGCTTTTGACAAGGTGGCACTAATTATTTAAAAATAAGCTTCCATAATTTGTTGATGAATCTCATTTGACACCAATTTTTTTCTTTTTGGAAGCCCTTGTAACCTATTTGTAACTGAAACCTATAACAATAAAATAGATATATTTAATCAACTGATCAACTAGATTAACCCTTTTCCTAGATTCTCTAGGTAATTGTGTGGTAAAGTCCATGTTCATGAATTCCTAGTATTATTTTGAAATAGGTCATAACTGAAGCATGCAAAGACTTTTCATTATCTTAGTTTTGATTCTTTGGCAAGTCTATTTATATTCACTCGATATCCTTTCCTTCCCTAAATGTTCAGCTATAGCAGTGCTCTTACCTCTGGGATTCGAGATAAAGAAACATAATGGTGTTCAATGCTAAACCATTGCAGCTTAGTTATTCATCTTCCTCATTACTCTATCAAAGTCTAATGAAATTAGATATACATCAAGAATTGGTGACTAGTTTTAAGTGTCGCCCCAATAGGCATTGTTTAAACTTTTCCATAGCATGCATAAGGACCAATATATATTTGACATAAGCGTTGGTAGTGGATTGTAATAACCCTGTTGATTAATCAAGGCCAAATGCTACTAAGTCGTAGAGCGTGACATAGAAATAAAGGACAGCGATTATGTCTAAGGGATAATATCATGCAATGATTATAATACAGTAGCCAATCTAACAGCATTATAAAGGAGTTGATTAGCATAAAGTAAATAAAGAGGGAATCAACTATATAGAATCATCTCAAATAAAAGGAATGACAGGCAGCGATCATACTGTACCAATAGTAGCAATAAGAAAACATGTTTATAATCCTGATCTACGAGGACTTTAAGATGCATAGAGATGGCACCTAAGTTAAAGAATTATCCACTGAACAAATGCAGCAATAACACATGGAAGGACAACAATCTAAAGTCAACAAGTTGGAACTCTCTAAAAGCATCAAGGCATAAACAGCAATAACAAAGTATGATATGTAATTAAGACTATGCAGCAAAAAACTAATGAACATCAACAATAACATATCGAAGGCAGTGATAAACTGATGAAGGACAGCATTCTGTTCAGCAATCTAAACCATGATTATGTGATCATTAATATAGCAGCGCTTACACAAATGAAAAGCGATTAACATTCTTAAGGTATTGCAGACAAGCCACAATTAGAGGAAATGATTATATTAGGAAGCATTAAATACAAACAATCAATATGTTTAAAGCAGCAATTAAATAATGCAGTGACGCAATTTTTTTTAAGTCGGTAACTTGTCAAAACAAAGAGAAGTGTTTACAAAATTATAAACAAACAACAAAAGGGTGCGATCTGATCATGAATATTGTGATAAATAATTATTCCATAAAGGGTGCGTTTACTAAGAAGGAAGAGATATGACTTGTTTGAAAGGTTGTGTTTATTTGAAAGGGGATACCTCTAATGAGAGGAAGTGGATTAGATGTGAAAAAGGTTATGTGAAGACTTTATTTTTATTATTACTGCAATTTGAAGGGCTCATTTGAGCAGCACAAGTCTATAATATGGAAGCATATATGTCAAATACATAAATCAGGAAAGGCTTCATAACAGAACTGCATGACTATAAGGATTCAATCAGGTAAAGCATTCAAGTTTCAAGGCCTATAATAGGCAGACTTATACAAGGTTAATGCACAGTTTTAGAGTCAAAAATAAGGAACAGCAATACCTCACATAGGCAGACCCATATCCAAGTTTATGCATGGTTTTATTATTCAGGAGCGCCAATCAGATTTTGATAAGGATCAACATCATCTTCTTGTGCATACAAAACAGACTCTATATCAGAAATTCAAGTTAGTTGTAATGATCCATAGTTACCTAATAATGTATTATTTATTTTGATTGTTCAATTGATAAATATATTGCAATTTAGTGGATGGAGATGGATCAAGAATGCAACACAAAATATATAACCAGGTTGAAAACAAATTACAAACATATCAAACACAGAATCTTAAGTGCTGCAACACATCAAGTCCATTCATTGATCAAATGATTACAAATTTGCATTGCTTGAATGCTACAGCATTCATCTTCTACTCATGATCACTTGATCATACAAACACATTGATCAACTAAACACCTGATGCTTAAACCATTACATATGCCTCATTATATAGGATCTTAGAGACAATTCAAGAACTTAGACCCACTTGTTACTTTGTAAAAAACTCATTACCAAATATTTAATATCCATCCTTATCTCATCTTGATTCTAGAATATTCCAGATATGTATTCTATCTTTTTCATTTAATAATTGTGATCATTAGGGTAGGAGAAATTACAATACTCCAGCAATACTCCTTAATTTCTACCATGAATGCTTCAGCATTTACAACTCCCAAACTCTTTTGCCTATTCTTTTCAAAACTTCAAAAGTTCAATCTGGAAGTACACTTCCTACACACTCACTTTTTGTAGTTTTGCAATTTTCATGATGTGTTACAAGACCATATTATATCTTACCCTTCTCAACAATCAAGAAAGGTCTTGATTGTTATCAAAACACATAAATATTTATGTTTGTACAATCTTTGGAACAGGCCTGTAATCTTTTGCGAATTTGATCCATAACTCCATCGACAATCCATCTGCATGTATTCTATCATAGGTTCATTTTTCCAATCTCTATTCCAACACATTTGTTCACAATGATTCTTTAATCCACATATGGTAGAAGGATGTAGATCCAAAAACATGCTTTTGTATATCCTTTCCCATTACGATAAGAACACTGCACACACTGCATTTCTTGAACTATTTTGTTTGAACCTATAACATCATTTCTTTTACCCATGACATATCCAGGGCCTTCATACTTTGGCCTCACTATTGGCTCAATGGGCTCTCTGATTCCTTGACAATATTTTCCTAATCCTCTGCCTTCATATTCCATTCTTTTCATGATTTTCAAACCAACATTCTTTT
This sequence comes from Chamaecyparis obtusa, assembly GCA_027943335.1. Lineage (NCBI taxonomy): Eukaryota > Viridiplantae > Streptophyta > Pinopsida > Cupressales > Cupressaceae > Chamaecyparis > Chamaecyparis obtusa. The sequence goes on from BSBK01000385.1 coordinate 647,596, forward strand.
CAAAACAACTAGTAACATGTACAGATTCAAACACATTATTATCTTCATCCTTTATACTTCATCAAAAAATATCTTCAGCTAGAATCACACCTACCAATTGTACCATCAAATAAACAACATAAATCATGTGTGCCACATGAGACATCACATACTGAAGGCTTTAATTTCAAACACTCATTTTCCTTTCCTAACCTTTTCAGCTTTTCTTCTAAATCTCCATTCCTCTTCTTGACCTCATCAAACTACTTCACTCTTTCTTCTAATTCTTCATGTTTTTCTTTGACATTCTTCAGTTCTTTTTCAAGATTATCAAATTCACAAATATGTATATATCTTTCTTTTTCTAGCTCCTTCATCCTTTTTATCAAGTCTGAATTACATATTTTACTTTCATCAATTCTTCCTCCAAAATTTCATTTTCTTTCTTTGCTCTTTTCCCTATTTTTCCCATTGAAACAAATAATTTGAACTTACCTTATTTATACAGTTGATTCTGCTACAGCAATTTACCTTCCTTTGGCAGCTTCCCGTACCTTCACTCTTCCATATTTCTATTTTTAATGGCCTATTTTCTGTAGCTTCCTCAAACTGAGTAGTCTTTAAAACCATGTAACAATAGTGATCTCCTTGATTTTTATTCTCTTCCTCTTCTAAAACAGAAGCACTTTTAAAAGCTACAGCTGTGATAACTCTCTTCTTTATCCATTGGTGGCATCTTACTGACCTGGCTTTGTGGCAGTTGATTGTTCTTACCAACTTCTGCTAAAACCTCTCCTCAAAATTCTATGACCTTTCTACTGATGAATGGCAGCTTCGTGCACCTCTCCTTCCACTTTGTCTAACCAACTTCATAAATAACTGCAAACTACCTTCATACAGTGTCAATCTTCAAATCAAACAATTATTCCCTCCAAATGTTGCGGATAGCAACTTCTCGTTGACCAGAACTGGTGATCTTCTTTTTTGGGTGACTTATGACTCTACAAACTACGGAAACCTTTTTGAAAATTATGATCTAAAATGCTAAGTATTAAAATTTTTATAGAGGGCATATTTGTTAATATTTTCAGATTCACCTAGGAATGTAGAGATCTTTCAATACTAAGCACAGGATATAAAGAAAATGATTAAGGATAAGATAAGATAGTACCCGGATTGATCTCAGAATTGATCTTTAGATCAGTCCCTCTTTCGTAAATGAAGTAGTCTGAGATCTGCCTTGAGATCTGCTACAGAATTCTGCTCCAGAATTCGCTCCTGTGTATGCTGCAATTAGGACTGAGATTCGAAGTTGCTGTCCTTCTATGGAAGACTTCGCTGCATCTACAATGGCCGAATTAGCTACTGCTTAATGGCATTTAATGCTGCCTCATGGATTTCGACATTTACTACAGCCTCAAAAGAGTTCGCTGGTGTCCTAGACAAATTCACAGCTGTCCTGTTTCTATTCGCAGCTGTCCTGCTTCTTTCGCTGCAGTCCTGCTTCTTTATGTGATTCTTGGAAGGAAGAAACATGTTATGTATTGTGTGTTCTTCTCTCAAGAATCAACCTCCTATATATAGGAGCCAAGGGAGTTTTGCCAATAGGGGCCGGCTTGGATTATTGTTTCAAGAAGGCCGACTCTTGGGCCCAAACAAATAATACATTGCTAAATCGAATTCCATAAACAATAGATATTAAATATATTACATATTTAATATCATTATTTATATATCGATATATATGCCCTTAACAAAATATATTGTTTGATGTAATTGATAATTGCCCTCAAGGCCATAATATCAACACTCCCTCTTGGACTTGAGGAAAAGATCAACTCAATGATCTCCCTCTATCAACCCTTGATAGAGATGCCAAAGACATAATCAACATGGATTTCATATCCAATAGAATCATAGATCTCATATCTATGATAGGTAGAACACATATGTTCTTACATCATTTCCAACCATAGATTTCATATCCATATGAAAATCATGATAAAAAGATGTTTACCAACCGGATGTGAATTTCCTAAATCCACAAGTCTCCAAGACTCAAAACATAACAAAAATGGATTCCTAATCCAAAGATGCCATAGATCTCTCATCAATGATAGTAGATCTCTATCTACAAGATATAATGAGAACACAACTGTTCTTCATAAACCATACATCTCATATTCATATGAGAAACATCATATCATATGATGCTTACCATCCAAATGTGGATCTCCTAGATCCTCTGGTCTTCATGACCCAAGAATATCAGTTCATGATATAAGTGATATCAAGTCCATGATATCAAATTTCCAATCAATTTGTGAATTTCCTAAGTTCACTAGTCTCCTTGACCATTTTGAATATCAAGTCCATGATATTCAACGTAGTATCAAGTCCATGATACTTTCCAAACACAAGTCATCATCAAATCCAATTTGTGAATAACTTAGATCCTCGAGTCCTCTTGACTCAGCCAATAGAATACCAAATCCATGATATTCATGGTATCATCAAGTCCATGATGTATACCATCCAATTTGTGGATAATTAAATCCACGAGTCACCAAGACTCGAGATGTCAAATCCATGACATCATACCAACATCAAGTCCATGATGTTAAGAGCATTGGTCTAACGAATATCAAGTCCATGATATTCACCAAGAGCTCGGAGTAATAGCCTATCGACATCAAGTCCATGATGTCCACCAATTACTCAGATGTGGATCCCTGATCCACAAGATATCAAATCCATGATATCCTCGAGTCTCGGTCTAATGAATATCAAATCCATGATATTCACCAAGTACTCATAGCAATGGCCTCGAGAAATCAAATCCATGATATCCACCATATGCTAAAAAGTGGATCCCTGATCCACCAGATATCAAATTAATGATATCGTCGAGCATTGGCCTAACGAATATCAAATCCATGATATTCACCAAGTGCTCAGATGTGGATCCCTGATCCACGAGTCCCCTGGACTCGAAGAACATCAAATGATATTCTTCAATTCATAAGAATAACTTAGCCAAAAACATAAATATATCCAGATGAATAATCATAATCACATGAATCCACATAAGTATAAGATTAACCAATATGATAAGTTCACACATAGAACCATTAGCTATAATCAGTAAATGAAAGAAAGTATGATCCATTCATACAATATTTGAAGTATGCTTCACAAGCTATATAAATGACATATGCCCCATACAATCATATTAAGTAGTCAACATCCAAATGCAGCTTTCTCATAGAACCGGCATAATTTATCCAGCATTTTACCACCTAGGGATAACCAACATCTAACCAGGTGTAATGTGAATACAGCAAGATGCAATATAGTTCTCTAAAAAGAAATATATACATGCATATGAATGTTCCCATGCAAATAATCAACATTAACTCTAAATGTATGTTCTTTAAGAGGTATGCCTATTCTAACATATGCCAATGTAAGAATGTTCCAACCAATAATGTATGCACCTATGCATAAGGAAAACAGTAACTAGCAATCATCTATGAGCTAGTAATCAACTATGATTTTTTTTTTAATTTTTTTTTCATAACAGAGACAATGAGCCAAAGAAGATATACAAATCAATGCTAACATATTCCAATGCTAACATAAACCAAAAGATGTATTTACTCATATAGATTCCTACTATGAAGGAAATACATTCACACGTGAACACAGCATAAACAAGGTAATGTGAGAACATAAAAATATGCCAGTCAGAATATTATAATATACCAAGTATGCCAATATCTAAAATGAATAGATAGTTATGTATGTTGCCACCCATACATTAATGTAAATTAGATATGCCAGTAGTGTACAGAATGTACATATATAACAGAAATATGACAGAGCTGCAACATAAAGTATGTTTCTCATAAACAACATATACAAGGATGCAGATATAAGTAACCAGTAGAAGGAGTTTATAACTTAGATGATTTCACATGTGAGCCCATATATAAACTCCCTCTCAAATTGCAACTCCCTCTCAAGGTGCAAAGTGCTCTGATTCGGGTACCTTTACCTCCACAAAGGATGCTTGAAAGTTGTTCCTCTCAGGAGAATTTACAGCTATATGACCAAACTTCTCACATTTATAACATTTAGTTTTAGGGAAGTCCTTCTTGAAAGGTTTCCTTTTCTTAAAGTGCTTCTTTCCCCATTTGTCCTTTGAACTTCCTTCATTTTCGTTCCCTTGATATTCTCTCTTATTCTTGAATTTTCCTGCCCTCCCCCTTTGAGTTTTGGGAGAAAAGAACTTGAATGTCTTCCTTGAAGATTGAGCCTCTTGATATTAATCTTGCTTCTTCTTGAAGGCAATCGGTCTTTAGTCTATCAAAAGTAGGTAATTTGGAATCCCCTGAATGAATGCTTCCCAAGTAAGAGGCAATTCGTTGACAGCTGTTACAGCAAGCTCTTTATTATCATAATTGAACCCAATTGATGATAGTTGATTCCTTAACTCATTGATCCTCATGAAGTATGAAGTGATGGACTCCCCTTGATTCATTTTTATTCGGGAGAGGTTATTTTTGAGAGCTAGGACCCTACTTGTGTTGTTGATTTGAAACATGCCAAATAATGAGGTAAACATCTCATATGCGTTCTCTAGATTTGCAATAGTTGGCACAATGTGGTCTTTAACACTATCAACAATTATCCTCATTGCTTTATTGTTGTTTTTGTTCCATTCCTTCTTTTCATCATCATCCATATTATCTTTAGGAGGACCTTCAATGACTGAAATAATTTCTAATTCCCTTAGAATGATTAATAACCTCATTTTCCAAGATGTAAAATTAACATCTCTCTCTAGCCTATCTTCAGGTCTAATCCCGGTAGGCCTATCTTCAGGTCTAATCCCGGTAGACATGATCACCAACTTAGTTGAAAGAGATAGTTTGAATTGCTAAATCTGAAAATGGATCTTATCTCTACCTAGGCTCTGATACCATGTTAATATTTTCAGATTCACCTAGGAATGTAGAGATCTTTCAATACTAAGCATAGGATATAAAGAAAACGATTAAGGATAAGATAAGATAGTACCCGGATTGATCTCAGAATTGATCTTTAGATCAGTCCCTCTTTGGTGAATGAAGTAGTCTGAGATCTGCCTTGAGATCTGCTACAGAATTCTGCTCCAGAATTCGCTCCTGTGTATGCTGCAATTAGGACTGAGATTCGAAGTTGCTGTCCTTCTATGGAAGACTTCGCTGCATCTACAATGGCTGAATTAGCTACTGCTTAATGGCATTTAATGTTGCCTCATGGATTTCAACATTTACTACAGCCTCAAAAGAGTTCGCTGCTGTCCTAGATGAATTCGCAGCTGTCCTGTTTCTATTCGCTGCAGTCCTGCTTCTTTCGCTGCAGTCCTGCTTCTTTAGGTGATTCTTGGGAGGAAGAAACACGTTATGTCTTGTGTGTTCTTCTCTCAAGAATCAACCTCCTATATATAGGAACCAAGGGAGTTTTGCCAATAGGGGCCAACTTGGATTATTGTTTCAAGAAGGCCGACTCTTGGGCCCAAACAAATAATACATTGCTAAATCGAATTCCATAAACAATAGATATTAAATATATTACATATTTAATATCATTATTTATATATTGATATATATGCCCTTAACAAAATATATTGTTTGGTGTAATTGATATTTGCCGTCAAGGCCATAATATCAACAATATTAACTTTTCTTGTGATTGCCTTTCAAGGTGTCTTCTAAGATCTCCTTTGGAAATGACTACACCTTTAGAAACGATAGATACAGTAGTGATCTCACTTGACTTTGAAATTTCTTCTGATCTGCTCTTCTCATGGATCGTCTAAACAATCCCAACTCTCTCATGCTCTCCTCAAACTCTTTTCCAACCTACTCTTGGTGAATACAAACAACCTAGCAACACACAATTACCTGCAATTTAATCTGAGGTCTAATCTTTACGACTTAATCATATCATATTGTTTTGTGAGCTTTTGGCTAGATTCCAAGTTTTCCTATAAGCTTCTAGATGTGCTGAGGAGGACCCCAAACTTCTTGGAGGATGTAAGTTCAGTATTTCAAGGTTTCTATTTGTAGCAATATTGTTCTGTGAGATTTTGGCCAGTTTCTGAGTTTTCCTATAAGCTTCTAGATGTGCTGGGGAGGACCCCAAACTTCTTGGAGGATGTGAGTTCAGTATTTCAAGGTTTCTATTTGTGGGATTGAGCTCAGTTGGCATTATGGATCACGCTGACACTTTCAAAAGTGTTTTCAGACTCCTTGGGTGTTTGCCAAATTTCTTGGAGAGCACATCTATTTTTAATAACTCACCTACTTGGCTCCGATCATCATCATACATCTACAGTATCATCCTAGTGTAATCAAAATTTGATTCGGATTCAGTTTCAATGCTTTCTGCAATTTGGGTGAGTATTGAATAATTAATTAATATTTAACTAATGTTGTCTAATATTGAGAATAATAAAAGGAAAAATTAGTGTAATAGGTAATTGAGTGTTTTAAAAGGTGGACGCCAATTAAGAAAGCCTTTGTACATGACTATTTTGATTGATGAGGATAGATATATTTTATTGATAGTAATAAAGAGTAATACATAATATAGTAAAAATATGGTCTGAGACCAATGTGCTGTCCATGGAACCCATTAAACATCAAATTAACTGCTTACCAGCTATAAAAACCACCAACCCCGGAAACTACTAACACCATATAGACATTGTATTTACCTGCCCTTTACATAGTTTTTAACCAAACATACTTACAATAATGAACAAAAATTCGAACAATTAACTACAGATCCGACCGCCACCTTTAAGACTGATTTCATGCTGGTTCAAAGTGACTAAGGAGGTGCATTGCCAACTTGTACAGCCAGGTACAATAGTACCTCTTCTTAGGTCAAGGTGTGAGGCTGCTAAGTCAAATCACCTAAGTTTTGGGCCATGCTTCTTAATGGTTTAAGACATTAAGTCGCCCAAGCTTGCTAATGATTTTCCATGAGGAATGACACGGGATTTTGTTGATTCTATGGAGTAATCATGATTACAATGGGCCATACATGTAAAAAAACATTTTAGTATATTGTCAAGATGTTTGAGATCGTCTTTAGGAGTTTCAACAAAACTTCTCGTTCTAGAGAATCTTACCAGTTTTCAGACTATCAAATTTCAATGATAAGCAATTTTTAGTGTGCTCTAGATTTGTGTTCAGTTTGTTGTGACCTCGTTTACAGTGATTTTGGAGTGTTTTTTTATTTAGTTGAAAGTGATGTTTAAGCCTATGCTCATGTTGGGTGTGTTGTATGAGAGTTGGTGAGTTTTATAGGGTGTTTTCTTGCTGTTCAGACTTATAGCGCATGACATCAAGGCATTTTCAGACCTGTTGCAGTGTTCCACACCATCTATACAAGGTGTCACAATGTTATTTCAATTGTTGGGTTGTTAGGTATTGGTTACTCGATGGTCTTTGTGGTTCGTGGGAGGTTTATTGTGATTTTATGACTCTGAATGGAGTTACTAGTGATATTCAGGTCTGGCTGCCACCCTTAACACTGATTTCATGCTGGTTCAAAGTGACCAAGGAGGTGCATTTGCCAATTTGTACATCCAGGTACAGTAGTCCCTCTTCGTAGGTCAAGGTGTGAGCTTGCTAAGTGAAATCACCTAAGTTTTGGGCCATGCTTCTTGATGGTTTTAGTCGCCCAAGCTTGCTAATGATTTCCCATGAGGTTTGGCATGGGGTTTTGTTGATTCTATGGAGTTATCATGATTACAATGGGCCATACATGTAAAAAAACATTTAAGTATAATATATTGTCAAGATGTTTGAGATCAGTTTCAACTCTTTAAAAGTTACAACAAAAGATTTTGTTCTGGAGATCTTACCAGCTTTCAGACTATCAAATTTCAACGATAAGAAATTTTCAGTGTGCTCTTGATGTGTGCTCAGTTTGTTATGACCTCATTTAAAGTGATTTTGGAGTGTTTTTTATTAAGTTGAAAGTGATGTTTAAACCTATGCTCATGTTGGGTGTGTTGTATGAGAGTAGGTGAGTTTACATAGGGTTTTTGCTTGCTGTTCAGACTTATAGAAGCATGACAGCAAGGCATTTTCAGACCTGTTCCAGTGTTCCACATCATCTGTACAAGGTATCACATTGTTATTTCAATTGTTGGGTTGTTGGGTATTGGTTTCTTAAGTGTTCTTCATGGTTATCTTGACCGGCAACAGCCATATTCAGACCAGCAACAACTCCTCTAAAACTCTAATCATATCAGACATGCTGGAATGCATACTACAGCTAATTTGGTGATTTACAGACCTGTGCTTGATCATACCGACCATAATGTCAAGGTAAAAGGTTGATTTGCATTTTGGGTGTTGGGTTTATGTATTTGGGCTTTGGAAATGATTTTATCGATGGCATTTGGTATCAGCACTAGTATCATGAACTGTATATTTGTAAAAGCACTTTATGACAGCAGAGATATCAAGCTGGTATGTTGTGTTGAATTTACAAGGTACATATTGTTTCTAAAAAAAAATTACGGTGATTATTACATGTGTTGATAGCAATCAAGAAAGGTTTGAATGTTTGAGAAGCGTGAGTGATATAATTGTCTTGTAAGACATCATGAAAATTGGAAAACTACAAATAGTGAGTGTGCAAGAAGTATACTTCCAAATTGAAGTTATGAAGATTTGAAAGGCTTGGCAAAGGAATTTTAGAGTTGTAAATGCTGAAGCATTCGTAGTAGAAATTGAAAGGGAAGGTTAGAGTATTGTAACTTTTCTCACCCCAATGATCACAATCATTAAATGAAAAAGATAGAATATATATCTAGATTCTAGAACATTCTACAATAGAGAAGAGATAAACATATTCTGGAATATTCTAGAACAGAGAAGAGATAAGGATGGATATTAAAAATTTGATAGTGAGATTTTTCCAAAGTAACGTGCTGGCCTAAATTCTAGAAATTCTAGAACTGTCTCTGAGAGCTCTGTTTTAAGAGGCATTTTTAATGGTTTAAGCATCAGGCGTCTAGCTAATGAGATAAGCTACACGTCAAGTATTGGTGACTAATTTTGATTAAGTGTTACCCCAATAGGCATTTTACTCTCAAAAGCAATTAATTGCTGATTCTCCAGGAGAAGAACCTCTATACACATGCCTAATATATATATTGGATATGACGATGATGAATTTTAACATCCTTTAGATCAAAAGCAATTAATCGCTGAATCTGCATGACAATCCCTATACACATGCATAATACATTAGATCTGATGATGACCCTTTAACATTGGTCTGTAGGACCAGACAAAGATTACCATTCAAATACACAAGATAACTTGTTATTAACTTCCCTGCTCAATACATGCTTAGAGTTGCTAGTATTTTTGTTGTGGCAATTCTTCCCATCCTGAATTGTCTTAACTCTTCAGAAATGCTTGTTCATGTAGTGTACAATGGTGGATACCATTGCCACCTTCATAATTTGAAATGCATTCTTTGCTTCCTTCGTTCATTTGAATTGATCCCTCCCAGTCAAATTAGAGAGTGGTGTCATCAAGCCTGCAAACCTTTAATATTTTTTTAATTAATTTCATAGAGACAGAGACCATTAAACCCCCTCAATTCAGGCACATTCTTGGGGGTAGGCCATTGAGGATGGCTTGAATCTTTGCTAGATCAAACTTTGGTCCTCCCTACTAATGACGTATCCTAGCCATTGTTGAAAAACTCAGACTTGGCAATCACTCAGGTGACCCAAAAAATTTAATTTGGGGAAATGTTTGGCAAATTTATTAAACATTAAAAATGCATAAATTTTTTAAAATATTCTTCAAAATTATGCATATACTAAATTTATGGAGCATATTACTAATTCCCCTTATATAAATATCAATATTAGAGTTCAATACATTGTAAAAAGTAAACAATAGATGCTGTTAACTGTCATTTGAGAAGTCAAATATGGAGAAACTTGATTATTTGACATATTGTGCATAGACATTAAATATCATTACAGAGCCCAGTATATAACACTTCAAATGCCTTATTCCCTTGAATTTCAAATTCCAACTTCTAAAAAAATAAATATTAGAAATGTTCATTGTCCAGATAAAATGCTTATTGCGGTGGCACAGCATGAAGGAAAGAAATTGATTAAAATTTTAGAGTTTTAAACATGTAATGAATGCAGTGTGCATACCCATGGGCCATGATTATACAGACTAATAGCCACAACCAACGATTGTACTGTTTTAAACAGCCACAACCTGCAACCCTGATATAGCCCTAGGACCATGAGATACCAGTTGACAAGACCAAAGCCCCATCAGCTCAGCTCACAAATAAACTTCATAAAACACTTAAATGTCCCTAAAAAATTCATTCAACGCTCTAGCAGGAAAACATCAACCAGAAATAAACTCATAAATGTCAAAAACTCATCACAAAACCCACCTTTTAACGCCAGACAAATTATTTCCTTAATTTGCAAGTTTTTGGCAATTAAAATTTGTGATTCAGAAGAACCCATGACATTTTTTTAAGATTACTTGAGGCCAAGTAAAACAGTGAGTTACTCACCAAAAGTTCGCTCAGAATCCTGCAAATACTTGCAGAGGTTTGCAACTATGATTCTGGGTATATACCCACTTCTTCAAAATCACACTTTTAAGTCCTATGATATTAGAAGCTTCAACTACATTACTTCCAAATCAACCGTCAGGTGGTCAAAATGTTGTTCTATGGATTTAATGTAGAATAAAATGTCACGAAAGCAAACAAATATAGATTTGCTCAAATAACATTTGAAATATTTATTTGTTGTGTCTTGAAAAGAAATTGGAGCTTTTAAGACTCCAAAAGGCATCACCCAAAACTCATGGTGCCTATGATGAGTGCAAGAAGCTGCCTCAAATTGGTCACTTCCCTCACCCTTCTCTGCTATTGCCTAAATCTTTAATTGATCTTTGATGAATTCTAGAACCCTGTGTAATTTAAAGATCAAATTATGTATTTATATTATTTAGTAGTCTTTGTTCAACAGCTAATAATTGATGCACATACAGATGGAACCATTATTCTTCCTCGTCAATACCATTGGAGGCATTAAAAAACGCTTGGTACAATATGCCACAACATTTTGTAAAACATTCTCAACTCTTCAAATACCTTCTCTAAAACATTCTTAAATAGATTAGGTATTAATGTGGAACAACATTAACAATTTTGTGTCCTTTCCAATTCAGTGATGTGATCTTGTCCCCTAGCTGGTGGAAGCCCATGATGCAATTACCAAAAGACATGCAAACTTATTAAATCTCAGACTGCACTTCTTTTTGTCTCATCAATCATTATGCTTTGACTTTGATCTTTAAAAAAATTACAATCAAGTATAAATGCCAACTTTCATTTATCACATTATTGATATCAGCTTGCTTGCAATCCAGGTAGACCTGTAGTTGTCCATATTTGCCGGTATTTGTCACAAAGTACATGCACAGTTCGCTCAAAGTCATAAACCACTGCACCTACATGATTACATCAGCCCCTGGCATAAAAATCAGAATTGAATTCAAAGTTGACCACTTGTATTTAAAGTCTCTTTGAAGTTCATCATGTGCTACTGGATTGAAACTCGGGCATTTGATATCAGCTAAACTTGAACGCCTAGAAAACTCACTAACATGGCATCAAAAAAAAATTATTAGTGTTATCTGCATTGTTTAATGCCACCAAGTTCTTTCTTTGACCCCACATCTCACCTCAAGCTAAAATACGCATTACAATCTGCAATCATGTGCAACTGCACTCTCTGTTCCCGTAACTGGTTTTAGCACTACATATGTTACCATTCCCTGCTTCCCTGTCGCTGTAAAGAGTTTTGAAAGAGCTACATTTGGTTTTAGCGTTTTGTTAGACTCACGGTTCCCTTAAGATAAATTTTCACGACAACTGATTGCTTTAAGCATCCTTCATTTCATATGGAAAAGCTCATACTGTGGCAACTATGAAAGATAAATCAATCAACATACCTTTTTGTTATCTGGTGTTCATATGAAGCCTTAAAAACATGATTTCCTATGTATCTTGTGTTAGCACACATGTGCTATTGAAAAGAAAAATGCCTGTCCTTCAATTTTTTCACTGGGAAATTTAATTAGCTTGCCTCTGTGCCTATTGTTCATGAAAAAATAAATAACAAATTTAAACGATCCATACTATCCCTAAATATCTCACATACAATTTTTTAGACTTTACGCCTGATGTACAGACAAAATAATATTTTTTCAATTCCACCGGAAAAGTCCTCACGCCTATAAAGAATATAAATGCATTTATTTTTTATTGTGTTTACCTCTCATCCTGCAGCAAACAACATAATAATAAATTTCAATGATCCATAATATTCTCCAATTTCTCACATAATTTATTGACTTTATATATTCCAAAAACAAAATAATAACTTTAAATCCAACTACAAACCGACTGCCATGTAGCATAATGCAAAAAGCAATTAATGATCACTAAACTCCTGAATTTAGAAAATTTTCATTTCTCACCGGTGATAGGCAATTCACTGAGCGGAGAAAACGGAGTAATGGCTGGCAATTTCCGAATTTCCGCAACGACGGCAGCACTAGTGTCATTTGCAAGCAGCTTTCCTACCACCACATTTGCAGGCAGCTGGAGTTCCATTATCTTTTCATTAAACCACCAAAATACCAATTATGCTTAAAATCCCTGGTCCATCAAAAATTGCCTGTAATAATTTCTTTTCTGGGCTGCACCCAGGTGCAAGAAAGCCTCGCAGGAAAGAGCACGTCCCGGAATCAAAAAAAATATCATTTTCAGCAAGATACTCGGGAAGCCGAAAATTTACAAAATTGAAGAAATGAAGAAGATACGGAAGGGTTCGCAACACCCTGCCGCAGCGGCAAGTGCAAAGGATAACGCCTACAGCTTCCCGGCACTTGTAGAATATTCTGAAACTATTTACTCACAGACCCCGTTCCCCACGCCACGAGGGTGAAAGGATTTTACTGGGGGCGGCAGATTCCGCTATTGCACGGTGGCGATGCATCCCGAGAAGTGGAATACATCCTTATCTGCGTCCCTTCACAGCAATTCCATGCCAGGTTAGCCGGGCATGTATGCGTTCGCCTGCGCTTTTCCTAGAGGAGCGGTCACCTCATGGGACCAGGAGCTTAAGGAGTCAATCGTGTTTTAAACGTTAATGGTGTGTGTAACAAATATGTTAAGTACGTTTCTTTTACTATTCAGAAAGCGACTCCGATATAGAAAAATAAGGTAGAATGAATGATTTTAATGACCACTACACATAGACTAAACAATGCTAAAGCCTATGTTTGGTTGTATGAATTAGAAAATGTTGGATTTGGTCAATTCAAGAAGTTTCTAATTCGGTTTTTAGTTTTCGGAATATAGTTAGAATCATTTGGTTGATCTAGAAGATGAATGAGAAGATGCATTTTTTGTGTTTGGTTCCACAAATTTGGAAATAAATTGGAATTTGAGTAAGGTTTTTTTTATATATATTTATTTTATTTTTTAAACATTTTATGTTTTCGGCACCTCACATTTCCGCGGAGGAGTTTCATAAAAATCAGTTTATATTGGCAGCATGTGCTTTTGGCCGAAAATATTGTGTGTTTTCGTCATCGGTGTAAGATGGGTGTTTGAAAGGAGTTTTTTGGCCCATCCCAATAGGCAATGTTATTATTTTTGTTTCTCTGATGTGCGCAAAATGGGGGTCCCAATTGTCTTATTTTCAAAAGTTTTAAATGTCAATCACCATTTCCAAGATCAACGGCTCGGATTAAATTGCACTTGCACGATTAAATCCAAGGTGCACAAAATGATAAGTGTGCAGGTGCACGGGCCCAACAATGTTGCATGTTTTTGCACTTGCGTTACTTTTTACTAGTGACTGAGACACGGCCCGAGAGAAGAAAATTTAATGTCAAACTGCATTTTTTGGCTTCTACACATGACACAGACACTTTTCCTATATTCGCTAAATTTTAAAACACAGATGTTGGTGCTCTTTCTATCTTTTTATCAGAAATTATAGTGAATTGGGTGCTAATTATCAAACCCCTGAATCACCAACTTGTTAACCTTGTTCGTAAATGGCACTGAGACATGTTGGACAAGCTTTCATTTTCATTACTATGAAGAAAACTATTTTGGGTGATGGCATGATGATGTGCATTCCATTCCTGCACAGAACTTTGTCCACAGAGATATGTAAAATAACATTTTTAAGTTTCAAAGCAGAACCTGTTCAAGTGATGTAAATGGGTTTCAAAGTAGAACCCTGTCGTCGTCATCCACAAAAATGCTTTGCAAAAGAGGGAAAAATGTTGCAATGTATAACCCTACGGACCTGCAAACGAACCCAAAATGTTATAAAATATGGATTACAAAAAACTAGAATTGGAAGATGTAATTCCAATTCCACCTTTTCAATTGGAAGATGTATATGCTCATTTTGGGCCAAAATGAGGATAAACATCTCCCTCTTCCAATTCCGCTTTGCACTACCAAACTATGGATTGAATAAATTATGAATAAAAAAATGCCAATTCTGCCTCAATTCCCGCAACCAAACAGGGCTTAAGGGACTAAAAAGTTCACAGTATTAAATTATCTCGATACTCCTTTCCATGTCTAATCTTCCATTATGAATCTTGACCAAAAAATTAGCAATTTTGTTGATCTTATCCTCTTCAAAAAAATTGTGCATGTTGTCAGCTTTCAAGATGATTTCATATTTGAGCCTAAATATTGTTACATGTTGCGCATTATATGAGAAAGTGTCATTCAATTTCAATTGTACCTATCTTGCAGAACATGTGAGTCCTCTCCTCTCATGCCTCTTTGGGCCTCTTCCATTGATGCAGTGCAAGGCAGGAGAATCCCCGATGGAGATGTCCTAGCCCCCAGCAAATAACCACACAATAGAATATAATAACAATACAAAGATTTAGAACCACACAATGCCAAAACTCATAATAGAATTATCATATTTTCATCCAACATGCCCGGCTATAAGGCCTTCCGGGTTACGGCCAAATACAATGCAATTCCAATAGTAACTTTGCAAGATCCCTCAAGATCCAATCCAAACCCTAGCCACACTATGGTAGAAACCTCCAAGAAGATCTAAACTTGTGCCCGCAAGCCCTCCAAGCAATCTCCTTGTTTCCCAAGCCACAGCTACTAGTTCTCCTCAAAATTTGCTCCTC
The DNA here is from genome assembly GCA_027943335.1 of Chamaecyparis obtusa. Lineage (NCBI taxonomy): Eukaryota > Viridiplantae > Streptophyta > Pinopsida > Cupressales > Cupressaceae > Chamaecyparis > Chamaecyparis obtusa. Next base: position 662,901 of record BSBK01000385.1, read on the forward strand.
TACCTCTTCCTCTTCCTCAAGATGGATCAATGATGCCTAAAGACTTCCCCCACAACCCCTACTTATACCAATCTAAGCCACAGGTCGGCCCTGAACATAAATTAAATACAAACACATAAATTAAATGCCACAAGTCGGCCAACAACAACAATTAAATGCCCAAAATTGATGTCTTAGTAAAATCATGATATCTCCTAACTCCGAATGAATTAGAACTCGTGCTTTGAACCGTAGGTAGAAATATAGGCCATTTTCAATCTCTAAAATTTTCATCCTCTAACTCTTTGTGGAAAATTACTTATACGGCCTGTAATAGGCACCAAATTCCTAAGCAAGGCCGAGCTCCTCCTAGGCCATGCTGAGCAACCAAGACCATGCCAAGTTCCATTAAATACATCAAAACCAATTACCCAAGACCCAAGTAGGTTTATCCAACTCTACCAAACCCCTCACATATGAAAATAAGTCCACACGACTCCATCAAATCTCCCAAACATGCAGGATAGCCAACTACCCTGGGATGCTCCTGCATCAAACTCCCCAGGTGCGAAAAGATGTTCTCAATAGCTGGAAGAACATCGTCTAGGATTCAACACATAAATCTCTGAATGGTTCTTCACATACATGTCCTCCAATTCTTCAACTTGCACATTCTTTCCCTTGTTCTGTTGTTGCTTCTTTGTATCCATCCTCGAGGTTTCACAGGTTTGCTGTCCACACTGATCTCTAACCCTTTCAGAATCTGCCAACACAACTCAGCTACCAATGCTCAAGTTCCTTCTACCAACCTCTTCCTTTTGCAAGGGAATTAGGGAATGCTTCCTACCATCTTTCACAATTGTAAACACATTCTTAACACAATCATGCATAGCCCTACAATCGTACTGCCAAGGTCTACCAAGCAACAAATGACAACTGTTCATGTCCACAATATCACACAACACTTGATCCTTATACTGCCCAATCTGGATACCAATAAGGCACTGCTCCCTTACTTCCAAATCATGCTCACCTTGCAACCAACCAATCCTATAAGGATAAGGATGTCTTGTTCTTTTCAAACCAAGTTTCTGAACCATCTCCTCAGCAACAAGGTTATCAGTACTACCACCATCCACAATCACATTACAGACTTTGCCACCAGACTTGCAATGAGTCCTGAACAAATTAGTCCTTTGATAAAATTCCCATGTCCTTTGACCAATCAGTACTCGTCGAGCTAGCAAACTCTCTCCTTGCTTAGGTTCTTGGTCTTCAACCTCATCCACAACAGCAGCTCTTCTGTCACCATCCTTCCGCGGACACTGATAAGCTCTATGCCCTTCTTCATGACATTTGAAACAAGTACCCTTAAATTCACCTTGACCTGTCCTTTGCTTTTGATCAACAAGTTTTGGTTCAGCTTCTGTATTTGGTTTTGCCGAATAATCCTGCTTCTCCTTCCCTTGAGAACCACCTTGATTCTTCCTCTTCAACTTTTCTTCGGCCCTCAAAGCATACTGATAGGCATCCTCAACTGAAGAAATATTCAGCATACCAACCTCATCCTGAATATTGAATCTCAAACCATTAATGTATCTAGCCACCTTCTCCTTAGACAACTCTCTATGTCCAAAATGAATAGTCAACTTATAAAACTCCTCTGTATAATCTTTCACAGTCATATCCTTCTATTTTAAATTTTGCAACCTCTTAAACAACTCAAGTTCATAATCAATAGGAATGAACTTAGCCTTTAGTTTAGTCACCATCAATCTCCATCTAGTGATCTTCATTTCACCCTCCTCTTCTCTATCTCGTTGTAAATCTTTCCACCAAAGAGCAGCATGTCCCTTTAGCTTGGTCTGTGCTATCCTCACTCTAAGCAGATCTTCAATATCCTCAAGTTCAAAATAGTCTTCCAATTCACCAATCCAATCAATCAGGTCTTCAGGATTCAAAGTACCTAAGAAATTAGAAACCTCCATCTTATGCTTTAGCTTCAACTAAGGTCTAGATCTATCAAACTGAACAATCCTATTTCCTCTAGGTCTCTCATCTTGCTTAGCTCTACCATTAGATCTAGTAGTCTCAAAGTCTTCAGTAGCTTCCTCATAACCATCTTCAGTACCCACATGCCTAGGTATACCACCCAAGGCACTTACAATCTCAGCAATCATATCACTCTTCATCAGCTCCATCTTAGATCTAAGACTAGCTTTAACCTCCTCTATTTGAGCCTTAATCTTCTCTGAGATTCTTTCTTCCACAGTATCAGTAAGATCATTAATTGCCCTAGGGTCCAATCTTCTCGGAGGCATCTTCCAAGATCTTCGCAAACCCTCTGCAGCAAATCACCAACTAGATCCAACCTTTGCTCTGATACCACTTGATGCAGTGCAAGGCAGGAGAATCCCCAATGGAGATGTCCTAGCCCCCAGCAAATAACCACACAATAGAATATAATAACAATACAAAGATTTAGAACCACACAATGCCAAAACTCATAACTGAATTATCATATTTTCATCCAACATGCTCGGCTGTAAGGCCTTCCGGGTTACGGCCAAATACAATGCAATTCCAATAGTAACTTTGCAAGATCCCTCAAGATCCAATCCAAACCCTAGCCACACTATGGTAGAAACCTCCAGGAAGATCTAAACTTGTGCCTGCAAGCCCTCCAAGCAATCTCCTTGTTTCCCAAGCCACAGCTACTAGTTCTCCTCAAAATTCGCTCCTCTACCTCTTCCTCTTCCTCAAGATGGATCAATGATGCCTAAAGACTTCCCCCACAACCCCTACTTATACCAATCTAAGCCACAGGTTGGCCCTGAACATAAATTAAATACAAACACATAAATTAAATGCCACAAGTCGGCCAACAACAACAATTAAATGCCCAAAATTGATGTCTTAGTAAAATCATGATATCTCCTAGCTCCGAATGAATTAGAACTTGTGCTTTGAACCGTAGGTAGAAATATAGACCCTCTTCAATCCCTGAAATTTTCATCCTCTAACTCTTTGTGAAAAATTACTTATACGGCTTGTAATAGGCACCAAATTCCTAAGCAAGGCCGAGCTCCTCCTAGGCCATGCTAAGTAACCAAGACCATGCCAAGTTCCATTAAATACATCAAAACCAATTACCCAAGACCCAAGTAGGTTTATCCAACTCTACTAAACCCCTCACATATGAAAATAAGTCCACACGACTCCATCAAATCTCCCAAACATGCAAGATAGCCAACTACCCTAGGATGCTCCTACATCATCCATCTACCCATCTCTCACCTGAGATGATGTGATCACATCCTCAATTGTGCCACTAATAGCCTTGATTTCCCTTTAATGGTTGCCTCTAAGTAAGCTTTCTCTCCATGCTCCCAAGTTGGGTTAAACTCTTAAATGTAATAAGTCTTTTCAACCAATGTTATTAGTCCACATGGCACTTTGAAATTTCTCTACGACAAACTTTTGTATTTCCTCATTTGTATTAGGACACTCATGTAGCTTGATGTTCCATTTATTCAACCACTTTTATTTTGTTTCATCCAATTTTTCTTTCTACATTCAAGACCACCTTCCTTCACAATTTCCAATCAGCATTGGTTATGCATGTTTTCAACCTTTTTTAAATAACTTAGTAATCAGGTTATTGTTGATGCCTCCAACGGAAAACTACCAGCCTCCGCTAAAAGAATTTCATATGGTATGAAGATTTAACTTTGAGATTGCTCTTGATTAGGTGTTTTTGGATTCTCTCTAGGCGTCTCTATCCACAATTTGACATGTTGCCTTCCCAAACTTCATAACCATATAGAACCATCGGTGTGACCAGCAAACTGAAAAAAGTTTTCTTGGTTTTTCAATCTCAAAGTTCCTCTTTTCTGCACCTATTTTGGTGTAAATACGACCATTTCCATCCCCCATGTATCATTTTCTCTCTATAAGTCTCCCAACTGAGCTTATAATGAAAGTCAATCCCAAGATACTTGTATTATTTTACAATTTCTAACGAATTGCCTTCAAAAAGGAAGGTAATATGATTTTCTTTCTTCCCCAAAGAGAAAATTGTGATTTTTCTTTTGATAGTGTTCACCTACATGCCAACCTCCTGACAAAAGTGCTCTAATGACCTTAAATGATCTCTTAATCCTTGAGGTTCTTTTGATATTAAAATAAGATCATCAGTGTACAAAAGAAGCTTCACCACATACCCTTCCAATTAAACACCTGCCCCATTTATTTTGTTTAACCAAGTTTATAATTTATCAATGTATAATCCAAACAAGGTGGGGGATAAAAAACATCTTTTCTTAACATCGATGTCACTACCAACACATTTGGACATTCATTCACTAGTTTTGATTTTGGCTTTAACACTCTCATATAATCTATGCACTCCTGCTCTATACTCGTCAAGGATATCCAGTTCTTCCACTCTGTTCCATAACTTGTCTTTAGGCACCATGTCAAAGGCTTTCTTAAAGTCTACAAAATAATAATAAACTTCTTCCCCTTAGGGTAAAAGCACAGTTATGTGTCACATGTTTATAAAGGAAAAGGCTAACAACACTAGAACTGTTCAACTTCAATGACATAAAAGTGATATTTTTGTTTGAAATTTGAAGATGATGTAAACTAATGAAATGTGTAAAACTGGATGAAGTTTATGCCTATAATTTTTTAATAATTGATATATTTTTTTGTTTTTTAAATTTCATTTTTAATGGATATGGAGGGTATAGAACAACTTAGTCATTCTATACCCAGGTATAAAATGACTCATTCATTCTATTCCCGAGTATAGAACGACACCCACAAAGATTGGGCCCAAATTTGAATTGGGTCTCCATCTTGGAAATTTAGTGGAGGATTGGGACTTATAGTTAACTTGGCTAAGTTTTAACCCCCAAAATGTTGGATAAGGTTTATAAACACCCTAACTCTCCTCATTTTGGAACTCATTACTATCCTCAAGCATTCATGATCAAGAAATCAAGAAATTGACATCCAAGCATTCTCAAGGTCTTCAAGCATCCAAGTCTTCAAAGAATTATTCTCTTTATCAAGCATTGTGGAAAACTACAACCTCTATTTCACAAGGCTTATCTTTCATGTTTTTCTTTTGGGTTTTTGTGGAGTCCAAGCTATTGCATTCATATTTGTAATCACATCCAAGGAGGCATTACATCAGCAAAGCATGAGGTCATTCACAATTCAGATTTAGCTTCCATTTCAACTTTCCCTTATGAAATTTCATTAAGTTTTTAAGGTTGATGCCTAAACAAAGGTTTTACTGAGGAAAACCCCTTTATCCAATCTTCTTCCCCATTTTTTTGTGTGAATGAACATGCTACATAGCTACCATTTTTTTTTGAGAAGATTGGCAATAGTCTAAGCATCCTTGAAAGTTTCAAGAAAAAACCCAAGGTATAAAATGACTCGATCATTATATTCATGGGTACTGATCAACTTAGATAATTTATACCCTCTATAACATGATCATATTTGACAGGCAAGAAAGTTACAATGTTGGGATCTCAGAAAAATTGTTATAGGTACTTTCAAGACTCCATCTATTAGCTATTTGAATCTGGAGTAGCTTGTTTCCTATTTCATTTCTAGATGCATATGGGTCTTTCCTAATCTACATTTCTAATCTTATTATCATTTATCATTTCAAAATTACATATTTAGCGAAGGATCATTGTCTCATTTAGCACTTGCATCACCTCTTGAGCCTATTGGGCATCTTCCTTCTGAATGTGCAACCTTGAAAAGGAGAGGTGATCTACTTCTTTGCATTACCTATTTTTCAATATTATATATGTTGCAATCACAATGACTTAAGCAAAATGTTTCCCAAACTAATGCAATTTCAATTTGAGATATTCATGCTAGGAGAATTATCTTATTTTCTTGGATTACAAATTTCACAATTGGAGAAAGGTGTTTTTCTATCTCAGACAAAGTATGCAAGAGAAATGCTAAAGAAATTTCATATGAAAGAGTGTAAATCAACAAGCACGCCAATGGCAATAGGTTGTAAGCTTAGTAAGTCTAATGATTCACCTAATGCAGATCAAACAAGATATAGGTCCATGATTGGAAGTTTAATTTACCTCATAGCTTCAAGAACTGACATAATGCAAGTTGTATGTTTAGTTGCAAGATATCAGTCATCTCCTAATGAATCTCATATTAATGTTGTCAAAAGAATCTTTAGGTACATCAAAGGGACATTGTATTATGGCTTGTGGTATCCTAGACATGGCTATTTTCCACTCTTACTACTTATACTGATCTTTACTAGGCAATATGTATTGATGATAGGAAAGTTACTTCAGGAGTAGCATTATTTTTGGGGAATAGGCTTGTATGTTGGAAAAGAAAGAGACAAGAATTTGCATCCTTATCAATAGCTCAGGAAAAATGTATAGTTGTGTGTTCTTGCTTCACTCCCATTTTGGATGATACAAATATCATTTGATATGAAGGTGAAAGTGTCTAAACTTGTTTCTATCTTGTGTGATAACACTAGCAAAATCAATATTTCTAAAAATATAGTCATGCACTCACAAACCAAGCATATAGATATCCATTATCACTTCTTGAAAGAGCATGTGTTAAATGGTTGTATTTCTTTAGAAAATGTTACCATTGTTGATTAGTTAGTAGACATTTTTACAAAACCTTTATCCCAAGGATATGTTTGAATGTTTAAGCAAGAGACTGGGGTTCTTATCCCTCTCTTCTCTCACTTAGTTTCTTGGAAAATGGAAATGTTTCAGTAGAAGCTTTACTATTTTCTTCTTTCTTTCCTGAGACCTAATTATGCCCTCCATTTTCATTGATGTCAAAGGATGAGATGAGGTAGTGTATTATAGGTATGAGACAGTAATGTTGATGATTTACAAGAGACATCATTTAAAGACAAGGGGACTCAGGTATACTTATTCAGAAGATTTGATGATGATATTCTTTAAAGACAAGAGGGATTGGGTATAATTGTTTTCTATAGGTATTGACATCAATGCCAAAGGGGGAGCTAGTTTCCTTTGGTATATTTTCCATTGATGTCAATAAGTGTGTTTATTTTTATTGATATTATAAGGTGACAAAGTTGTTGATGTTATAGGATGACAAAGAAATGACATCAATATGGTCTTGTTTTGATTATGACAACATGCATATAAGTTAAATACAAAAGTAAATATTGGAATTGTACATATGTTGTCAAATACAGCAGTAGTTAGTAACAAACCTGTTACTACTGTATCTTGACTTCAAAAGGATAAAGACTTTGATCATTGTGGTAATGTATTAAAGAGTCTATGACAGAAATAGTCATGTTAGTTGTAATGTTTAGAATCATTGCAAACTTCTTGATAATGTTAATAGCTTTGGTCTTAATAGTGGTTTTTTTACAATAATATACACTTTAATATATGCTTCTCAGTTTTTGTGCAAACATATTAAAGTCCCTTCATTTCTTGTCACTTGGGTGATAGGAAAGATAGAGTGTACTAACAATGAACTAATGACCATAATTTGTTATAATGGTTGAAAGAGTTTAATGTTGCAACTAGTAACAATCACTTGTTTTCTAACTACACTTGATGATTATGATAAAAGTTGAAATCTTAATCTTTTCTATGGTCGGGTATGATGAGAAGTTTTAATCCTAATGACTAGTTTTGGTTTTAAATTGTCAACAATTTGCTTTTCAAGGTAACTTCTGATTATTTAACTGCCCGAGGATTCTTCTATGGTTGTAATCTTTTTGAAGAGGATGTATGGATGCATTTGTGTGCAGAAAAAAAAATAAAAATAGTGGTGGTAGAAATTGTATGATACAAAATACAGTTAGCATGCTTATAGTAATAGATAGTTTTGTAACTATTCTATTATAAACTTGATACATAACTGTATATGTGAAAATCTAACTTATGTATTCCAACTCAAACAGGGAAAACAATTTAATCAAAGAATAACATACACAAAAATAATCACATACCTCCAATGAACTTAAATGAAAGCACCCTTATTCCATTTGATTGTCTCTTTAGTAAAGGGATGTGGATATGCTCTCCAAACATGGCTTATGGATTCCCCAAAATATTGCTAAGCTTACTAAGGGTGTAATGAAGCTATAATATGTAACTAAATGGAGAATGCTATGAAACTAATGCAACTAGACATGGAAAAATAAGATGAGTAGTGATGGAACTAAAATGATCCTACAACGATGTGAACCGCATGATTAAGATGATAGTAGATGCAAGATAGTGTGCTAAGATGGATTCAACAAAGGTTAGTAGCATGTAAAAGATATGATTTAAGCTGGCAAGGTAACAATGATAATACTATAAAATAATGATAATTCTAAAGCTAAATGAGCATAGTAACAATGCATGCAAGAGATGCATTCAAAAACTAGCATATTAACTCTATAATGCAAATGATGGATTAGAAAACTAGCATAATAACTCTATAATAAAAATGATGGATTAAATGCTTGAGGAGAGGCTCTTATTTGTAGGAAATGGAGGGAAATGGACAATTGGAATTTAAAATGGAATGAAGGGCTAGGATGCAAGGGGATTGGTGAGGTGGATCCAATGTGGAAGCCACATAAGAGCCACAGAAGCTAGGTAGTTGGCTATGCAAATGGAATTATTTTCTCACACATGTGTGAGAAACCTTTGAAAGGGATGTGTCATTGAAGAAGGGAGACAAAGTGGAATAAGGGAAAGGCTCAAGGTTGCTCACACATGTATGAGAAAATCCCAAAGAGGAAAGAGGGGGCAAACTTGTAAGAGTGTAGTTGGTTATTTAAGAAAGGTGGTTAGCCACCTTGGGAAAGTTTGTTCACACATGTTTGAGCAACATTAGGAGGCCAATATTTGTAGGAACCACAAAATTAGTTTAGTTAATCTAGGATTAACAATAAGGGTAGGTTTAGAGGATGATGGGGATGGGTGTAGGTTTGGGATTTAGGCTAGGCTTGGGATTTAATTAATTACAAATTAATTCAATCAAGCGGTTAAGATTGGAAGTGATATTAAATAATAAAATTATTCAAATAGAGCGGTAAAAGGGGTTAAATGTGTTTAAATAAAATTAAACACATTAAGGGCTAGAAGGAATAATGAACATAATTAATTAATTTAATTAAATTAACTATATAGAAGAAAGGGGCAATATAACTAATTAATTCAAATTAATTATATAGTCAAAATTAATTAATTAAATAATATTTAATTAATAAAGAGGGAGAAATGGCCTAGAACAAGAAGAGACATTTTAAGACATCTACATTCTGGCCCTCTTTGATACGATGTACTAAATGGTGTCACATCAAAGAAAAGAAAATAAGATGCCCAAGAGGGAAATGGGGGTCTAAGAGTTGCGTTGAAGCAACAATGATGAAAGGATGTGCCCCTAGGGAAAATAACGCAAAAAATTAATTTTGGGCAATTTTCTTAGAAAAGAAAAAAAAGGAAAAGGAGGAGAAAATAGAAGAAATAAAGAATTTGCTTGATAAATGGAAAGAATAACGAGGTCCAGGAAGAAATTAGGGTCCATAGGGGGCTATAAGTAGATTGGGAGGGCCCTACGAGAGGTCATTTTCAACATTTATTAGTAAAAAATTAGAGCTCAAAGTGAAAGAAATGGTGCAATAGAGGGAGAAGGATCGGCTTGGCGAGTGAGTATGTCTCTACTAGTGGCTACCACAGTATGACCCTCCACTAAGTGCCTAATGAGACTTTTTTCTTTCATTTTAAATTTGTGTTTTAACATTTAATTCACACCATGTGATATTTAGGGGGGTCAAACTTGTTGGGGCCAAAAAATTGATCGCACAATTGACATCCATGTAGGCGCCAACCGCATAATCGATAACTCCACAAATAACGGTCTGAGGGGAGAAATGACACGTGAATGTCATTTCCTTGAATTGGTCTTTACGAGTTGATGGAAGTGGTGTTAGTGGATTTGTGGTTGTGCGAACCAGTGCAAGCATAGAATGACACATGCACTGAGGAATGAGTGTTTGCGCTAGTAGAGATCATGGGATTGTGAAAATAAAATAAATCAGGTACAAGATTCCCCAATAAGGATTGGGATGGGGAAAAGGTTAAGCCTAAAGACTTAACTGACATGGGTTTGAATGGTTGCTAGCTTATTTTTCACCGTTAGGGTCACATGAGCACTAGTCAGCTACCATTGAGTTGTAGGAGCAGCTAACAACTCAAGAGAAAGGACTAGTTACTGTAGTTGGAGTGGACCATATGCATTAGTGGCCTCGACTATAGGTGCATGTACAATGGGATGATGACTGCACTAGTGGAGAGATGACACAATGATACATCAAGTTTCCACCTACCCACAAGAGAGGCTGCCATCACACTACTAGACGTATGGAGGATCTATCGAGTCCCCATCAGAGGAGTTATCTTGGAGTACCAATTAGAGGATGTTGCATATTAAATGAAGATGTAATTTTAACATCCATCTCGTAAGATACCCAGGGACCATACACAAATGCCTTGGAGAGAAACATTTGACTGAAGGCTACTATGATTGGATTTGTACTTGGATGGACTAAGTGGTGGATGAATATTTTCAGACTTTTCAAGGCATAGATTTACTACTAGTTGGGTTTTTATTCTGAGTCACATTTTGGACTCTAGCATGATCTATTGCTTGGGATATACCATCCTAGGCCAGTTGTACCATGATTTGCATGTGTGCATATCATAGATACAAAAACCTAGGTACAGGTATTAAATTGCTTCTGGTATGGGTGTGAGAGCACATCATTGTGTTGAGACCTTTGATACTACATGAAAAGAAGCCTAAGGATCCATACGCCTCCAAGTATAACTCACCTATTAGATACTCATCAGTGGGGGCCACAAGATACTCGTGAAGGGTTCTAGATGGTCTTATAGTAATCACATGGACACCATTCAAATATTATGAGGGTTGGAGAGTGTGGGATAAGAGGAAAGGACAGGAGGATGATAGCAAGGACATATACTACACTAGTACATTTAAGACCTTTTTCTGATGGCAGACCGTTGAACTTTCGACAGTATATCGTCGATCAAAAGATGTCACTTGCCGTCGCAATTTTGCAATAAAAAAAAAATAACAGCTACAATTGGCATTGTAATTACGATGACTATGGTCATGGCAAAAAGGGGGTGCCAACATGGCAAACATACCGTTGGGCCTATTTGTGGTCATTGTAATTGTGACGCCCATCCATCACAAACAAACTGCAAATGATGGCTACCCGTCAGAATCTTTCGACTGGTAGCCATCATTTTTAGTTTGTTTGCCAACTGAGATGTTGTTCATGCAATGAATATCCATTGGAAGTTTACGATAGATAGCTATCATTTATAGTTTTTTATCGACAACAATATTATACATGCGACAAATACCCATCGAAAGTTTACAACGGATAGCCATCATTTGTAGTTTTTTGCCGAGAGTGATACTGTACATGCAACGGTTACCTGTCGTAATATTTTGACAAATAGTTGTTGTTTGTAGTTTTTTGGCGATGACAATGTTGTACATGTGATGGCTAGATGTCGGAAGTGTCCAATAGATATCTGTCACTTTTAGATTTTGCTGACGGTGGTGCTGTACATGCCACAGTTGGTTGTCAGATGTTTCTGACAGACAGTCATCGCTTTTGTTTTGTTGACGTAGTTGCGACAGAAATTAGTATTTTTATTTTAAATATATATATTTGTCGATTGAGTTGGTATCGATTGAGAATGATGTTCTTGCATATTTGGTTCGAGTCGGTTGTAGATCTGGTTCTTGTTGGTTGCATTACTTTTGGATCTCGATCAACTTGCAAGGTGGTTTGGTGAGTTGAGGTCTTTTATTCCTGCTCGTGATTTGGTTATGTCATTCGGAGATGATTTTGTAGTAGATTCGGTAGCAGCTCATGGATTATTGAGTCAAGTCTAGAGACTTGGATTTGGAATGGATCTAACCAAATCGAGATTTATGACAGAGACTACTCCAGCACAAGAAGCTAGTGCGGTGATCAAAGATGCATTCTTCTTGATGTGTTCATGGGATATTTGCAGACCTAATTGCATTTGGATCTGATTCGAACAACTTCTTGACTTCTTTGGTCTAAATTGGATGTGCTTTGTTCCTATGGAGTGTAGTAGTGACTTGACTTGGAGTTTGAGTAGACTATGCATTAATCGACTTGAAGACATAATCGAGCTACTCTTTGCATTTTTGTTGAGATCAGGTTGTGACGGATCGCTGGGATTGTCTACCATTTTTTCCATAGTTTTGAATGAGTTAGATGTGATGTCGAGAGAATGACTTGCAGAACTTGCACATTGGAGATTTGTAGATCACTATGGTGTTTGTGATGACTTGGGAGAAGTCTTCTTCTTGGTGAACTGAGCAGAGAGACTTGGATTATAGAAAGCAGGTCATTTGATGCGACTTATGAAACATTGGATTCCTCTTCACAATGGGTTTGTGGTGCGGTCTGTGTTGTTTCTTTGCGACTAGGTTCTTGATAGAGATCTGTTGATTTGGTAGCCATTGAGATGGATCGATATAACTTGATCTTGGGTTAAGACTTCTTGAGGTGAGCTGAAGTGATCATTTCCTACATCAAGTATAGATGTAGATGTGGTATATGTAAATGTGGTTTCATTGACCCACTAAAAGTATTGACATCCACTATTTCCCTACAATACCAAATGTACATCAGTTCTTCATAACATGATTAGTTGTCACATTATTTTTAAACATAAAATATAATTACGTATCCAAACCTTTTTCCTATTTGGGCAAACCCAAAATTGACACCCATGATTACTTGGTGTGTGTGACGTCTTCAACATGCATGGGCCAACACTACATTGACACATAGGCACATTGACCAAAGTCGTTGATGCTATTTTGACAAATATTACATTATCACAAATATTGCATTGTCATTATTTTGTTCATTCATACTAATTATAATTACAATAAAAAGAAACATACTAATGTGTCTTCACATTTGTTGGCTAAGTCGAAGTCTTTGGTTTAAATCACTAGACACTCAAAACAAAATGACAAACCAAAAACAACCATGCAATAAAAAGAAATTACTAAGGAACCAAGGAACTAATTATAAGTACAATAAAAAGTAACATACTAATGTAGACAAAATCTCAAATGGGAAGACATCTTTCTAGCATGGGTCTAGATCCTTTGACAATTAGCTTCATAATAAATGAAGTAGATGAGAGCTAAGAAATTAGCTTCCCAACAAAATTCTCATCAATCTCATAAAATATTCATGTGCCCTTTGTGCATACCTAAATGATATATTTTAAACAAGGGTAAAGCTAAAAGAAGTTAATTTTGCATCATAGTTTGTAGTTGTTGTAGTAGCAGAGCATCAGGCGCCACCTTCAGCACAATATGATCATCACTAGACAGGTCTGTATGTTTTATGAAGTATGGTCATTGTATGAATTTGAAGTAGATGACTTACCACTAAAGGTACTAAGGAAACAAGAATGACAACTACAACGACCAAACTTCATAAAACATACAGACATGTCTAGCGATCATATTGTGCTGAAGGTGGTGCCTGATGCTCTGCTACTACAACAACTACAGACTGTGATGCAAAATTAACTTCTTTAAGCCTTACCCTTGTTGTTTCAAATATATCATTTAGGTACGCATAGAGGGCACATGAATTGGGGTACACATAGTTCATTTATGAGATTTTTCTTGGGAAGCTAATTGCTCAGCTCTCATCTACTTCATTTATTAATCTCTATGGGGTGTATTGACTTGTACCTGACAATCCATGAGACTATGTGGGATACCTAATATAAGATAATAGTTATATAATCAGACAAACATAGTTCACTCCATAGTTTTCATTATATCTTGTGAAGGACATTATACATTGTTAAAATTATCTATTTATCCAACAATATTTTGAATATCTCAACATTGCATATAACTAAACATCTCAACATTGCATGAGACACCATTATTGTGGTATTTCGTCAAACAGTTCTCGTGCCTTGCCAGTGTTTTTATTACATCTTGTAAAGGAATTTATACATTGTTAAAATTATCTATTTATACTTTCAGAATTAGCTCACTCCATTACAAGGAACAAAGAGAATCCCTTGTGATTTGACATCATTGATGTGCAAGGAAATAGAAAATTAGCAGAAGCAACTCTCATAAGATAGTATTTAGATTATAGCATTGATATAAAAAAATACCCCAAAAAATTATAAATAAAGTTATTTTACTTAATCACTCACTAATTTGTGTATGTCTAAACACTGGTGTCTTTCAAGTGATTTGATTCTTGTCATGCCCACTACAAATGAGAACAATCTTAACTAGTAAGGTTGTTTAAGCATATAGAGATTAAATACACTCTTTTAGAATGAAATTTCTCTTAACAAAAGATCAAAGATATAAGTAGGACATATAACAAGGTGAATAAGAGTAGTACATATAAAACAATCATTAGAACATGCCAAACATCTGGCATAATTGTACATTTCATTCATGTCATTGATATTCTTTTTCATCCATCTCATCATCAAGATCATTGTCATCGATGACATCATCACCACCACTATCATCATCATCGTCATCAGCATCATCATTGTCATCATCATCCTCATCATCAATCAGTAACTACAAATGATGACTACCCATCAGAATCTTCCGATGGGTAGTTGTCATTTGTAGTTTTTTTGTCGACGAAGATGTTGTTCATGCGACGAATATCCATCAGAAGTTTACGACGGATAGTCGTCATTTGTAGTTTTTTACTGACATTGATGCTCTACATGCGATGGATACCTGTTGGAAGTTTACGATGGATGGTCATCATTTGTAGTTTTTTGCCAACAATGATGTTGTACATGCGACGGTTACCTGTTGTAATCTTTTGACGGATAGCCGTCATTTGTAGTTTTTTGGTGACAGTGATGTTGTACATGCGATGATTGGTTGTCAAATGTTTCTAATAGATAGCCATCGCTTTTGCTTGGTCATCATAATTGTGACATAAATCAATATTTTTTAAAAATATATATATATTTGTCGATCGAGTTGGTATCAATTCAGAATGATGTTCTTGCAAATCTGGTTTGAGCTAGTTGCAAATTTGGTTCTAGTTGGTTGCATTACTTTCGGATCTTGATTGACTTGCAAGGTGGTTTGGTGACTTGAAGTCTTTTATTCCTACTCGTGATTTGGTTATGTCATTCAGAGATGACTTTGTAGTAAATTCGGTAGTGGCTCGTGGATTATTGAGTCGAGTCTAGAGACTTAGATTTGGAATGGATCCGACCGAATCTAGATTTGTGGCAATGACTACTCCAGCACAAGAAGCTAGTGCGATGATCAGAGATGCATTCTTCCTGATGTGTTCATGGGATAAATGTGGACCTGATTGCATTCAAATTTGATTCGAGCGACTTCTTGACTTCTTTGGTTTGAATTGGATGTGCTTTGTTCCTATGGAGTGTAGCAGTGACTTGACTTAGAGTTTGAGTAGACTGTGTATTGATCGACTTGAAGACAGAATTGAACTACTCTTTGCGTTGTTGTTGAGATCAGGTTGTGATGGATCACTGGGATCGTCTACCATTTTTGCCACAGTTTCGAATGAGTTAGATGTGATGTCGAGAGAGCGACTTGTAGAACTTGCACATTGGAGATTCGTAGATCACTATGGTGTCCGTGACGACTTGGGAGAAGTCTTCTTCTTGGTGAACCAAGCTGAGAGACTTGGATTATAGAAAGTGGGTCATTTGATGCGACTTATGAGACATTGGATGCCTCTTCACAACGGGTTTGCAGTGCGGTCTATGGTGTTTCTTTACGACTGGGTTCTTGATAGAGATGTGTTGATTTGGTAGCCATTGAGATGGATCAATATAACTTGATCTTGGGTCAAGACTTCTTGAGGTGAGCTGAAGTGATCATTTTCTACATCAGGTATAGATGTAGATGGGGTAGATGTAAATGTGGTTTCATCGACCCATCAAAAGTATTGATATCCACTATTTCCCTACAATACCAAATGTACATCAGTTCTTCATAAAATGATTAGTTGTCACATTATTTTTAAACATAAAATATAATTACGTATCCAAACCTTTTTCCTATTTGGGCAAACCCAAAATTGATGCCCAAGATTACTTTTTATGCGTGACGTCTTCAACATGCATGGGACAACACCACATTGACACATTGACCGAAGTCATCAACGCCATTTCGATAAATATTACATTATCACAAATATTGCATTGTCATTATTTTGTTCACTCGTACTAATTATAATTACAATAAAAAGAAACATACTAATGTAGACTTGCACATTTTTTGGCTAAGTCGAAGTCTTTGGTTTAAATCACTAGACACTTAAAACAAAATGACAAACCAAAAACAACCATGCAATAAAAATCAATTATGAAGGAACCGAGGAGCTAATTATAATTGCAATAAAAAGTAACATACTAATGTAGACAAAATCTCAAATGGGAAGACATCTTTCTAGCCTAGGCCTGGATCCTTCAACAATTAGCTTCATAATAAATGAAGTAGATGAGAGCTAAGCAATTAGCTTCCCAAAAAAAATCTCATAAATCTCATAAAATCTTCTTGTGCCCTTTGTGCGTACCTAAATGATATATTTGAAACAAGGGTAAAGCTAAAAGAAGTTAATTTTGCATCACAGTTTGTAGTTGTTGCAGCAGCAAAGTATCAGGGGCCACCTTCAACACAATATGATCGTCACTAGACAGGTCTAAATGTTTTATGAAGTATGGTCATTGTACGAATTTGAAGTAGATGACTTGCCACTAAAGGTACTAAGGAAACAAGAATGACAACTACAATGACCAAACTTCATAAAACATATAGACATGTCTAGTGATCATATTGTGCTGAAGGTGGCACCTGATGCTCTATTGCAGCAACAACTATAGACTGTGATGCAAAATTAACTTCTTTAAGCCTTACCCTTGTTTCAAATATATCATTTAGGTACGCACAAAGGGCACATGAATTGGGTACACAGTTCATTTATGAGATTTTTCTTGGGAAGCTAATTGCTTAGCTCTCATCTACTTCATTTATTAATCTCTATGGGGTGTATTGACTTGTACCTGACAATCCATGAGACTATGTGTGATACCTAACATAAGATAATAGTTATATAATCAGACAAACATAGTTCACTCCATAGTTTTCATTATATCTTGTGAAGGACATTATACATTGTTAAAATTATCTATTTATCCAATAATATTTTGAATATCTCAGCATTGCATATAACTAAAAATCTCAGCATTGCATGAGACACCACTATTGTGGCATTTCGTCAAATAGTTCTCGTGCTTTGCCAGTGTTTTTATTACATCTTGTAAAGGACTTTATACATTGTTAAAAGTATCTATTTATACTTTTAGAATTAGCTCACTCCATTGTAGGGAATAAAGAGAATCCCCTATGATTTGACATCATTGATGTGCAAGGAAATAGAAAATTAGCAGAAGCAACTCTCATAAGATAGTATTTAGATTAAATGCATTGATATAAAAAAAACCCAGAAAATTATAAAGAAAGGTAATTTGCTTAATCACATCACTAATTTGTGCATGTCTAAATACTTGTGTCTTTCAAGTGATTTGATTCTTATCATGCCCACTACAAATGAGAATAGTCTTAACTAGTGAGGTTGTTTAAGCATAGAGAGATTAAATACACTCTTTTAGAATGAAATTCCTCTTAAAAAAAAATCAAAGATATAAGTAGGACATATAAAATAAGGTGAATAAGAGTAGTACATATAAAATAATCATTAGAACATGCCAAACATCTGGCATAATTGTACATTTCATTCAAGTCATTGATATTCTTCTTCATCCATCTCATCATCAAGATCATCGTCATCGACGACATCACCACCACCACTTTTGTCATCATCATCATCATCTTCATCATCATCAACATAATCATATTCATCATCATCCTCATCATCATCCTCATCAATAGCAGCATCATCGTCATCATCTTCTTCATATTCTTCTTCAACTAGCTCTCGATTGTGATCATCATCTACATCATCTTCCACTTCTTCATCTTCATCGGTATCTTCTTCTATCACATTATACTTTATCGATCTTCCTCTTGGATCGTGTCTAACAATAAATGACCAACCCAGTTTATGTGGAACCTCTGAGTAAAATACCCACTCACATTAGCTTGGAAAAACATAGGGCTCTTCTCCAACTGGCTCAAATAACCTTGTATTAATCATTAGAAATCCATTGTTATGTTCAATAACAGTTCTATCAGGATCATTTTTATTGAGTCATAGTCTATACCATTTCACAACGAAGAGAACTAATTTGAAGAAATTAAAGTCACAGTCAAGTATATCAACCAAAATACCATAGTATCAATTTTGCAACTCTTGAGGATGTAAGTCATTTCTAGATGAAATATTAGTCGCTAGAACACTACACTTATCCCGAAATCACAAGTTCTCTTTGTGTCATCCAACTTTTTGATGCAAAATTTATAACTATTGCATAACATAGCCTTGTGGTGTTTCACCTACAACAATGTCAAACATGTATAAATTATTGCATCATGAGTTGAAAAACATATAGTTGATTAATTAACAAATTTATAAGTACCTGGTGATCTCTTAAACCATATGCTAAATAAATTTTCTTTTGTGTAACATTGGGATCTCCATTACGATGAGCTTTTATATCCAATGAAGACACAAATTCCCATGTTAACCTATGACCATCATGTTGACATCATTCAATCCATACCGTCATCCAATCTTGATTATTTGCAATAAACAAGTGTATTACATCCCACTCTTTAGCAATTGTACAAAAGTAAATAAATGACTTACAATAGATTTATTTTGAAGATTAAGAATTAATTAACTACAATAACATCTCATAATTTATTACCTTTCAGTTTCCTAAATCTACTGTTGCCCACCAAGTACTTGCCTTCAAATTTTTTAATGGAGTCGAGATCTCAAATGCAATCTATATGGGTCTTTGCTACAAGTTTAAGAAGATATTGAGTAACGTACACCATCATCTAGTATACCATATATCCCTCAACCATAGAACCCTTGGAACATGCTCTTTGTCATACCAAACCCTTCAAAAATTTCAAGTGTCTCTCAATCATCCACATTGACCTAGCATGTATAGGTCCACACAATTCAATCTCTTCAACTTGGTGTATGAGGTAGTGTTCTTGTGCATTGAAAAAAGCTGAAGGTAAACACTTTTGCATTTCACACATTAATCGACAAATTCTTTTCTTCCAATATTTTATATTTTCTTTATGGATTTCTTTAGATGACAACCACCTACAGGGATTCAAGACACATAAACATATAAGTACGAGACTTTACAATATATTACTTATTTGATATTATTGTTTGATATATTGAACAAATATCACTGCTTACCTCATGTATTTTCAGGGATCATATATCACTTTTTTTATATTATTGTTGAAGTTCTCTAGGAGAGATAGGGGTAGCAAATACTGCAACAATTGTCAACTAATCATTTCATATAATGAAAATTGAATGCAATTACGCAAATATATTGTAAATACAAAAGACTATGACTTACCTTGATGAAGGTATGCCAATCATGCATTTTCATCCCTGCCCCAAAATCATTTTTCTTTGATATGAGATTGCTCATATCCACAACAAATCTTATAGGAAATCAAATTTTTTAGATGACTTCTTTTATGACATTACTTTGTTTCTCTGTTAATAACCAAGGAAGAGCACTTACATTAATCCAATCTCCATTTCTATTTGATTCAATGATATTTTTCATTGCATGATTGGAATCATGAATGTCACTACAAATTTTGCCAAATTTTTCTTTGTCACGCCTTCTATCCAATATTTTCCATAGTGTCTCTATTACATTCTTTCCAATATGCATAGTATCAAACAAATGCACAATTTGTAGCTGCTCATAGTAGGGAAAACTACTAAATTCTCTAGGACAACATTTTAGTCCCTTTGGAAGCTGGTTGGTGATGCCTTCACGACCTTCAAGATCATCAACTACATAATTAGCCAATAAAACACAATCAAAATATATAATTTTCAAACATCTACCATTAGGTGGAATGATATTACCTCAAATTCTATTATATTCCAACTGCCATAGGTGAGGTTTCATTCTTCGGGGCTTTGATGTAGTCTCTTCTTTCCCATTGAAAAGATGTCTTTTTGCACTTCAACACTTATGATTTATGGGGAGGAAGTGCCTATACTCATCAAATAATTGCTTTCTTAAACTTTTGGAATGACGAGATTTCATCTTTGGACCACACATTGGACATGCAAATTTTTCTTTTATTTTAATACCTACAAGAAAATGATATAATTGGATTAAATATGTATATTTTTAGAATTTGAATTATCACATACAACTAGAATTCACCATAACATACCATAGAAATGTGTCAACCCTAGAGCATCATAAATTGTCTAAACAAGCATTGGATGGAATTGAAATTATCTTTGTCCAATTGGTCTAGAGATGTCATACATAGTGAAACCATTCTATAACACCAAGTCATCGATAAGAGGTGCAATATATACATTCAAATCTTTCACTTGGTACTTACCTAGTTCAATTAACATCAGATAATTATTGTGGTCATTTCACTCCAAGACTTATAATTACATGTAGATAACTATAAAATAATAAGATACCTGAAACAATCATTGTCAACATAATGTGCTCCCTCTTTCTTGACATCCATGGAGGAAGGTTATAGTTTATAACAAAAATAGGCCATACCAAGTAAACAGATATCATCTCTCCATGCGGATTGACACCGTCTGTTGCCAGAGAAAGCCTAAGATTTCAAGGTTTTTCTTTAAAGTGTGGCCACTTTTCCTCTATGTCCATAAATGATGAACCATCCGTAGGCATTCAAATAATGTCATCTTGACTCTTGTCATGTGCATGGTAATCCATAAATTGTGCCAAGCTATTGCACTTGAATATTCATTTCAGACGTGGAAGAATAGGGATGTAACGAAGAACCTTGCGAGACACATTTTTTATCATTTGATCATCTCGATATCTTCTCATATAGCATTCATGGCATTCTGTTGCATTTTTGTGTTCTTTATGATAAATAATATGATCTTCGAGACAAGCATCTATTGCTTGATACTCCATTCCAATATGTTTCATAGTAGCACATAATTCTCGATATGAGCAAGAGAGAATATTTGATGGTGGTAACAAAAACTCGCCTATCAATCTGCAACAAATAATATAAGTCATTACTATAAACAATCTTAATGGTACATGTTTCACCTTTATAGACTATAATGACATATATGAAAAACTTTAGCATACGTGACATTGCTATGTTGGATAAACCATTCATAACCTTCAAATTCACCAACAATAATACAACATAGAGAAGAGTAGATTGGGAGCCTTCGTAAAGGGTTGTTATCGCCTTCTCAAGTAGAGGTATGTCATGGACGACATCAATGTCATCCTCATCATAATCATCATCATCATCAGCGGTAACACTAGCAACACTAGTACCAAATGTGTCAATGATTAATGCATTCATACCATCATCTTCAAATGTGTTTTCTAGCGCATGATTGTCATCTTCCATGGGATCATGATTTTCAACTTTAATACTCACACCTCCATGTTCCTCTATATTCACACTAGGGAGATTGACCTATATAAAAATGATGATAATCAAACCCCCCTTCAATGTGATAATCAAACCTCCTTCCATGGTTCATATGTATATTAATTGTGAAAACAACAATATAACAAACAACTTACTATTGGATGATAATCAAACCCCCCTTCAATGTGACCATTCTCCCTACAATGTCTCTTTTCTATTTTGGTTTTGATTCTTTATGTCTTTAAGCCGTTACAACTCTTGCATGTACAATAACATTTGTCATCGCCTTCTCTTTGAAAGTTAGACAACAATCTAGTGATTGTCTCCCT